>JACEFZ010021818.1:95000-310267 GCA_014155875.1 Cepaea nemoralis
CAATATAAAGTACTCACACGCATATATAAAGTACTCACACACACACACACACACACATATATATATATATATATATATATATATATATATATATATATATATATATATATATATATATATATATATATATATATATAAAGTACTCACACACATAAAGTACTCCACGCATATATAAAGTACTCACATACATATAAAGTACTCACACACATATAAAGTGCTCACATACATATATAAAGTACTCACACACATATAAAGTACTCACACACATATAATGTACTCACACACATATAAAGTACTCACATACATATAAAGTACTCACACACACACACAAAGTACTCACACAATACAAAGTACTCACACACATATAAAGTACTCCGCGCATATATAAAGTACTCACATACAAATAAAGTACTCACACACATATAAAGTGCTCACACGCATATATAAAGTACTCACACACATATAAAGTACTCACACATATAAAGTACTCACACATATGTCAGGTACTCAAACATTCACATTTAAAGAATTACATGGTAAGAAAATTCGCATATTGTCATGGACGAAGAAGAGGAAACATTCGGATATTCTATAAGATCTAAACATGGCAGAGAACTGGGTCATTAACAACATAATATCTCAGACACTGAAGTAGTTCAGTCATACTAAACGTCATACTGGGTTAGACAGAGCGTTATCGGAAGGCATGGTTCCTTAGAGAAAGAGGACACGGGACAGTGAAGACACCCTGGGTAAGCACGAGGAAGGGGAACTGGGGCAGGATCGAGAGTCTCTTCGCTGGGTAAGGATGACAGGCACGTTGTGTATATCACCTTTTGTTTGAACACCAACAGTGTTTGTATGATGATAATTGTAAAATGAACAGACAAGCTTAAAAAAAAAAAAACAAACATCTGATGGCTGTGGAAATGTGGTTTCTGAGGAAAATGCAAAGAATGCCATGGACAGACAGAAAAACCAATGAACAAGTCCTTCAAGACACAAATGGAGATCGTAAAATAATTCGGGACATTTGACGTAGACAGTCTAAATTTTTGGGACGTGTTATGAATTGGAGAACTTGGTGACAACTGGCAAGATCGAAGGGAATAGACCAAGGGGAAGACAGAGAAATAAATACTTGGATGGCTTGGTCACGTGGCATGGTCGAGACAGAAACACGGAGCTGATAAACGACTATGGTGATCGAGTGAGATGGCAAAACATGACCGCCCACGCTTATCGGCATGGCATATGATGGATGGAGTAATTGTATGCGAGCAGCGCCGTCACGGAGGGCGGACCGGCGAAGTTACTTGGACAACCGATAGAAAAGATAGAACAGTAAAGTTACGGGGACGACCGATAGAAAGGATATACCAGTAAAGTTTCGGGGACTACCCATAGAAAGGACAGACCAATGAAGTTACGGGGACTACTGACACAAGGGAGAGACCAGTGAAGTTACGGGGATTACCGACACAAAGGATAGACCAGTAAACTTACGAGGACTACCGACATTAAGGACTGATCGGTAAAGTTCAAGGAGTACCGACATTAAGGATCGATCGGTAAAGTTCAAGGAGTACCGACATTAAGGATCGATCGGTAAAGTTAGAGGACTACCGACATTAAGGATAGACCAGTTAGTTACGGGGACTGCCGACACAAAGGATAGACCAGTAAAGTTACGGGGACTGCCGACACAAAGGATAGACCAGTAAAGTTACGGGGACTGCCGACACAAAGGATAGACCAGTAAAGTTACGGGGACTGCCGACACAAAGGATAGACCAGTAAAGTTACGGGGACTGCCGACACAAAGGATAGACCAGTAAAGTTACGGGGACTGCCGACACAAAGGATAGACCAGTAAAGTTATGGGGACTGCCGACACAAAGGATAGACCAGTAAAGTTACGGGGACTGCCGACACAAAGGGTACACCAGTAAACTTACGAGGACTACCGACATTAAGGATTGATCGGTAAAGTTAGAGGACTACCGACATTAAGGATAGATCAGTAAAGTTCCGGGGACTACCGTCATAAATGACATCAGTAAAGTTACTAAGACTGTCGCCACAGAGAACACAACAGTAAGGTTATAGTGACAGCTTCACAGATGACACGACTCTAGACACCTCACACAACAAGCACTCCTTCATGCAGCACTTTCATACACCTGTCATCTCAGGTCAGTGCCCAAATGACACATGTCACGAGCTAAGTGCTTTTCAGAATGTATTAATGACAGGATCTCAGCTTTTGTCTTGGGAGGATGGGGAGTGTGTATGTTCACGAGTGAGGGACGGGAAGAGGGGGGAGGATGAAGTGGGGCTGCTCCCACTCCCAGAGTGGCAAAGATTGTCACCTGACCAGACAGACCTGCGCCCAGAGTGGGGCTGCATCTTTTAACCAGTGACTTTTCCTTCCCTGCTCGTGCAACCGAAGCTGTGTCCGTCAAAGCCAACGACCTTCACCTTGTCGACGAGCGATGGAGGCAGAATGAGATTTTAGCGGCAAAGATTAAGAAATTTCTCTCGGTGAGTTTCCTGTGGTCACTACATGATTGGTTGGCTGCCGGAACATATGGGCCTTGTTTGCCATTTATTTGCATGTTTGCTTTGTAGCTCTTTGTAACTTTTGTTCTGCTCCTGTTTTTAAAACTTTTTTTTTTTACCATAGGAATTGCGTGACCTTCATATTCTAGTCAGACTCCATTTTGTAATGAAATCGTTTGGACAGAAAAGAAGTCTGTTTGTCAGTTGACGATTATATTTAATGTAGAGATATGTGTGGTTTAGAAATGATGTATGTTATGTGGTTTACAATCAAATACATACGAAGCAGAGATTGTGTAATTTATATTCTTTACAGTACGATACAGATACGATCTAATTTACATAGTGTGGTACTAATTGAGGGTGGTATGCAAAATTTCTAATTTATATAGTGTAGAATTAAATGGGGATTGGATACGAATTATATAATTTATATGGTGTAGAACTAAATATTGATAGCACACGAATTATCTAATTTATATAGTGTAGAACTAACTAGAGATGTGACACGAATTATAAATAAGGACGTAAGGATGTAATAAGTATATTTATATATATATATATATATATAAAGAAATGCTAAGCGAAATGTTAATAGCTATAGGTGCTAGTTATTTGTATACATTTCATATGTTTTCTGCTCAGGGTAATTGAATTTCTGGGTGATAGGTAGGTAAGTAGGTAGGTAGGTAAGTAGGTAGGTAGGTAAGTAGGTAGGTAGGTAAGTAGGTACGTAGGAAGGCAAATATGTAGTTAGGGAGGATAGTGGTCTTGCGAATTGAAAGGTGGGTAATGTGATAAATGGATGTGTAGATGAATGGATAAATGGAAGGATGGATGGGTGGATGAATGGATAAATACATAAATACTCAGGACAGCAAGTTAATTTGACATAAATATGTCTGAAAGTGGTCTTGGCTGACATAAATGGATTAGAACATTATAGTTTGACATAAATAGTTTAGCTGATATTCTGTTGTGACATAAATAGTTAAGTTGACATTCTTTTCTGACATAAGTAGTTTAGCTGACATTCTATTGTGACATAATAGTTTAGATGACATTATATTGTGACACACACAGCTTAGCTGACATTCTTCTGTGGCATAAATAGTTTAGTTGACATTCTGTTGTGGCATACATAGTTTAGCTGACATTCTTTTGTGGCATAAATAGTTTAGCTGACATTCTTTTGTGGCATAAATAGTTTAGCTGACATTCTTTTGTAGCATAAATAGTTTAGATGACATTCTATTTTGACATAAATAGTTCACCTGACCTTATATTATGGCATAAATAGTTTAACTGACATTCTGTTGTGACATAAATAGTTTAGCTGACATCTATTGCGACTAAAATAGTTTAGCTGACAAAGTATAATGAGTGACATATATTAGATGACATTCTAGTGTGACATATATTAGATGACACTTAGATAACTCATAAATAAATCCACATGTATTGCTTGGCACTCACAGAAGTAGAGGAAATACGGAGAGACTGGGGGACACACTAGATACCAGAACATTTGAAAGATATAGTTACCCCACGGGGACTGGAACCTGTCACCTCCAAATGACGATAGAGCCCGGCTGTAGTAAGTTAATGAAAACCATTAATGGAATTATGATGGTGACACCGATGTTTCAAAGTACGGCACTGCGATTCTCACAACGATGTTAATATGCCCATGTCTTTGTCTTACGGTTCATGCATATGGCGTTGGTGATCGTGTCTGTCCACAGCCCTCTGTCTCGTGTGCTGTCAGTCATTTCTGATACCGATATTTCTCCATGCCATGATCTTAAATTGTCCAGCATCTTCTCTCTGGGTCTCATGCTGTCTCTCTTCCCCTCCATTCTTCCCATTGTGATAACATACTCCAGCTTCTCCCTTCTCATGGCATGCCCAGAGAATGTGGACTGTTTTCTATTGATGAGAATCTCATCTCATCTAATACCTTTTCGTGTCGAGGTGAAGCATTATCAGCCGCAGAGGGCCCACCCCAACTTATCTCATCTTGTTCCTCTTGTACCTTGCGACGTCGAGATGAAGAATAAACAGCGGGAGAGTGCCCGTCCATCAACTCATCTCGTCTTGTTCCTCTTGGACCTTGCGGTGTTGAGGTGAAGCATAAACAGCGGGAGAGTGCCCCAGAAAGGGCTTCATGTATCGACATTTTTATGGACTCTGATGAGAGTAACTAGTTTAATTTGTGAGTTAACGCCTTTGAAGATATCGTCACTACTTTTTCTGTCCGTTCGCTATGTTCTCATCTATCAATCTATTAGGTGCCGTCTCCACAATGAAGGTTGGCTACAGTGGATCTCCAACACTGTCAGTATCTGTCCCTGACTGTGCACTCTGTTAGGTTACTGTTCGTACATCCCGTGATGTTATCTTCCCACTTGTATCGTTGTATACCTCTTGCTCGCTTGCCTTCAACATTACCCTCCAGTATGGTTTTCATAAGTGTTATGTATTTTAACATGGCCGAAATATTTCACTTGCCTGTTTTCTATTTCTTTCACGAATTATTTTCATTCCCAATTTTTCTAGTACCTCTGTTTGTGATTGTGTTCTTACGATTAGTTTAATTTTAGTTTATTTGACGGATCAACATCACGGCACACGGGTGTAACCTGTAAGTGCTCCGTTCCACTCCCAACTCAAGCCTGAGTCCGGAGAATCTCAGCTCAGTGCACGAACTCCGTAGCACTGGTGAGGATCCTGAAATACTCAGGGTAGATGTTTAACTCGAAATTTTCCACGGGCAGCGCCGTTAGGCTACTCTTTTTCGATTTCCAAATGCCAAGGGATTTTTTACGTGCGCAACAATGCACACGGGCGTCCGATCTCACTACCCAGAGACCAGGGGAAATTTTATTACCAGAAGTCCACGTGAAAAAATCCCAACCATCACCGGGGTTTGAACTCGGGACCCCCAGCACTCGAGGCGAACACCATACCTGGAAACCACTTCATCCATCCATCATGTTCCATGCCGATAAGCGTGGGCGGTCATGTACTGCCATGTCACTCGATCACCAGAGTCGTGGATCAGCTCCGTGTTCCTGTCTCGACCATGCCACATGGCCAAGCCATCCAGGTATTTGCTTTTCGGTCTTCCCCTTGGTCTCTTCCCTTCGATCTTGCCAGTTGTCACCAAGTTCTCCAAGTCATTTCTTCTCATAACATGTCCAAAAAATTTTGTCTGCCTACGTCTAATGTCTCTAATCAGTTTACGATCTTAACATTTGTTTCTTGAAGGACTTGTTCATTAGTTTTTCTGTCTGTCCATGATATTCTTTGCATTTTCCTCAGAAACCACATTTCCACAGCCATCAGATGTTTTTCAGCTTGACTGCTTATTGTCCACGCTTCACATAATAACTCAGCCCATTATAAAACCATATCTCCGCAACTTCCACACCATTCCTCACACGACCATGTAAATACCATTGTCTGATACAGTCACCATTTTTTTTCCGCATATCCTTTACAGGAAATCGCTGTCAACACCAGCATTTTACCGCTGTTGTTGATTTCTTGGCAGGATTACGCTCAGTAGTTTGCCATTGGTTTCTGAGCGGCACAGTCACCATACGAGCATTAAAATAGGTCAAACGACAGTACGACATGTAGGCAACACCAGGCACTATAGCCAGGCTCGCCAGCTTGTGCCTTGCGCTTTATTAATTATGTGGCCTGTCGCTGTTCATGTTTAACCCCAAAACTATTAACATTTACACTTGCGGCTGTTAACATTTACACTCATGGCTGCTAACATTTATACTGGCTATTATTGATGGTTAGACCCCAGACATTTTGGACCCTACGGAAACAATGTATAGTTCCCCCCCCCCCCCCCCCCCCCCCCCCCCCCCCAAGCTTAGACATGTTGGCTCACGACTGTTAGCTTTCGCCCGGGAACTGTTGACGTTTTGGTCTATCACTATTAATTGTTACCTTTCGATTGTTATCGTTCGGCTAACTCAGTGTTTCCCAACCTTTTTTGTGCTATGCCCCACCTAAGCCTTTCTAAAATTCTTATGACCCCCCCCCCCCCCACCCCCCAACATATGCATCATTTTTAATATTCAAAAATTGAAATGTTCACTAAAGAAACTTTTTTTTTTTTTTAGAAGGGCTCACGGTTCCCAGAGGGGCCAGAGCCCCCGCCCCTCCTCCCCCAGGTCCCGCGCCCCTGTGTGTCGGTTGTGTTGGGTGAATTTTTTTTTTTTTTGGTTTGGCGGTTACCCCAGACAAGCTGGTTCCCCCGCCTCCCCCTTTTTTGTGTGGACCCTTAGTCTCACTGTGAGCTATTGCCCACAGTGGTCCACCAGGCCCACATCTAAGGTGAAGATATGTGATGGGTTTTTATTTGATCATCCCGGCCCCCGACCAGACCAGGCGCACTACTGGGGGGAGAGCAGCAAATGCACCCGATCCTAGCCAAAGGACCGATAGGTTTTAGGAAGAAATCACTAGGAAATTATTGAGCAAACACAGTAAGTAAATTTTCAAAACATATAATGGAGAACTGAAATTCAAGTACAAAATAATTTTAATGAAAGATTTTTCTATATTATTTTAATTTTTAGTAATTATTTTAAATTTAGTGAGATCCTTGCGCTTGATGCTTGCTGCAAAGAGATTTTATGCCAGGTTCCAATTTAGTTAACTTCAGTCTCAAGTCTCCCCATTTTGTTATATCCAACCGATTTCTTCCATTTTCGAATTGCCCCCCTTAACAATCAAATTGCCCCCCTGTGGGGCGTGGGCCCCACGTTGGGAAACACTGGGCTAACTCTTAATTGTTATCCCCCAACAATGTTAACATTTTGACCAATCACAGTTAACTTTCAGCTCCGAGACTGAGAACCTTTTGAGCCTACCCTAGTGCTTTTTAACCCCCCCCCCCCCCCCCATTTGTTAAATGATTCAGTGGCAAACAGAAGGTAGGTGTGGACCAAACATGGCAGACAATCAAATAAACAAGTAGTATAATATACATTTCCGTTCACTGAGCATTGAAACTGCGGAAGTTACCACGAAACAAACCAAATAACGCAATGACATTAGAATGGCGATATATCGTCCTTCTGTTCAAATGCAAGGTCACATTTGACGATTCGGCATTAAATCAGTTGCTTGCTTGCTTGTGTTCGCTGGCTGTGAACTCCAGCGTGAAGTCCTGTATGTCGGATGAAGACATCCTGTTGTCCAACATCAGTGTGATGTCATACAGGACCTGAGGTTTGCGTGAGTATCCGTTGTCCCATGTCTGGCTTATTGGTGTGCAGACTGGTGGTTCCTCGCCGTTCAGGCAGACACTCTCCGACTTCGGAGGAATCGGCGATCCTACTGACTTTAGCCAGGACCCCGAAGGGACCTGTTGCCCAGGACGCTCGACGAGAACGCGTCAATCGGTCTTCGCCAGTATATAACCCGGCCCTGGTGCCTTGGAAACACCTCTGCGACGCATTAAATCAGTTAATAATTATGCCCACTAATACTAATTTCTATATCATCATCATCATCATCATCATCATCATCATCATCATCATCATCATCATCATCATCATCATCATCATCATCATCTCATCATCATCATCACCATCTTCATCATCATCATCATCATCATCATCATCATCATCATCACCATCTTCATCATCATCATCATCATCATCATCATCATCATTATCATCATCATCATCATCTTCATCATCATCATCTTCATCATCATCATTATCATCATCATCGTCGTCACCATCATCATCATCTAATCAGTGCCCTGACAACTGGCGTAATTGTTCATGTCTCTCCTCAGATCTCGGTCTTTGGTGTTCTATGCTGATGATATTCCTCCATGTCGCCGTCTCATTCCATCCAGCATCAATTCTCTTGATCTGCCTTAACCCCCACCCTCCCCCCTCCTCCGCCACTAACCTGGTACTATTAGTATTGGGACTCTTCGCTGTTTGTTGAAGATGAGGACGGAGCGCGTATGGGAATGTCAGTGCCGTGATGTAAGCTCTTGACTTAATCGTAAACTATCTGCTTTGAGCATGTTTAAATCCACAAGTTTTAAATTGCTCGCCTGTCGAAGTTCATTTCTTTGTTCTTGTTGGTGCCTTCGCCAATGTTAACTTGTGGACAGTCCAATCATCACGGAATCCCCCTTCGCCAATGTTAACTTGTGGACAGTCCAATCATCATGGAATCCCCCTTCGCCAATGTTAACTTGTGGACAGTCCAATCATCACGGAATCCCCCTTCGCCAATGTTAACTTGTGGACAGTCCAATCATCACTGTATCCCCCTTCGCCAATGTTAACTTGTGGACAGTCCAATCATCACGGAATCCCCCTTCGCCAATGTTAACTTGTGGACAGTCCAATCATCACGGAATCCCCCTTCGCCAATGTTAACTTGTGGACAGTCCAATCATCACGGAATCCCCCTTCGCCAATGTTAACTTGTGGACAGTCCAATCATCACGGAATCCCCCTTCGCCAATGTTAACTTGTGGACAGTCCAATCATCACGGAATCCCCCTTCGCCAATGTTAACTTGTGGACAGTCCAATCATCACGGAATCCCCCTTCGCCAATGTTAACTTGTGGACAGTCCAATCATCACGGAATCCCCCTTCGCCAATGTTAACTTGTGGACAGTCCAATCATCACGGAATCCCCCTTCGCCAATGTTAACTTGTGGACAGTCCAATCATCACGGAATCCCCCTTCGCCAATGTTAACTTGTGGACAGTCCAATCATCACGGAATCCCCCTTCGCCAATGTTAACTTGTGGACAGTCCAATCATCACGGAATCCCCCTTCGCCAATGTTAACTTGTGGACAGTCCAATCATCACGGAATCCCCCTTCGCCAATGTTAACTTGTGGACAGTCCAATCATCACGGAATCCCCCTTCGCCAATGTTAACTTGTGGACAGTCCAATCATCACGGAATCCCCCTTCGCCAATGTTAACTTGTGGACAGTCCAATCATCACGGAATCCCCCTTCGCCAATGTTAACTTGTGGACAGTCCAATCATCACGGAATCCCCCTTCGCCAATGTTAACTTGTGGACAGTCCAATCATCACGGAATCCCCCTTCGCCAATGTTAACTTGTGGACAGTCCAATCATCACGGAATCCCCCTTCGCCAATGTTAACTTGTGGACAGTCTAATCATCACGGAATCCCCCTTCACCAATGTTAACTTGTGGACAGTCCAATCATCACGGAATCCCCCTTCGCCAATGTTAACTTGTGGACAGTCCAATCATCACGGAATCCCCTTTCGCCAATGTTAACTTGTGGACAGTCCAATCATCACGGAATCCCCCTTCGCCAATGTTAACTTGTGGACAGTCCAATCATCACGGAATCCCCCTTCGCCAATGTTAATTTGTGGACAGTCCAATCATCACGGAATCCCCCTTCGCCAATGTTAACTTGTGGACAGTCCAATCATCACGGAATCCCTCCCCCAACAGGAAAAACCCTGTCACTCGTGCTATATTCTTCCCGTATTATTTCCTCCACTTACTTTCTGTCTCAGCTGCTGCAGACGACACCCGTCATCTGTCTGAACTCTTTTCAAGGACATATTTCTGGGTTTGGCCTCAGCTTCTTTCAAGGACATATTTCTGGGTTTGGTTTCAACTCCTTTCAAGGACATATTTCTGGGTTTGGTTTCAACTCCTTTCAATGACATATTTCTGGGTTTGGTTTCAACTCCTTTCAATGACATATTTCTGGGTTTGGCCTCAACTTCTTTCAAGGACATATTTCTGGGTTTGGCCTCAGCTTCTTTCAAGGACATATTTCTGGGTTTGGTTTCAACTCCTTTCAAGGACATATTTCTGGGTTTGGTTTCAACTCCTTTCAATGACATATTTCTGGGTTTGGTTTCAACTCCTTTCAATGACATATTTCTGGGTTTGGCCTCAACTTCTTTCAAGGACATATTTCTGGGTTTGGCCTCAACTTCTTTCAAGGACATATTTCTGGGTTTGGTTTCAACTCCTTTCAAGGACATATTTCTGGGTTTGGTTTCAACTCCTTTCAAGGACATATTTCTGGGTTTGGTTTCAACTCCTTTTAATGACATATTTCTGGGTTTGGTTTCAACTCCTTTCAAGGACATATTTCTGGGTTTGGTTTCAACTCCTTTCAAGGACATATTTCTGGGTTTGGTTTCAACTCCTTTCAATTACATATTTCTGGGTTTGGTTTTAACTCCTTTCAAGGACATATTTCTGGGTTTGGTTTCAACTCCTTTCAAGGACATATTTCTGGGTTTGGTTTCAACTCCTTTCAAGGACATATTTCTGGGTTTGGCCTCAACTTCTTTCAAGGACATATTTCTGGGTTTGGTTTCAACTCCTTTCAAGGACATATTTCTGGGTTTTGTTTCAACTCCTTTCAATGACATATTTCTGGGTTTGGTTTCAACTCCTTTCAATGACATATTTCTGGGTTTGGCCTCAACTTCTTTCAAGGACATATTTCTGGGTTTGGCCTCAACTTCTTTCAAGGACATATTTCTGGGTTTGGTTTCAACTCCTTTCAAGGACATATTTCTGGGTTTGGTTTCAACTCCTTTCAAGGACATATTTCTGGGTTTGGTTTCAACTCCTTTCAATGACATATTTCTGGGTTTGGTTTCAACTCCTTTCAAGGACATATTTCTGGGTTTGGTTTCACCTCCTTTCAAGAACATATTTCTGGGTTTGGTTTCAACTCCTTTCAAGGACATATTTCTGGGTTTGGTTTCAACTCCTTTCAATGACATATTTCTGGGCTTGGTTTCAACTCCTTTCAAGGACATATTTCTGGGTTTGGTTTCAACTCCTTTCAAGGACATATTTCTGGGTTTGGTTTCAACTCCTTTCAAGGACATATTTCTGGGTTTGGTTTCACCTCCTTTCAAGGACATATTTCTGGGTTTGGTTTCAACTCCTTTCAAGGACATATTTCTGGGTTTGGTTTCAACTCCTTTCAAGGACATATTTCTGGGTTTGGTTTCAACTCCTTTCAATTACATATTTCTGGGTTTGGTTTTAACTCCTTTCAAGGACATATTTCTGGGTTTTGTTTCAACTCCTTTCAAGGACATATTTCTGGGTTTGGTTTCAACTCCTTTCAAAGACATATTTCTGGGTTTGGTTTCAACTCCTTTCAAGGACATATTTCTGGGTTTGGTTTCAACTCCTTTCAATTACATATTTCTGGGTTTGGTTTCAACTCCTTTCAAGGACATATTTCTGGGTTTGGTTTCAACTCCTTTCAAGGACATATTTCTGGGTTTGGTTTCACCTCCTTTCAAGAACATATTTCTGGGTTTGGTTTCAACTCCTTTCAAGGACATATTTCTGGGTTTGGTTTCAACTCCTTTCAAGGACATATTTCTGGGTTTGGTTTCAACTCCTTTCAAGAACATATTTCTGGGTTTGGTTTCAACTCCTTTCAAGGACATATTTCTGGATTTGGTTTCAACTCCTTTCAAGGACATATTTCTGGGTTTGGTTTCAACTCCTTTCAAGAACATATTTCTGGGTTTGGTTTCAATTCCTTTCAATTACATATTTCTGGGTTTGGTTTCAACTCCTTTCAAGGACATATTTCTGGGTTTGGTTTCAACTCCTTTCAAGGACATATTTCTGGGTTTGGTTTCAACTCCTTTCAATGACATATTTCTGGGTTTGGTTTCACCTCCTTTCAATGACATATTTCTGGATTTGGTTTCAACTCCTTTCAAGGACATATTTCTGGGTTTTATTTCAACTCCTTTCAAGAACATATTTCTGGGTTTGGTTTTACTCCTTTCAAGGACATATTTCTGGATTTGATTTCAACTCCTTTCAAGGACATATTTCTGGGTTTGGTTTCAACTCCTTTCAAGAACATATTTCTGGGTTTGGTTTCAACTCCTTTCAAGGACATATTTCTGGGTTTGGTTTCAACTCCTTTCAAGAACATATTTCTTGGTTTGGTTTTAACTCCTTCCAAGGACATATTTCTGGGTTGGTCTCAACATTACCGGCAGAAGGATAGCTGAGAGAGACCGAGCTGTGTGGGTTAATACCCGGTGCACTGAAGTCGACCAGCTGGCCTGGGCACCGCCTTGGTTTTCTGAAGTTGAAATCAAACTGCAACCGGTGACGTCAGTACGGGCACTCTTCGCTGTCCACTGGAGGAGGAGATTTAGCACATGGGAGAATGTCCGGCGTGCGATGATGTTGATTCTCGGTTTCATCTTTTATGTGTATCTGAAGTTTGGACGGGCATTTGTGCGGTCCTGGACACATATATCACGTGAGTTATCAGTTATCAGTTATCAGTTATCAATTATCAGTTGGGGTATCTTCACCCAGGTCCATGGGTGCTCAGGTCCTCCCCCAAGCATATGCATCAGCGTCCGGTGGCTAATAGTGCCAGTTCTGTGTTGGTTGACGAGGCACCTCGTTTTCCCGATGTACCTCTCGCGTCTGGCCGTGCCGATTCTTACTCCCAAGTCTTTCATCCTGGACAGCGATGTGAATTCACTGACGTCAAAGTCCTCTGTTCTCGCCATATCTTTGAGGACGTTAATAACATCGGCACGATCCATGGGCTGGCCATCTACAGAGGTGCAGAGCCAGCCAGTTTATCAGCTCGTTCATTTCCCTCGACTCCCGCATGTCCCGGGACGAAGATGAAGGTGACTTTACGGACAACAGACTTCCGCAGCGACTCAGTCCACTGTCTACGTACAGATCCAGCTTCGATCTTCTGAATCATGCTCATTGAATCACTTAGTACACACACGTTGGTATAATGCTGTGATTCCAGCCATATGAAAGCCTGTGTAACTGCCATCACCTCCATCGTCATGCTACTCGTGGTCACAGAGTGGGCACCACTGGATTCTTGAACGGTTCAGCCCGCTGAACGGGCTGTAAATGCCCACGCACTTCTCTGCTGCTTTACAACAGATCCATCTGTATAGATGAGCACTTCGGGGCTATCTGAGTGTTCATAGATGAGCGCGTTGGCCTCTGCATTGACAGCGACAGAGTTCTTCACTTCTTCTCATCACTTGAGTGATGTGTCGTATGTGCCCTCTCATTTGCAGGGCGACTACAGATCACATCAGGGCTGTGCCGCGCTATGATACATAGAGGAGGCCGCATCAGGAGGCACCGTAAGGGGGCGGCATAAGCAGCGAAATCAAAATACAATTTGAATAATTCAATAATTAAAAATCTTTAAGGGGCGGCATTTCGAAAATTAAAAAAAACAAAACATTTAAGCGGCGGCGTTTCGAAGACATGCATCATACTGAGAAAATCTACCGCAAAACCCTGGGTCACATCATCCATCCAGCGCGGCTGGTCAAGTGAATAATGGCCTAGTGCCATATCCCCTGGGGCACAGTAGTTAACACGCTTGCCTTGGGGTCCAGGTGTCGTGTGTTTAAATACTAAGTCGACCCCCTATTAGTAACAAGGTAACTCCTTAAAAAAGCCGGCTCCGTGGCTAAAGGCTTGCGAGCCGGGTACCAGGCGTTCGAAGCTCAGCTGCGACCGGTGTGTGCAGCAGACCGTGTCGCGTTGTGTTTTAACGTGCTGGTATGGGAGCCGGTCGTTCAGAAAGCAATGACAAACTACTGAACGTAACACTTGCCTAGTGCATCAACAGCAGCTGAAAATGCTGGTGTTGACTGCAACGTCCCGTAAGGGATACGGAACAAAAAACAATCTCCTTACAGCAAAGTGGCCGGTGTGATGTAAAACACATAACTCATTGAGTGTCCATGCATTTGCTTTCCATCCTCCTACTTCTGCCATTAGTCGTCGTGGAGAGGGGAAAGTGGAGCTCCAGTCCCTGTGACTAGCACTTTTCCTCCCTTCCCCTCCATGGCTTCACGAGCAATATGTTTCTGTGTTGCTTGTCCATCAAGAGTGATGATGACCATTCAATTCATCCAGTGGGGTTGAAAGTATGGAGCCGTGGGTTCTAAGATGGCTGATAATGCCAATTTTGGCTCTAAATGTTCTTTGACAATGTGGGAAAAGAATGCTTGACGTTCCAGGAGGAGGATCTCCTGCATTGGCTTTTCTGCCCAGCCTTTTCTTCACAGCTCTTGCAGTCCTGGTTGCTTCACAAGTGACTACACCCTTGCGTAATGATGTATGCCACGAATTTCGGTCGTTGGCAGCAGTCTCCCATGTGTCATGATGAATTCCTAAAGCTTTTAGTGAGATCTTCAGAGTGTCTTTAAAGCGGTTCCTTTGGCTGCCTTGTGAGCGTTTAACATAACGCAGCTCGCTTTAAAACATTCGTTTAGGGAGCCTGTGATCTGGCATGCGCGTTAAGTGACCAGCCCAGCGAATCTGATTCTTCATTAGTAGAGTGTGGATACTGGGCATGGACGCTCTTTCGAGGACTTCAGTGTCTGGGATCTTGTCTTGCCATTTAATCGTCAATAGCTTCCGAAGGCAAACTGTGTGGAAGTAATATGTTTCTAGGATCTAGTAAATTCCCTACCGGGTTGCTAGTCATGTCGTAGGTTCCTTGCCTACTTCACCCCGTTACATTTGCTACTGCCTCCATGTCCCATTCACGGACGGGTAGAACTGACACACACTCGCGGACGGGTAGAACGGGGACACACACACACACACACGCACGCACGCACGCACGCACGCACACACATTCACGGCCAACTCCCTCCCCCTCTCCAGGAGATGTTGCTCGTCTATTATGCAAACAAATCACTCTGTCTAGAGCAGAGTCTCAACAGTTCGCAGTGACATCGGTCTAAACAATGTGGATATCTCTTTCAAGCAAACTGACCTGTGGAATATCAAACACATCACGCACTGAGTGCCCTTAGGTCTAAACAATTTGGAGCCAGCATCATATTCCAAAATACGCCTTATTGGGTGGAAAGGGGCTGTATACCAGGTGTTTGTAAAGTCTCACTACACTTTCTATGTAGAACACATTTGAAAAATGAAGTACATGATGTCATCAAAGAATGTGCTCCACAGTCAAACGTAAGGCAATATGCGGCGAATGGCTGTCGTCTGCTGGAATAATTCTTTACATTCCAAACAGAATGGTGTTATCAGAGGAAGAAATAATTTTCCAAATGTGTTCTACATAAAATGTGTAGTGAGACTTTACAAGCACCCGTTACATTTTTGTCCCATAACCCCAGAGAGAGAGAGAGAGAGAGAGAGAGAGAGAGAGAGAGAGAGAGAGAGAGAGAGAGAGAGAGAGAGAGAGAGAGAGAGAGAGAGAGAGTAATACCCAGACGGCTTAGCCGCGTGGTACAATCGGAACAAGAATCCACAGCCCATCCAAGACCGTTGACTATATCAGATGACGAATCATGACTGCGAACCCTTACCGGCACGGCACATGATGATCTTCTTTATCTGCTTTTGCCGGTTATCCCCCTCCCCCCCCCCCCCCAACCGGGGTACAGGTCATCAACCAACTTCCCCACTCCGTCCTTCGCCTGTCAACTCCTGCAGCGCGGTCCATGACCTTCCCATATCGCTCATCTCTATCTCAAATTCAGATCATCCTCATTGCACATCGAAACATTCAGTCCATAAGTGCTCGGATCCCCTCCTCAGTAAATTCCGCAGAGTGTAGCGGCTCACGACACCAATTCTGTGTTGGTTTATTAATCTTCTTTGGCTTCTTGCATGGTGTTCTTGTTTGGCCACATCTCTTTTAACTTGCTGTTCTCGCATCCTGACCGTGGTTGTAGATTCACAGTCATCACTTGGTTCTGGCAAACGACTTACTTCTCGTAGAGCATTCATTAAACCAAAACAGAACTGAAATCGGTCCTATTCTTGTCATTATTGCGCCAGTCCAAACCCCAATACCGCTGTCCGTTAAAGTTGAAACAGTTAGTTATACCCCAAGTCTGGTCTGAAAACAAAAGTACGTTGACAGTTAAGTGACAGTGCAGTACGTTAAGTGTATAGCTCGACACAAAATGTATGACAGTACTGTACGAACTATATCAATGTATGACAGTGCTGTAAGTTATACATAGATGTATGATAGTGATGTATATGTTATATCGGTTATGACATCACTGTAGAAACTATATCGATGTATGGCAGTACTGTAGGCAGTGTACAGATGTATGGCAGTACTGTAGGCAGTGTACAGATGTATGACAGAACTGTAGGTATTGTAAACATGTATGGCAGTACTGTAGGTAGTGTATAGATGTATGACAGAACTGTAGGTATTGTAAACATGTATGGCTGTAGTGTAGGTTCTATCTCAGTGTACGACAGTACTGTAGGTACAATATCAGTGTATGATAGTGTTGCAAATCTACTGTGCTGAAAGTATTTCACCGTTGTTTGACAATGCTTAAAGTATGACATCTGTTTGTTTAACATACAATCTATTTGTTTAACATAAAATCTATGTGTTTAACATACAATCTATGTGTTTAACATATGTGTCCCATAAGTCTGGCATCAAAGTGAGGGTTTGCGGAATTAGTTATCACAGAACAAGATAGCCCAATATATCACACATCAAGATAACATAATCTATCACAGAACAAGATAGACCGATCTATCACACAACAAGATAACCCAAAATATCACAGAACAAGATAACTCAGACTATCAGCAACAAGAAAATCCAATTTATCACAGAACAAGATAACACAATCTATCACCTAAACAAGATAGCCCGATTTATCACACAATAAGATAACACAATCTGTCACAGACAAGATAACCCTATCTATCACACAACAAGATAACACAATCTATCACAGAACAAGATAGCCCGATCTATCACACAACAAGATAACACAATCTGTCACAGAACGAGATAACGCAATCTATCACAGGCAAGATAACCCAACCTATCACACAACAAAATAACTCGATGTATCACAGAACAAGATAACACAATCTATCACAGAAGAAGATCGCCCAGTCTGTCAAAGAACACGATCCTTCATTGTTCCTGGTTTATGTTCACTCATGTCATGATGTCAACCTGTCCAGCATGGTCTCTCTTTGTCTTCCCCTGTTTCTCCAAGTCTCTAACTTTCCCGTTGTGATGACATACTCCACCTGTCCCCTTCTCATGACATGCTAAAGAATGCGGACTATTTCTTCTGATGCGAGTTACCAGTTCTCTTTGTGAGTTAACTTCGTTCAATATATCTTCATTGCTCTTTCTATCCGTCCATGGTGTCTCATCATTCCATAAAACCACATTCCTAGCTTTCACTCAATTTCTCACTTGTTTGCCGAATGTCCATGATTTACTTCCGTGCATCAGGATTGTCTCAATGCGGCTCTGAATAACTCTTTTCCATACCTCGATTGACAGCACGTAGACAATAGAACAACTCAAACCTTTGGGCACACTAAGATTTGAAACCGTAGTCTCCAGATATCGGCAACGCCTTTCAAAAGGAACTAGTGTATGTCAAAATTTCAAGTCTTAGCCAACACTCGGCACGCCATATGTGATGTGCTCATTTGGAAGCCCCGCGAGTTAAGGATAGTGAACGCAATTTCACAGTCCGACATACAGTATTCAAATTCAGTCCTTGGCGGTTTGGGAACAGATTCGCTCATCGTTGATTTTCAGAATAGTATGAGTGTCGGTCGAATAGAAAGCAATGGCAAACCACAACATGTAACATTTCCTAGAAAAAAACTCAAATAAAAACGTGGGCTTGATTTCGACGTCCTGCAAAGACATTGCAACTAACTTTTAACATTTGGGAGAAGCTGATTCCAGCCCAGTGTGTCTGCAACTGTCAACATGTCTTTTGTCTATCATGTTCCACAATTTCCACTTTTCTCAGTTGCTTTAAGAAAAGCCCGATCATTGGCCTTGAAATGATTTCGTCCTCTTACTTCAGTGGCCTTGTGTATTCCCATTGGATTGATGTTTCTCTGCTTGACATGTTTTAAAACATGATTCCAAGACCTTCCGCTTATAGTGCTTGCGCACGCTCACACACGCATGCGCGCGCACATGCATATGCGCGTCCGCTCACTGCCACGACAACAATCACCCTCACTCACTATACATACACACCTATGCTCACAAATCACACACACACACACACACACACACACACACACATCGAACAAGTCTGCACATCACATACACACATTTTCACGCTGATACATCACATGCGTACATGCGCTCACAGATATTACACACACACACACACACACACACACACACACACGCTGACACATCACACACATGCGCGCCCACGCTCACAAATCACACATACACTGCCAACTGACACATCACACATACGCGTCAACGCTCACACACATTTCCAAGCTCACATATCACACACACACACACACACACACACACATCATACACACGCCCATGCTCACACATTACATTAAGGGGAAACAACACTGTATTGTTAAATAAAGGGGAAACAACACAGTATATGGTTACATGATGGTGAAACAACACTAATTGGTTATATTAAGGGGGAATTAACACTGCGAGTTTATGTTAAAGAGAAACAACACTGTATAGTTACTTTAACAGGAAATAACACTGTATGGTTACATTAAGGGGAAAACAAGGTTGTATAGTTACATCAAGGGGAAACAACAGTCTCTAGTTACATTAACAGGGAAACAACACTGTATAGCTACAATACAATATGGTTACATTAACAGGGAAACAGAACTGCAGGTTTATAGTAAGAGGAAACAACCCTTCCCCTATTCATTTATAACTGCCAGTGACAAATTTCGGTTATTTTCCTTTAATATAAACCATACACTGGCATTAGTAGTAGCTTGGATGCCAGGCAGATGAGACCGCCTTGAGTGTTGTTTTGTCTGCTTCACCGTTGATGTGTTCTTCTGTGTGTGCATATTCCCAACCCTAGGGGAGCTAGAAAGTATCAGCGGTAGCCAGATATTGTATCACTCACGCCTGACCCGGGCCAAGCTGGAGGGCCTTCACAAGCCCACGCTTTACGACACGGGCCGGGGAACCAGCCTGGAAACCGAAAGTGGATCATCGGAACCGCAGGTCAAGGACAGCGGAAACGACACCGGCCTCTCTTCCAGCAGCAACCAGACGCTTTACAATATGGAGGACATTTTGTCCAAGGTATACGGCCTGGCATATTCTGTTTCTTCCCCTTTGTCCCTGCTAGAATTAAAACTCCTTCAAATTAGTTAAGAGTTTAGTTTAATGTCCTTTACAGGACGTCGCAATACACCCCAGCTTTTATTTGCTGTTAATGATTTACTAGGCAATTTGATTTAAGTAGTTTGCCATTTCTTTCTGAACGGCGGAAGCCTCTTGCCTTGGAAATCAACTGCGTTTCACTTTCCTTTAAGCCACAACGTCATAACAGAAGGCTATTGATTCTTTTAAAACCGCGCATTTTTTCATCAAAACACACACTTATCTCTTCAAATACCAGTCAGTTGTTGATAAAGTACAAAACTCTATAAAGAGGGAGTTAACTTCTAAACGATGTTAGAGTTTTCCCATTGCTTGGTGCAGGATTTTTCTTCCCCTTTAGCTGCCATGTACATTTGAACCTTAAGGAGAATTTATCTGCAGTGGTTTTTTGGGACACTATGTGACGTAATCAGCGGGCAAGGTCTAAAAAATATCGGTTGCTAGGAGAGAAATCAACTAAAAGGACTTTTACATCTTTAGCATTATCTAATAATTGAGGAAACTCACTTGATCCAGGCACCAATCAGACCCACTTCCTATCGGACAAGTTGATACACCCCCCCCCCTTCCCCCCCCCCCCCCCCCGTCCCAACTTTTCTTAGTTACAAGGGAAAGATAAAAAGGTGTAAACATGATATCGAACATCAAATATGAGTCGTTAACTAACAAATAGCACCTATCTCAATATTGAATCTCAGTTCTCTGAAAGTTGAGACAAAAAATACCTGTATTAAATAACGTCAAGAAAGAACTCAGACAAACTTGGTCAAAGTAATACCTGTCTATGATAGAATTCGTTAAAGAAATAACTGTCTCTGGTAGTCAAATATTCAGAAATAACTGTCTCTGATAGACAAATATCCAGAAATAACTGTCTCTGATAGACAAATGTCCAGAAATAACTTTCTGATAGACAAATGTCCATAAATAACTGTCTCTGATAGACAAATTTCCATAAATAACTGTATCTGAAAGACAAATGTCCAGAAATAACTGTCTTTGATAGACAAATGTCCAGAAATAACTGTCTCTGATAGACAAATGTCCAAAAATAACTGTCTCTGATAGACAAATGTCCAGAAATAACTGTCTCTGATAGGCAAATGTCTAGAAATAACTGTCCCTGATAGACAATTGTCCGGAAATAACTGTCTCTGATAGACAAATGTCCAGAAATAACTGTCTCTGATAGACAAATGTCCAAAAATAACTGTCTCTGAAAGACAAATGTCCAGAAATAACTGTCTTTGATAGACAAATGTCCAGAAATAACTGTCTCTGATAGACAAATGTCCAGAAATAACTGTCTCTAATAGACAAATGTCCAGAAATAACTGTCTCTAATAGACAAATGTCCAGAAATAACTGTCTCTAATAGACAAATGTCCACAAATAACTGTCTCTAATAGACAAATGTCCAGAAATAACTGTCTCTAATAGACAAATGTCCAGAAATAACTGTCTCTAATAGACAGATGTCCAGAAATAACTCAGAGAGAACGGCTGTTTATTGCAGAAGTCGCTAAAATAATACTTAGAGGTGAATTAGTTATTTTATACTACAGTTTGATGCATATTCTTCGTGCGTCACATAGGCAGCATAAGTATTGAAATAGTTCACGTCAAACCGTTGATGTGGGTCCTTAAGGGAGGCAGAGAACAGTAACATCGTCTCCTACTAAGTTTACGAGTAGTCTCATCAGACGAGACGGGAGAGACTCGGTCAGCTGGTGGGTTTATCTCGAGCTGATCGGGATTTAAAAAACGAAGACACGAACAATAGGTTGCACAAGTTATTGCCTGGCATATCGCCTCGTCTCCTCGGGTACATACTGCAGAAATCACACAACATAAACTAATTACATGAATCCTTCGTGTTGAAATCTTCAACACATAAGTTCACACAGTAATTTTATGAAGTATAATCTTGATCTAAAGACAACTGTATTTTTCTGGTGAAAACAGAAGTAAAAGACAAATACAAAAACTTGAATATTGCATCCCATAATTATATGTCAAGTAACAAGACCAGGTGAGAACGGGCGACAAGAAAATGAATACACAACTGAACAATCCCAAGCTACTGGTGTAACGAGATATAATCAAAGACCCCACAGTATGAATCGATGTTACGCGTGCCATTATGGAAGGTGAACACCCATGAACAAATGTATCATCATGTAACTCAGATACAAGGGTAGTGAATATAAAACAGAAATCAGAATAGATAACTAATTCTGTTGGTTTATGCAAATGAAATCGCGCCAAGTTTGTTTCTAGGTAAACACTTCCGGTTATCCTCACGAAAACGTCGGCAGTGGTAATAATGACGCACGCACATATATTTAAAAAATAATCTATTGAGTGTATGTTCTGGAAACAAGTAGGCTAATGATTGCTAGCCGGTTCGTTTTTGTTTAAAAAAATGTCGATTGACTGATGTCTTGACAGATGGGCTCGGTCATGGATTGATTGTTTGAATGCTTGGTTGGGTGATAGATTAATTGGATGATCGATTGGTTGGGTGGTGGATTGATTGGTTGATCGATTGGTTGGGTAATGAATTGAGTGGTTGATCGATTTGTTGGATAATAGATTAATTGGTTGGGAGTTTGCTGGATGGTTGATTCGTGGATGCTTTGATCGATTGAATATTTAAAATTGATTAATAGAATTGTTAGTTGGTTCATTAATTGACTGATCCATCGATCAATTAATTAGTTGATTCATGCATGATAGATCCATTGATTGGATGATTGATTGATGGGTTAACTGATAGATTGATTTGAGGGGTATTTTAAGCGCACTGTTAAATTATCAATCTACACTCCAGACCACACTAGGATGATCTCAACTTTAAAAAAGTCGCTTAAAAGTCGACTTCATTGCACCGGGTTTTATCCCATATAGCTCGGTCTCTTTCCGCAGTACGGAAAGCGCCGCACAAAGCACGAACTCCGTAGCTTTTAGCGACGACCCACAGGAGTCTCCGAAACATTTAACTCATAAACCGAAGGACGCGGCCTGGAATCGAACCCACGACCTTCGGAGCACGAGATAAACGGCTTGACCACTCCCGATCTCAACTTAGTCAACTGACTCTGTAATACCAGTTGTGAAGCCAACACGTGCACATCGCAATTCACACGCACTAAAAACATTATGTTGCGGCTAGGTTTCTAATTAATGGTCTCCCTGGCCTACGGGTTAATGACTTTCTCCGTAATCCCGTATATCCACGTGATTAACACAACTACGCGAGATTCGGTAGCGGATCGCGCCGCGTTGGTTACTTATGGGGTATGTGAGACGGTCGATCAGAAAGCAATGGCAAACTACTGAGCATAATCTTGCCAAGACATCAACAATGAGCTGAAACATGCTGGTGTTGACTGCAATGTCCCGTAAAGGATATGTGAAAAGAAAAAGGTTTTTAGTTGTAGCACTTTGCCAAGGCAGTGGTTTGAAAGCCTGCTGGTTAATACTTAAATAAATAAATTTAAAAAAATAACAGACAGATGCCTGTTTATATACCGCTAGGTGTATTGAGGGTCTATATTTATGTTTGTGTGTGTCGCAATAAGTCGGCGCTCTGGTTTAGGGACAGTGAGCTGAAAGCGTTGCACATTTCCCTGACACACCGAGTCTAGGATTGGAAGCAGACCGACTTGCGTTAATGTCGATTATATGGGCGTCGGTCGTTCAGAAAGCAGTGGCAGCTATTGAAAGTAAATATTGCCAAGTAGATCACAACGATTAAATGCTGGGGTTGGTTGCGACGTTCATGTAAAGGAACACCGCTATCTTTACGTCACGGTAACACGTCAGTCGGGAGTAATATAGTCAGTATTGTACAAACGAACCTGTCTTTGCCTGGTCAGTCTCAGGGAGCTATGCGTGGGGCTGGATCACAGAGTCGTGCTAGTTGGGGAAAGTTCAGTTCCTCGCAGGTTTGAGTGCTTGCTTGCTTGTGTTCGTTGGCTTGAGCTCCAACGCGAAGTCCTGTATGTCGGATGAAGGCATCCTGTTGTCCAACATCAGTGTGATGCCATACAGGACCTGAGGTTTGCGTGAGTATCCGTTGTCCCATGTTTGGCTTATTTGTGTGCAGACTGGTGGCTCCTCGCCGTACAGGCAGACACTCTCTGACTTCGGAGGAATCGGCGATCCTACTGACTTTAGCCAGGACCCCGAAGGGACCTGTTGCCCAGGACACTAGACGAGGACGCGTCAATAGGTCTTGGCCAGTATATAACCCGGCCGTGGTGCTTTGGAATCACCTCTGCGTCCCTGTTCTCACACAGGATGCTTTGGAAGCAAGGGCACTAACCACTGCCACGCCTCACTTTATGAATGTTATTTATGGGGTTATGTCCCTTAATTTCCCCTCTCTCTCTTCCCCCCCCCCCCCCCCCCCCCCCCCTCCCCAATCTTTGTCAGCATGACCTCGTCATTCAGAAACACTCGCTTCTCGTGATAACTTTCTTCCCCCCCCCCTCTCTCTCTCTCTCTCTCTCTCTCTCTCTCTCTCTCTCTCTGACGCTCTGTCTTTCTGTCTTTTTATTTATTTCTCCATTTTTTCTCGTTATTCTTCTGTTACTTGTATTCTCACCCCCCACCCCTTCTTCTTCTTCTTCTTCTTCTTCTTCTTCTTCTTCTTCTTCTTCTTCTTCTTCTTCTTCTTTCCTTCCTTCCTTTTCTTCATTGTCGTCACCCTTCGGTGTCCTCCTCCTCCTCCTTTTGTTCATGAGACCTCTATTGCAATGTAGGCTCATAACTACGCGTGCCAAGCCCTCTGTAGGCCAGTCCGTGGTTGGGTGGATGCTGGCTGCTTTTGTTGTGACCAGTCTCTTATGTCGCCTTATAGGGCATGCTCAGTTGGTCTACAGTGATACTATTCCTGACCTCCCCCTCGGGGGGCCCCGTGACAGACGGGCGAGTGTCGACACCGGTCCATTAAAGGACATCTCTGTAACTCTTCCATGATATAAGTTCTGACTTGTTTAGAGCAAACCAAAAGATGCCCGGACTTACTAAAGTTGAATGCTAATACCGGTAGTTTCAGCAACATACTGACAATCGGAACCCCACGTGTGGTTGTGACCGACTCACAAAGTATGATGAGACAGGTGAAGACAGGCATGTCGTGATTGTAACGGACTCACAAAGTATGATGAGACAGGTGAAGACAGGCATGTCGTGATTGTAACGGACTCACAAAGTATGATGAGACAGGTGAAGACAGGCATGTTGTGATTGTAACGGACTCACAAAGTATGATGAGACAGGTGAAGACAGGCATGTTGTGATTGTAACGGACTCACAAAGTATGATGAGAAAGGTGAAGACAGGCATGTCGTGATTGTAACGGACTCACAAAGTATGATGAGACAGGTGAAGACAGGCATGTCGTGATTGTAACGGACTCACAAAGTATGATGAGACAGGTGAAGACAGGCATGTCGTGATTGTAACGGACTCACAAAGTATGATGAGACAGGTGAAGACAGGCATGTCGTGATTGTAACGGACTCACAAAGTATGATGAGACAGGTGAAGACAGGCATGTCGTGATTGTAACGGACTCACAAAGTATGATGAGACAGGTGAAGACAGGCATGTCGTGATTGTAACGGACTCACAAAGTATGATGAGACAGGTGAAGACAGGCATGTCGTGATTGTAACGGACTCACAAAGTATGATGAGACAGGTGAAGACAGGCATGTCGTGATTGTAACGGACTCACAAAGTATGATGAGACAGGTGAAGACAGGCATGTCGTGATTGTAACGGACTCACAAAGTATGATGAGACAGGTGAAGACAGGCATGTCGTGATTGTAACGGACTCACAAAGTATGATGAGACAGGTGAAGACAGGCATGTCGTGATTGTAACGGACTCACAAAGTATGATGAGACAGGTGAAGACAGGCATGTCGTGATTGTAACGGATTCACAAAGTATGATGAGACAGGTGAAGACAGGCATGTCGTGATTGTAACGGATTCACAAAGTATGATGAGAAAGGTGAAGACAGGCATGTTGTGATTGTAACGGATTCACAAAGTATGATGAGACAGGTGAAGACAGGCATGTCGTGATTGTAACGGATTCACAAAGTATGATGAGACAGGTGAAGACAGGCATGTCGTGATTGTAACGGATTCACAAAGTATGATGAGACAGGTGAAGACACGCATGTCGTGATCGTAAGAGATTCACGAAGTATGATGAGAAATGTGAAGACAGGCATGTCGTAATTGTAAATGAGAACAATATTCCCTCAAAGCTGTGATATATTAATTATGCTGGCACGCACATTTCCCTTCCCTAGCGCACACAATTTTAGCTGAGCACATAAGCAAGTTACGTGACGAGATTCGCGCAATAGTGACACATAGCCTGGCTCACAATGTTATGCCATAGCACGAGGAATAAGCACTTGGGTATTGATGTTCACTCATAGAAGACAAGGAAAGAGGTAGAAATAAGAAAGCACACGAGACAAAAATATAGTGATAATGTAATAAATATTATCATAACAGCTGTAGCGAAGAGGTTAAGAATGTAATTCATAATCCTGCATACCGCGTTCGAAACACAACGGCGAGCGGTTTGGAAGCAGACCGACTTGCGTTGGTTTTCATACAATGGTATGAGTGTCGGACGTTCAGAAAGCAATGGCAAACTACTGAATGTAAACTCGGCTAGTAAATGACAAACAGCCACAAAATGCTGGGGTTGACTGCGCTGTCCTGTAAAGGACGTGGCATTAACTAACTTATGCGTCTAAACGTAGTCCCTGAGATTATGGTACTTCGGTACCGGGTGGAGGGAACAGTCACTTCCCTAACCTCCCTTCGATTGATACAAGATCTATTCCAGGCTTAGCGACCAGTGCGCCAGCCTTAAGAGTGAGTACCAACCAACAATGTTCTCGGAGACTTCTGGGGGTCGTCACTGGAGCTACCGAATTCGTTCTTTTTGCGATACTTTCGGCAGGTCTCTTTGTGGAAAGAGACAAAATCTTGTCGAATAAAACTCGGTATAATGAAGTCGATCCCCTTTTGCCTTTTAACCCTTTCTTTTTACCTCCAACAAACCGATGCTAGCGATAGTGACAGTAATAGGCTCAGTGGTCTTGTCAGATCCATTCCTTGCTGGCCTAATGGGTCTGCTTCAAATCCCCCATCGAAGCAGACTGTTTTTTTTTTATCGCTCTAGATTTCACCTGTATCAGTTGCGGAACACTTTGAGGCCTCTACGACAGTTCATAAATAAACACACGTAGTGTTTTTTGGCCGGTTTCTCTGGCCGAGGGGTTACAACACTTTCTCCGTAATCCCGTTTATCACGCAGAGTCTCGTAGCAGGGCGAGAGCTGGGAGCGGTTCGACCCCCGCTAGTGACTTGCGGGATAACTGAGTCGGCCGCTCAGAGAGCAATGGCAAACTACTGAGCGTAATCTTGCCAAGAAATCAACATACAGCTGAAAGATGCTGATGTTAACAGCGATGTCCTGTAAAGGATATGCAAAACATTTATTTTAGTATTTTTTGGCGCTGACAGAAGTGAAAAGAAGGAACTGGAGACTAGTGGACGCACGCAATAGACAGCATAAAATTTGAAAGATTATAGCTGTCAATGTTTATGTTGTATAGTGCGTCCTCTAATCTCTACTTCCGTCTCACTTCTGTGAGCGTCTAACAATACATGTGTGTTTATTTATGTAGGATCCACCTAGCTTCATACCGGGTCTTTGTAAAATCTCACTACACTTTGTATGTAGAACAAATTTGAAAAATGAAGTACGTGATGATATAACAAATGTGCTCCACGGTCCATCGTGAAGCAATATGCAGCGAATGGCTGTCGTCTGCTGGAGCATTACTTTGCATTTCACACAGAATGGTGTTATTAACGGAAGAACGATATATTTTTTTTTCTTTCAAATTTTGTTCTGTATGCAAAGTGTATTGAGACTTTACAAACATCATGTATAATAGGTGATACCGAAGACCCGCTCATGGAGTGCCGTTTATTCCACTCATAGAGTGTCGGTTATCCACTCATAGAGTGCCGTTTATCCACTCATAGAGTGCCACGTACCGTTTACTCAAGAAATTATAACAGGATGATTTGTAGACAGTAAGGAAATGCCCCTGTTACTCGCCTTAACTTAAGCGGTTCGATCACCTTCGGGGCAGATCGAATTTTTAAACTTGACCAGAGCTTCCGGGTCAACCCAGAATGAGATGAACTGTTACCTTTGACCTTTACCTTCGGTGAGCCAGAGACGGTGTTTTTGATTGGCTGAATGCAGTCACAGATGTTGTTTTCCGTTTTGTTTTTATTTCAAAGTATGGTGTTGGTTTGTTTATTTCTCAGTGTCCGTTTCATGATATACGGCTTATTGTTTTTCTCCCTCACACATCCCTATTTTGTTTTATTTCCATCACACGCATTTGAATGTTGGTACTTCGTGTCTCTGCTTTGTTTCACCTCTTGATATGTGTCTGCTTTTTCCTTTATTGGAATGTGGTTGTTTGTTTGTTTTTAAACATTGTTTATACTTTCCTTCCTTTAATATAGATATCTTATTCTTATTGTTATTAACTTTAGCCCTACGGTTCCGCCTGTAACCACTGCTCTCTTGGTATTGTCCTGCATGTGGGTATAGGTGATAATTGGCACTTGTAGGCGAGGTTACGGACTCAGTTCGTAATCCTGCATACTGCGTTCGAAACACAGCTGCGTTGGTTTTTTTATGAAATGGTATGGGTGCCAGTCATTCAGAAAGCAATGGCAAACCACTGAACGTAAACTTGTCCAAGAATAACGAACAGCCAAATATTGCTGGGGTTGACTGCTACGTCTGTGCAGGATATGCAGCTAACTTTTTAAGGCAGTAGGGCTGGAGTAGCATTTATAGAGCGAATGAGACAATAAAGCCAATTTGAGAGGTCTAGTATGTCTATGATTTCATTGACACCCAAATGTAGCTAAAGCTACTCCCGAACAGTTATTATTAATTTGAATACATCAAACACAGTTAGATGGCGATTCTATTTCGGGGGCAATCAATGTTAAAAAGCCAGACTGTTGTATGCGGAGATCATTAAGAAAATGCCTGGGAAGAGCGCTAGTGTACTTAGTGATTTAAAGGCCAGCAGAGGGTGGTTTTAAAAAGTCAAGAGGCGCACTGGCGTACACGTTGTTACTAGGCACGACGAAGATGTAAATTCGGACAAGTTTGGGGTAGAAAACATAGTATTAAACACTATATTTTTTCTATATAAAATATGGTTTTGGTATATATTTTGGTATGTATTTTGAAGGAATATAGAACGAATTAATTGGATTTACATTTATTCTGATGGAAATAATTGTCTCGCCTTTTGTCGTTTCGGAATTTGCCGATTGTTTTCGGACTGATTATCGACGCAAACCGAGGTTTTACTGTACCTCATTCTGTAGGGCGCCTTTGTCTGAGCTGCATGGTAGCTTTATGTTATGTGTGTTTTGTTATTGATCTTAGATATTCGAGTTGTTGTTACTGGCCCTAAATAGTTGAATTTTTTTATCTGTTGTTACCATTGACACTAGATAGTCGAATCTTTTATCTGTTGCTAACATTGACCCTAGATAGTGAAATCTTGTATCTGCTGCTACCATTGACCCTAGATAGTGAAATCTTGTATCTGCTGCTACTATTGATCTTAGATATTCGAGTTGTTGTCATTGACCCTAGATAGTCGAACATTTCATCTATTACTGCCATTTACCCTAGATAGTGGAATCTTTAATCTCTTGCTGGCATTGGCCCTAGATAGTGGAATCTTTAATCTCTTGCTGGCATTGGCCCTAGATAGTCGAATCTTTAATCTCTTGCTGGCATTGACCCTAGATAGTCGAATCTTTAATCTCTTGCTGGCATTGGCCCTAGATAGTCGAATCTTTAATCTCTTGCTGCCATTGGCCCTAGATAGTCGAATCTTTAATCTCTTGCTGGCATTGACCCTAGATAGTCGAATCTTTAATCTCTTGCTGCCATTGGCCCTAAATTTCGTATTACTTCAAATGTTGCTAATGTTGAACCTGGGTAGTCGAATCTCTCTGCAATACGTTGATCACTCCTCCAGTTCACTTAAGTGTGGATTCACATGCATTGTTGTCTCTTGTATTAACGTCTGTGTCTTTTTTTTTAGTTCATTAAATGGTCCAGAGAGTTTATCTTCAACTCTTGTTTCTTTAGACCAGAGGGTCTGGCATTCTTGGAGCATGTGATCTGCTGTCTGCGGCGCCAATCCACGTGTGTACAGGGTTGATTCGTCATGTGAATTTTTTATCTTCTCATATCGTGTTTGCGTGGCATCCTGATTGCTGTGTTGCGCCTCCTGGCTGCCTGCATCCCTCTTCAGCGCCTTTCTTTTGCTAGGGTAGACCGTAGTCTTATTTGACTTTAGATATATGTATATAGATAACTTGTCTGCGCATTTATGTACGTAATACATATCTAAAGCAGTCTGGATTTACGGCGCCAGAGACTTGCCGTCGCCCCTTCTCGTGTTAAAACAGTTTCGCCACCTGAAGACAAGGAGTTGGACTTTTCTGTCAGAGTTGATGAATACAAAAGCCATGGGGATATTTTGCCAGGTTGGGTGCTCACCCCCAGTTCTCATTCCCCGGCTATAACAGCAATCTGGAACCTGATATTTGTTCTAGTCGCTCTCTGCGCCTCTGATCCATACAGAAAAAATGAACTGCCGTTAAAGTCACAGATTCTATTTTGTTCCGCTGGTTTTAATTTCTGTTGATATGCACACATTTAATGGTTCTTTAAAAGTTCTTCTTTCCTTTTGTATCCGTGTTTTAATATCCACATATGTCCCGCCAGTGTGGTCTACATAATGCCTGTATAATGCGCCCTGCCAAATGGTTTATGCGTTCGTGCAACCCCACTGATATCGGTCCATGGTGTTCGGTAACAACTCCACCGACATTCCTCCATGCTACCGTTCCTGTTCATTCTGCATCATTTCTCTCTGGATGCCCTTGCCTTTTATGCCGCGATCTTTACAGCAACCACGATGTTTTCCAACGCCTCTCTTCTCATTAAATGACCAAAGAAGGCCGTTTGTTTTCATTCTTATATTTGTAATATTGTTAGAATTTAATTAGCTTTTTCCAGGCACAGTCAGTCCTGGGTATTCGCAACATTTGTCGTAGAAATATTGTTGCTTCAAGTCTGAGGTCTTTCCCGTCAAATTTTTTGGTTTAGTAATTGTCCAGGAATTGCAGCTGTAAAATTGGCCTTATGTAACTTTAAAGAACTCTTTTCCTTACGTTCAAGGACAAGGACCCACTGCACAAAATGTTCGGTACTTCAATTTTAATTCACCGCAACAAAGAAGAATCCCTTCGAGCCTCATTTGCATCGGTCCGGCAATCGTTTTCGGGTTAAGTGTTTGGTGGACTGCTGGACCGATCGGTGGATGTTTTTAAGTTTTTGGGCCCGTAGGGCCCTCACTGTCGACGACAGTGCCCAAAACTTAAAAAAAACATCCATAGATCGGTCCAGCAGTCCACCAAACACTTAACCCGAAAACGATTGCCGGACCGATGCAAATGACGCTCGAAGGGATTTTTCTTTGTTTGCGGTGTTTGCGGTGAATTAAAATTGAAGTACCAAATGTTCTTCATTTGTTAATATAGCTCTACATAATTCAGGAGGTCTCCACTGTCATATATTGTGTTCAGCAGTCTGGTGACCTGGCCTATTCCATATTCTGCTGAGGCATTAATCATTTCTTTTGTGATGTTGTCTGGTCCCGAGGTCTTGCCAGGTGTCATATGATTAAGGGCATTCTGAACTTCCATCTTCAAAATTGGTGGTCATTCTTGGTTATTCCTCATCAAGTGCTTTGCCAGCTGGCGTAGGCGTTCATGTTCTCCACAGATCTCGGGTTTTGGTGTTCCGGATCAACTCTGCTGATGATATCCCTCCATGCCATCGTCGCAATCCATCCAGCATTATTTCTGGTCTGCCCCTGCCTCTCTTCTCCTCGATCTTTCCAGTCGCCGCGATGTTCTCCAGTGGTTATTACGAATGTCAAACTGTTACTCATGCGGAATTTTGATGACGTCTTTCGTATTCCCAAACCACGTGTCTATAATCTGATCTTTGGTCATGAAGATGTTGCCGTTTTTGGTTTCCAAGTAAAATGTTGATAAAGATGGTCTTTTGTTAGCGAGGTCATTAATTTTTGAGTGCAATAATGTGATACTTTGGGTGTTGTTATTTTCCTTTTATTTTCAGTTTCCCTGTAATTTCCCCTCAAAACATGTTTCCTTGCCTCTACATTCTTGTCTAGTTTCTCTTTGAATCTCTTCACATTTGTCATGGTTATTTGTGTTGCTCATTCTTTCTTTCATTAGTTTTAAAACATCTACTGTCATCCATTTCCTAGAGTGTATCATGTCCAGCCTGTCATTACACTCCCCCACCGTGCAGCCATCTTGTTGGTTGTCCACTTTAGTATTCACTTACTCCAGTGCGATATTTATTTATGATTTATTTCATCCGGGAAGGCTAAATTGGTCAACAAACGCTTGAAGGTGTCGTTTGAACGGCGCAAAAATATCGCAGCTCTACTGTAAACAGGCACAACGCATCTAAGTAAAAATAAACAATTCGGATTAACAAAGAAGAAACAGATGTCTCGCACTTCATGAAGTCATTATCTATGTCATTATAAAATGCGTCTATACTATATCCGCTGCTTTCCTCTCCTGTAACACATGCTTCAATGATGGTGACATCAGTAGACCTGCTATATAATTTTACCAATAATATTCTACTCTAGTATTGCGATATATAGTCCTTCTAATCCAGTGGGAGGTCACATTTGGCGATATATTATCCATCGGCACTTAATTAGTTAATATATATTGATCTTCTCTGATCTTTAATAATGGCTGCACCTGCTTGGTGGTTCCGTCCTCACAGCATGGATGATTCTTAGAGTTGCCAGATGTAGCCACTCCTATCCCTTGCCGTGTAGTCTCACACATTTCTGAGATGTTAGCCACTCCTATCTCTTGCCATGTAGTCTCACACATTTCTGAGATGTAGCCATTCCTGTCCCTTGCCGTGTAGCTCAGTAACTATGGCAGACCGACCTACCTTGGTGTTTTATTATCAAATGGTATGGGTGCCGGTCGTTCAGAAATCAATGGCAAACTACTGTACGTAAACTTGCCAAGAGATCACAACAGCAAATAATGCTGGTGTTGACTGCGACGTCCTGTAAAGGATGTGCCACTAACTCAGTAGCTATTAATCGGCTCTGTGTAAAGGGGTTACCAATGCAATTTGTAATCCCGCGTACCGCGTTCGAAACACAGTTGCGGGCGATCAATTCTGTCAAATGAAGAACGTTTTGTGCAATAAGTCACTGCCCTTGAAAGTTAGAAAAAGAGTTCTTGTATGTTACATAGAAGCAATTTTAACATAAATCTTCGAATCCTTGACAATTAGTAAACAGGTGAAACAATATCTGGAAGCCTTGGATATGTGGTTTTATAGATGAATGCTGAAAATTAATTGGACAGCCAAAATGAGCAATCTGGACATTTTCAGGGGAGCTAACAACTTATCACAAACATCATAAAGAGGCAGTCATCGTTTTTTGCCCAATTTATGAGAAGAGAAAAACTGAAGCATGCTGTGACGATTGGAAAGATTTGCGGAAAGAGAGATAGAGGAAGACAGCGGGAGAAGATTCTTGAAAATTTTGTGTCATGGCACGGAAGGGAGTCACCACACGAATTGATCCATGACGTCGGAGATCGTAATTTGTGGATAGGCATGATCACCCACGCCAGCAGGCAAGGCACAGGATGATGATGATATATAAGTCAAGGACACTTTTACCTGACGTCAACTGCGTTGGGTATATGATGACACGCCAATATCCGTATAGGCCAATCGGCACCCATATATGTAGTAGTGGCACCTTACCGTCTTTACAGACGAAAGTATGTGAATTAGATCTAAACCTCCATCGCACAACGCCTGGGCTTGAATTCAGTGAACATGTGATGCCCATGCAGCATGATCCCTCTCTCAGCCTTGCCTTGTTTTATCCAGAGGAAAGGAACAAGGTAGGCTGCAGATGCTGCCGGCTCAGCATCGCACCTCCATGCAGCAGAAGGTGAGATACGCTGGGCCCTCACATCCGGGGGATTGTGACTTACAGACATTCAGCCATATCCCACAGCTGAGAGCCGTAACACAAGAGTCTGGACCCAAGCAGGTAGTGGCACTTTGATGTCTTTACAAACGATAGCCCAAGGAAACCAATTGATACATGCAAAACCACTGGACGCCTACCGACGAGTTTTCAAGCTAAGCCGGCAGGACTGAACGAAAAGCTATGCCAGCTTACTGACAGCAGGCCGACTACTCATCGACACACACACGCACGCACACACACACACACACACACACACACACACACACACACACGCCAACATCGTCTCCTCACCTCTTTGCTCACTAGAATCTGCCCGTTTTTCCTTAATCACTGTAATATACCATTTAGTCCGTCAAGTCTGCGTTTGCCAGCGCCCGCGTGTGTATGTGTTATTTAAAGTCGCTTAAAGTCGACAGGGTCGACTTCATTGCACCGGGTTTTTCCCCCAAATGTCTCAGTCTCTTTCCGCAGCGAACTGTCGAAAGCGTCGCACAAAGTACGAACTCCGTAGCTCCAGCGACGACCTTCAGGAGTCTTCGAAATAATGCGCTCACGAACCGAAGGTCCAGCCCGGAATCGAAACAAAGCCTTCGTTGCCTGAGTCAGACGGAGGGTTATTTTCTTGTCGGTAAACAAACAACACTACCAAAAATACTTCTTCGTGGCATAGAACAACTTTCAATTCGATAACGCGCTTGCCAAATAAGTCAATAATATGATGTTTTGTATGTTCGGGATAGCTAAAGGTATTATTGCCGGTCGTTCAGAAAGCAATGGCAAACTACTAAACGTAAATTCGTCAAGAAATCACAAGCAGTCAACACATGCTGGGGTTGATTGTGACGTCCTGTAAACGATGTGTAACGAGAGAGAGAGAGGTGGGGGGGGGGGGATAGGAGGGATTGTAATGAGTTGGTTGAGGGACTATGTCTCAGCGAGAAATAACAGGGTGAAAGTTAGTTAGTCGACAGATCATCCTCAAAGCACATCGAACCATTCAGTCCATACGTGCTCAGATCCCCTCCTCAGTGAATCCCGCAGCGAGTAACGGCTCACGACATTTTCTCTGTGTTGGTTAATTAATTATCTTTGGCTTCCTGTATAGTATTCTTGTTTGGCCACCCCTCTTTTAACTTGCTGTTCTCGCAGTCTGACCATGGTTGTATATTCACAGTCATCACTTGGTTCTCGGAAAAGTCTTACTTCTCGTAGATCATTCAGTATATCAGCCTGGTCCATGGCTCGTCCGCCCTCCACAGTAGCCTTACCCGCAAGCCTGTCAGGCCGCTCATTTCCTTGTACACCCGCATGCCCTGGCACGAAAATGAAATCAACCTTTGCCAGCCATGAAATACGTGAAAACAGGGTGAAAGAAGAAGGAGGAAGCGGAGACGCTAAATTTCAGGACTCGCTCATGTAGTTCCTGTATATTACTGGGGTTAATGGAATTTCTCTTCTTTTGTTTTGTTTTAAATATTACAAACGGCTAGACCAGGGGTGGCCAACCTTTTCAGCAGGCGGGCCAAATTTCAGAAATAATATTTCCTGCCGGGCCACGCACCTAATTTCTTTGTTAAATTAAAGTAAACAAGCAAGGGTGCTACAGCTTCGACCACATCGTCGTTTCCCACTCCGCGGGCCGCAACACGAATACCGGCGGGCCGCATGCGGCCCGCGGGCCTCGTGTTGGCCACCCCTGGGCTAGACGTTGGTCGCAAAGAATGTCTAACTGGGGACAAGTTGCAACTTTTTTTTTAACTCAAGGGTAGTCCACAATTGTGTTACTTCTTTTAATGCACTGGGCTGATTGTTGTATGGAATTACCTTTCTATATTACCAGTGTCCCTCACCATCAGGCCAACCTACCCCGACTTTAGAGGTAATTGCAATATACGCCCGCAAGTCAAGGACGAGAAGTCAACATTTTAGTCCAACAGAATAGTGTAAGGGTTGAATTTTCTATCTCGGCATCAGCATACCGGAAGTTTTAAGATCGAATTGTCTTATCCATTCGTCATGCTGACCATTGTCACTTTTATTTCGTGTGGATTTAGTGGTGTACATGTTTAACACTTGCTCATCCCGAAAGACTCAATGGCTGGTGAAGAGTTAAACTCTCGTCAGATCTCAGACTGGGAATTGCCGAAAACCATTTCTGGTATTTTCAGTGCTTGAGCCGTCGACGGTGGCATGGAGAACTGCCAAAGTAACTAACAACGATTGCCTGAAACAGGCTAACGAAACTAGAACATTATATACAACAATAAGAAACAGACAAACAGCTTTCTTTGGTCATGTGATGAGAAGAGAGGCAGTGGAGAACATGGTGACAACTAGAAAGATCGAGGGGAGACGAGGCAGAGGCCGACCAAGAGAAATGATGCTGGATGGATTGAGACGGTGGCATGAAGGAATATCAACGGCAGAGTTGATCCAGAAAATCAAAGACCGAGATCTGTGGAAAGCCATGAATGCCTACGCCAGCTGGCAGGGCACTTGATGATGATGATGATGATGGATGATGTAGATTAAGATGATGATGATAATGATGATTATGATGATGATGATGGTGATGATGATGATGATGATGATGATGACCCGTAACGTGGTCCAGCAGATAAGAGCGCTCGCTCCTAAACTTCCAGTGCTCTGACAGCGAGATAGGTGGTTCAGCCCCTACACCGGCATTGAGTTGAACTTAAAAGTTGACCTCTCGTTCAGAAAGCCATGGCAAGCTACAGAACCAACCACTGCCTAGAAGATCATCCTAAGGTTGATTACAACGTCCTGCAAGTTGGACCTTTCTGGCCTCTGTGGCTTGCGGGGTTAGTGAAGCGCAGTGTCTCCCTCTGCTGTGTATCCATCTTGTAGCGGTAGAGCGCTTGCGTATTCCAAGTGCTGCTCCTATGTCGGACAGGTCAAGACCCACTATTGTAATACTGCCTTTCTCTCTGTCTTTCCTTGGAGACCTGGTCTGCAGCAGTCATGGACGATCACGTCCTGCTCCTCCCTCTGTCACTAGATATTTTAATGAGGTTTGGTGTGCTTATATTATAATAATATTTGAATAACGAAGAGACCAGCAGTAGGTTGCAAGATTTATTGCCTGGCGTATTTCGCTGCATTTCGTCATGTGCATACAGCAGAATTCACACATGTACTAAAGGAATAAAATAAATCCTTCTTCTTCTTTCGTCCGAAATGTTTGTTTTGGACGTAATTGCGTAATGCCTGTTTACAGCAGAGCTGCGATATTTGCGCCTTTCGGCCAGCACATCCGACTTCTTCAAGTATTAGCTGACCAGGTTAACCTTCCCGGAATAAATCCTTCTATTGTTTGCGTATTCGTTATTGAAATTCATTAGGGGAAAACTTTGTTATATTCCCGTTTGTGGCCCAGCTGTTTAAGCTAATACAAGTACCTTCCTCTGTCTTCCCTGTGTTTCCTTTACCCAGGATGTTTTCCACATGACGTCTTCCTAATCTTGACGTCCCAGAACATGATGACGTCTTCTCTAGTTCCCAGTTTACGGATCTGAGAAAGAGGCTCGACTTCATTGCATCGGATATTATCCCATATGGCTCGGTCTCTTTCCGCAAGTAGACCTGCCGAAAGCATCGCACAAAACACGAAATATGTAGCTCCAGCGACGATCTCCCTTCCCTCAGGAGACTCCGAAAATATTGCAGTCGCGAACCGAACTATATAGCCCGGAATCGAACTCATAACCTTCGGAGCGCGAGGTAGTAGGCGTAATGACGTCACCACGGAGACTCGTTTGCGGAAGAATCCAGTCCTATCTCTCCAGCGGACTGCTCCATAACACTGCCTTGGTTAGCCGGCTCAGTAGCCACAACGCCGCAACGGCTTCAGTATTTCTGTAGCTTTTAAAATGATTCCTGTTCTTAGTGTCCCATTTAATATTCGCTTACTCCGACCCTTGCCCGACTACACGAGGAAGGGGTGGAACCTGGTCAAGCACATCAGTGCCGCCATTGAGGGAATGAGAGGAGATACCTCTAGAACAAGTAACAAGTCTTTCCTAACTTGGAAATGTAATAACTGATGATGGCAGAAGTGAAATAGAAATCAAACAGAGAATTAAAAAAAAAAAAATTTGTTGCATGTTCTTCACAGGGCGTAGCAGTAACCCCCAGCATTTTGGCTGTTCGTGATTACTTGGCAAGTTTTACGTTCAGTAGTTTGCCATTGCTTACTGAACGACTGGCACCTATACCTTTTTCGAAAAACCAGCAACACTGTGTTTCGAACCCGGGTATACGATATTACGGAGACCTGGCTAAACATGCTTTCAACGGCATGAAATCAGTATTAACATCTAGAGAGATTAAAAACGCATTAATAATGAGAATTGACAAATGTTATGTATATTCTTCTCCTTCTTCGTTCATCCGGAGTTTTTTTTCGGACGTGATTGCGTTGTGCCTGTTTACAGCAGAGCTGCGTTCTTGCGCCGTTAGGCCGACACATCCGACTTCTGCGGGCATTTGTTGACCGGGTTAACCTTCCCGGTTATGTATATTCAATTCAACACTGCTATATGGCGCGGAAGCCTGGACATTGAACAAGCAACTAGAAAGTCGAATAGAGGCTCTGGAGATGTGGATATACAGACAAATAGGTCGTATTTCATGGAAACAAAAACAATCAAAAGCAGAGGTTCTAAGAAAACTGGGAATGAAGGGAGAGTTGATGAAAGAAATAAAGAGGAGTCAAGTGAAATATTTCGGACAAATTAAGAGACATGATACTCTTATAAAAACCATACTGGAAGGCAAGGTTGGGAGCAAGCGAGCAAGAGGTAGACATCGATACAAGTGGGAAGATAACATCAAGAGATGAACGAACATCAGCCTGACAGAATGTACAGTCAAGGCAGAGACAGACAGTTTTGGAGATCCATTGCAGCCAACCTTCATTATGGAGACCGCACCTGATTGATTGATTGTTTGATTGATTGATTGATTGATTGATTGAGGAGATACCATGACCAACTCATGATGGGAACAGCGAGCAGAAATAATTTGGGATGACTTCCTCATCGGAGAACCTAGCAGTACGGGAATTCCCAATGTACGTTGACGTAATTCGACATATAAAAATGTTTTGCATATCCTTTACAGGACATCGCTGTCAACATCAGCATCTTTCAACTGTATGTTGATTTCTTGGCAAGATTACGCTCAGTAGTTTGCCATTGCTTTCTGAGCGGCCGGCTCAGTTATCCCGCAAGTCACCAGCGGGGATCGAACAGCTCCCAGCTCTCGCCCCACTACGAGACTCTGCGTGATACACGGGATTACGGAGAAAGTGTTGTAACCCCTCGGCCAGAGAGACCGGCATTCGACATATAACATTTAATATTCGCTTTTGCCCCTTTCTGTTGTGTGTGTGTGTGTGTGTGTGTGTGTGTGTGTGTGTGTGTGTGTGTGTGTGTGTGTGTATATATATATATATATGTGTGTGTGTGTGAAAAAAAAGGAGGGGGGGGTATTTTTGTTAAGATCAGCAGTGCAATCTTATGGTTAAATACAACGTATTCCCTTTATTGAATTAAAACACACAAGATATCAACAATTGCCTGGCATATTTCGTTGCATCTCGTCAGGTGTATACTGCAGAGTTATCTATCTTGTGAAGTGAGTAGATGAATAATACTTAAGCTGATACAAGTAAAACACACGGGTATTGTTAGAATGTGATACATCTGTTTTTCCCATTGTAATTTCAAATTGACCATGAACTCTTCCTGTATGCACAAAACCGGCTGGAAATGCCTAATTGCTAACGCCTCGTAATATTTGAGCAATCATTTGGTGTTCATGTGGAGAGCAGCGCGCGAAAAGTACAGCTGATATTGTCATAGTGAGTGTGTGGCACCTTGCAGTCTTGACAGACCAAAATATGTGAGTTGGAATGTGGCCAAAATTCCACCACAATGCCTGGGCAGAGCTTCAGAGAAACATGTGGTGCCCAAACGACATGATCCCTCTCTCGGCCTTGCCTTGTGTACTCCAGAGGAATGGGTAACCAATACGTCTGGCACAAGGTAGGCTGCAGACGCTTGCGGCTCAGCGTCAAACCTCCGAGACCTCGCTTCCACGAGCAGGTGGCGAGTGGTGGCCAAACCCTGGAACCCAAAGGACGCGACTTAGAGGCGTTCAGCCAAGTCCCACAGGTGAGTGCCTCGTACGCGCCTGAACCGTAGGGTGCGTAAATCTGTCATCACAAGTGTCCGGATCTGTGTAAAGCGTGCACTATCGTCAGACTCCCCGCCTCACTTTTGCGGATCCCGCAACCACCAAGAATAGGCCCGTCGGAAATATTGCTCGTCTGAGAACATTAACTTATGTAGGGAGAAACGCGCGAAAAGTACAGTAGATATTGTTATAGTAAGAACATTAAATTATGTAGGGAGCAACACGTGAAAAGTACAGTGGATGCAGTCATAGTAAGAACATTAAATTATGTAGGGAGCAACGCTTGAAAAGTACAGTAGATGTTGTCATAGTAGATCATTAACTTACATTGGGAGCAACGCGCAAAAAGTACAGTGGATGTTGTCATAGTATAAGGATTAGCTTTTGTAGGGAGCAACGCGCGAAGAGTACAGTAGATATTGTCATAATATAAGGATTAGCTTATGTAGGGAGCAACGCGCGAAGAGTACAGTAGATATTGTCATAGTATAAGGATTAGCTTATGTAGGGAGCAACGCGCAAAAAGTACAGTGGATGTTGTCATAGTATAAGGATTAGCTGATGTAGGGAGCAACGCGCGAAGAGTACAGTAGATATTGTCATAGTATAAGGATTAGCTTATGTAGGGAGCAACGCGCAAAAAGTACAGTGGATGTTGTCATAGTATAAGGATTAGCTGATGTAGGGAGCAACGCGCGAAGAGTACAGTAGATATTGTCATAGTATAAGGATTAGCTTATGTAGGGAGCAACGCGCAAAAAGTACAGTGGATGTTGTCATAGTATAAGGATTAGCTGATGTAGGGAGCAACGCGCGAAGAGTACAGTAGATATTGTCATAGTATAAGGATTAGCTTATGTAGGGAGTAACGCGCGAAAAGTACAGTAGATATTTTCATAATAAAAGCATTAACTTATGGGGACAACTCGTGAAAAGTACAGTAGATGTTATTGTAGTTGAAGCAGTAACTTATGTAGAAAAAAAAATCAAGGCAAGAGAGGGAGGGAGAGAGAGAGAGAAAGAGAGAGAGAGAGAGAGAGAGAGAGAGAGAGAGAGAGAGAGAGAGAGAGAGAGAGAGAGAAAGAGAGAGAGAGAGAGAGAGAGATGAAGAAACATGTATGTGGGAATCTGGTTGAGCTGGGCTACAAGATCAGTGTAGATTCGCAGTCTCCTGTGTCTGCATCAGACGATGCACGTCAATAAGTAAAAGGAGAAAGAAAGAAAGAAAGAAAGAAAGAAATAGAACGAAGAAAGAAATAGAACGAAGAAGAAGAAGAAGAAGAAGAAGAAGAAGAAGAAGAAGAAGAAGAAGAAAGGAGGAAGAGAAGGGGAAGAGTGAAGTTTAAAACACACATATTCTCTAAAACACGTAGACAGTAAGAAAAGGTTAATAGCCCCTCCAACATGAGATCAAGCGTTCAGAAATTTGAGATTTAGAAAAACAATAGTCACAAAAAACAAAAGTTGTCATTCTTCTAGTGAAAGCGATTAAGTTAGAACACTTAGAGCCAATCATGAATTGTGCAACTAAAAAGTTAACAGCTATTTCAATAGAGTTGAGTTGAGTTGAGCTAAGAACTGACATAACTGCACTCAGGACATTCCCATACGCCCTCCGTCCCCTCGTTCAACAGCTAGCGAAGAGTCACACTACTTGTCGTTCCCTTCGTTATCTGATTGAAAGTTCTCCTGGTCTTCCTTCTACATTTTGAGATTCTACTAGAACCCCTGCCAATCCACCGCAATCTCACTCTTTCCACATATGGGTTCTCAGTCTGTTCCCCCACCTTCTCTACTTAGTCCCACAAGCGTAAGACCACCTCTCCCTTGTCCATAAGTAATCTACCCCCAAGAGATGCATTCCCTGCCTACCTGTCAGCCTGTTCATTCCCCCGCACTCCCGCATGACCAGGGCAAAATATCCATACAATTCCCACAATCTGTGACCTCTGGAGCGAGGTGAGCCATTCCACAAGAAATCATTCCTTTCTCCACCTTACTAAGCATACTCCTTGAGTCCGTAATAAATACAATATGTGTTGTAGTGGTACCCTCTAACCAACGGAATGCCGCTGTTACTGCTTCCACATCCATTCTCAAGCTGGAGGTCGTAGCATCATATACCAGACTTCTTTTTTAAAGAATCGTCCATTAGCCTTCGCAATGAAACCCCAGCCACTCACCCATCGGTGTCACCTTGATGTGTGTTACTCTGGATCAGTTGTTACACCTCAAACTCAGTGCGGCCCGCCGAAAATTCTCTGCACTCACGACTCAGTGTTACTATTGCATTGTGCCAGACCGTTATGTCTTCCGGTACTTGAACCCACTCTTTTTCATGATTGGTGGCTTCTAGATCACACACATGACGTATAGATACTTCTGCTTGTGTCATCCAGGACCTGCCTCGTCTTAGTCTATGACCGTTGACCATATCCATGGCGTTATGCAGTAGGTGATCCCTATCTGCAGCAACTCTCAGGTACCATTTGGCATGAAGGACCCTATGCCTATCCTCCATTGTTTGTAGCGCCAGGATATGCCTCATGCGTATAATTCGTGTGAAGGTATACACACACCTTAAAAACAGACGTTAACAATTCCATGTATTCAGAGAAACATCAATTTCAGAAAATCGAGAAGTTAACACGAGCGAAAGTTAATAGTATGTTTTTAATCACAGTAACACACAAAAACACAATTTACCCAATTTCATCTAGCTAATCAACGATTAGGATATTATTATGCAAATTACTATAAGATCCGACCATTCAGAAGATTTCCCCCACACTGAATAAGTGAATCTTTTTCTTTCAGTCAACTAATAGTTGAACTATTTATAGTTTCAGTCTGTAACGTGCAATAATTTAGCAAACCAATCAATGGTATTGGTATTTCTACACAAATACTTTTTTTTTTTTTTTGCATATCCTTTACAGGACATCGCTGTCAACACCAGCATCTTTCAGCTGTATGTTGATTTCTTGGCAAGATTACGCTCAGTAGTTTGCCATTGCTTTCTGAGCGGCCGGCTCACATACCCCGTAGGTTACCGATGCGATTCGAACCACTGCTGATTCTCACCGTCATCACGTCACCGACGAGAGTATACGAGATTACGGAGAAAAGTCATAACCTCTAAGCGACGAAGCCGGCTACACAAATACTATAAAATGATAATATGCTCCCAACCAATCACGGATGCCGTTTTTAAACAAAGTTAGTTCATCTGACCAATCAGTCGTTTTTATGGGGATGTTAGGATTATGAAAGATCTAAAAGAAGTGTTATATTTTGATACAATAATAGCAATAACAATATTTTATTTTTTTTTCGTTCGCATCACTCTCACGTGAACCCATTCCGATTTCTGAGGTTAATAATAGTAATACTTTCAATAATAATAGTGCAAATAGAGTGTTATGAGCATGATAACGAATATTATGGTATATTTTCTCTAAATTATACACAGATAAGCACCCATATATACGACTCTTAATTGTCTTTCTCTTGCTGCGATTTAGGTGGCTACCGCAAATAACCCCCGAACACGGTGGTGGTTTAAAAAGTCGGAATAGCTATACACAGCGATGCACTTTCTAGTTCCCCAACGCTCCGGCCTTGTTGGCAGTCACAACGCTTACGCATGTTATGTGTAGCTGTGTGTAGTCTATGTTTGGTAGTCTGCAAAGAAACTATCCGGGAGGTACAGGTTCTATTCTAATTGAATTTAAAACTTCGGATCACGGAATATTGTTTCGTTACTTCATTGGTCGATTAAAACACTAAAATTCTTTATATTAATTGCCAGACTATACATTAAAATAAGGTTAATTTTGTATTTCATTGACTGGAATTTGAAAATAAAACCAGATACATTTTATCTAATGTCATTTTGTAATAGTCAGAATAGGGTAATAATAGTCAGAACAGGGTAAGAATAGTCAGAACATGGTAATAATAGTCAGGGGAGGATAATAATGGTCAAAACAGGGTAATAATAGTACTGTATAAACCGGGTAATAATGGTGCCATTATCAATTATAAGAATCAATATGCGGTTTCACGGTATTAGAGAGCGGACATCTACGCACGATAATGGATGCAATGCACCGCTCATAGCCAATATTGATCGCAGAAACAGAAAGTGCGGTATGTTTCTTATTTATTTCTAGGATGTCATGAAATGATAAATGTTTATCTGTTGCTATTTTATAAATTCTAGCGTAGTTGCTACAAACGTTTTTTTTTTTATAGTGTCATGATAAATGTGTACACAGTATCATATAGTAAATTCTAGATCGCTGGATTAAACACATGATAAATGTGTACATTCCAGAGAGATTGATTCAAACACTTGATAAATGTGTACATAAAGTAATATAATAAATTATAGAGTGAGACGGTAAATGTTACATAATGTCATATAGTACATTCTAGAGAGATAGATTAAATCACGTGATAAATATGTGCACAATGTCATATAGTAAATTCTAGAATGATTAATTAAAAACACATAATAAATATGTACATTATAGAGAGATGGATTGAAACACATATTGAAATGATATTAAAGTTATAAGAAAGGCAATGTTTAAAATAATAAGAGGATCGACTTCAAGACATTGTTTGTGTGCAGCAGAAATCATCGCACAATGCACGAACTCCGTAGCTCCAGCAACGATCCTAGGGAGTCTCTGGGGAGTCTCTATTATGTGCTGCCAACAAAGAGATGTATCTAGGAAAGTATTAAAACATTGGATCCATTCTGTGTTGCCAACAAAGAGACATATCTAGGAGAGTATCACAATAGTAGATCTGTGTTGCGCTGACTACAATGTGAGTGAAGTTTTTTTCTGTTACCATGTTTCCCCAAAAATAAGACCTACCCCTGTAATAAGCCCCAGCAGGAGTTTTCATGATGCTTTCAATATTAGACATACCCCTAGAATAAGCCCTAGTTAAGATCGTCAGCTAGAATTAGAGACGTGTTGCCGAATGGCCAGTCGGAGTATGACGCCACTGGTGCGCACTTGATAATGAACGGATGTGGTTCATAATTAAATACTCGTGCGAAATAAGAAGATGACATGACTGTATTTGAATAAATGTAGAATTTTGTACATGAATAAATGTAGATTTGTTTATCTGGGGAAAAAAAATAATAATAAGGCATCCCCCAAACATAAGCCCTAGTGCATTTTAAGCGAAATTTAAGCTAAAATTAATATATAATTATGTTCGGGGAAACGCGGTAGTGTGAGAGGCAGAGTCATCAAGGAGCAGAACGGAACATAATTAACAACCTCCAGTATGGGAATGGAGATTGAGGCGGCCACTGCGGCACTGAAATGGCTTTCCAGTACTTCACTAACAAATGTGCTTATTGTCACTGATGCTGAGTCCACGCTTCAGGAAGTTCAGATTGGATGAACGTGGCTGCCACCTGCGGAGCGTAAAACCTTCTTGGAAGTTGTCTGGGTGTCTTGTCGGGGTCATGCATGGATGCGAGGAAGCCAGGGAGGTGATATCCTGGCTTTAGAGCCAACTATTATTTGGAGCAGAATATGTGCGGGCAAAAAATGACGTGAAAACTTAGTGACCGCTGACAAACCTAATGAGTAAAGTCAAAACAAAATGGGGGGTGGGGGGGGGGGGAGTTGCATACCTATGAAACAATGCTATTTTGGTGTGTATATAAATTATAATAAACGTTATTCTAATATGGCGAATCTATACGCTTTTCCAGCCTTGTTAATTGCGAACCACCGGCATATAAATATTATGATGTGGATATAAATTATAATAAATGTTATTTCAATATGGCAAATATATACTTGTTTCCAGCCTATTTAATTGTCGACAAGCCGAATATAAATATTATGGCGTGGGATATAAATTATAATACATGTTATTCCTATAAGGCAAATATATACGTGTTTCCAGCCTAGTTAATTACCGACAAGTCGCATATAAATATTATATCGTGGATATAAATTACAATAAATGTTATTTCAATATGGCAGAATTATACGTGGTTCCAGCCTAGTTTATTGCCGACAAGCCGCATATAAATATTATGTCCTTGATATGCATTATACTAAATGATATTCCAATATGGCAGAATTATACAAGCTTTCAGAATATTTAATTGGCGGCAAGCTGCATGTAAATATTATGTCGTTGATATAAATTTTAATAAATGTTAATCCAGTCTGGCAAATCTAGATGTACCTCCCGGATCAGTTCTATCGGCAAGTCAAGCTGCTTTTTTCATGTCAAGCTTCGATATTTAGAATGCATGCTCGCTTTGTCTGCTTGTGTATCTATCTAGCCACCGAATTTCCCACCAGTCATAATTTACCCCTCTTGTACAGTGTACCAGCCTTCGATGTGTTTGTATTTTTTTCCTGTGTCACACCGGAACTTGCTTTGTTTTGCCGTGTCACGTGATTATACATGTGTTTATATTATCCGTCTATTGTCGGCATTGGTTGGGTGTATTTTTAATGACTGTGCAGTGTTTGAAAATATTGCCGGTCCAAGTTTTGTATTTACCCTATGTAAAGTTCACGCATTATAATAGGTAAATACAAAACTTGTACCGGCGATATTTTCAAACACTGCAGAGTCATTATAAATATACCCTATACATGATTGCTGTCGATCCTGTATTGAAGTCATTCTACTGTGTCTGTTTGTTTTCCTTATGTTATGACTTATTTACAATGATCACCATGTTTACTGGCCACGGGGGTTGAATTTCTCAGATCCAGGCTGTACAGTTCTCTGAGGTAGAGCGATAAAACGCCAACCCACTGACCTGGGTCTCCTGGGTTTGTTCCAGCTATAAGAACCCATGCGAATATTGATTTAACAGATCCAGTCAGTGTTTCTGGGTGTTTCATTATAAATTCAAATGATAAACTGGTGGCCTGGTTGATAGCATACCAGATCTCAATCAGGATATCCGGGTTTAAATCTTCACAAATGCAATGGAAATGTATCTATCCGATGTGAAGCAAACATCGTAATCATTACAGTGCATGACCTCAACTCTAAAATAACTTTTCAGCCTCAATCTTTCAACACTTTCAAAAATATCCCCCCCCCCCCCACCCCGAAATCATCTGTTGATGGTCTCAATGCTATTATAGCTGCCTTAACGGTATTACTTTGTTGTTATTTTAAATATTTTTAAGAACGTGCATCATTCCCATTGCAACATACGCCTGTGAGACCTGGACACTTACTAAACAGGCTGACCAGCGCATAAATGCCTTTGAATATAAATGTTATAGACGGGTTCTAACAATATCTTGGATACAGAAAAGAACAAATGTTGACATGCAACAAAAGATGAATATTGAAGAAGGTTGGCTATTACAGACGATAAAATAAATAAAATTAAAATATTTTAGTCCCTTGAAACGTCATGAAAGTTTGGAGAGAACAATCATGGAGGGGTATATGCCTGAGAAGAAAGGAAGAGGAAGGCCAAAGAGAAGATGGGTGCAGGAAATGGCGGATGATCTCCAGATGGGCGTATCGGATGCAGGGCATCTTGCTTATGATCGAGAGGTTCTCCGGAAGGTTGTTATGGGAACGAGGTTCTGCCGAGGACATGCTATCGAATGAATGAATGGATATTTCAAATAGACCATGCAGGCTGTATCGAACCTCTATTCTGCTGTATGGCAATGAATATTGAAACGTGAACGCCCTAGACGAAAATGGATTGACGACATCAAAGACATTGTACAATCACACGGAATGAAACTACCCAGTGCCACCCACCGGGCGGTGGAGCGTCAACTATTCCTCCACACGACGCTTGACGGGGGAAGTGAAGATTATGATACTGAACGAACAAACATAGAAGGGTTTGGGGGAAGTGGGGGTGTGGTTTCAGGGACGAATGTTGCGAACACCTTAGACTACCAAGTTCAGGGATTACCTGGAAGACGCTAATGAAAGTAGAACATAATGTGCAACAATAGGAAAGAAGCAAACTGTTCTTTGGTCATACAAAGAGGGGTGGTGGAGAACATCGTGAAAAGATCAGTGGTGAAAGAGGCAGCGGCAGATTGAGAGAAGTTACTCCTGATGGTCACAGACGATGGCATAGAGGGATAGAGAGATTTGATCCAGAACATCAGATCCTGAGAGCTGTGAAGCGATATGATCGCCAGCGCATTTCGACATAGCACATTATAATGATGAACGAACGAACTTTATTTAAAAAGGGTAACAAATTGGGCACGCAGGCCCGTCTTACATTCGGCCCTTTCAATCACTCATCTTTCATTCATCAAATGTGCATGTTACATAGGGGGAAAACATTGTCAAATGCATTTTGTAAGCTTATCATATTATGCATGATACATTCACATGAGACAACAACAAAAAAAAACATTATCAAATGAAAGTTGTAAACATAAACAGTGCGTATTGCAATGTTGTGAGACACATACCCCATCCACCCTCATATCCCGCAGCCACGAACACATCCCCCACCCACCAAACCTCCCCCACCCACCCACATATACCTCCACGCACTCACACAGAACCAGGCGAACATACATGCCGCCACACACCCACTGAACCCCCACCCACACACATTTCCCCAAGAAGAAGAAGAAGAAGAAGAAGAAGAAGAAGTAGAAGAAGAAGGAGGAGGAGAAGAAGAAGAAGAAGAAGAAGGAGGAGGAGGAGGAGGAGGAAGAAGAAGAAGAAGAAGAAGAAGAAGAAGAAGAAGAAGAAGAAGAAGAAGAAGAAGAAGAAGAAGAAAGAAACCACACACACATACCCCGCCAACCCACACATCCCGCACCTATCCACACACATATGCCGCACTCTCACAATTTTCCCCACCCACCCACACATACATCAGCCAACCTACACCCACTCACCCACCCAATATTCACCACCTCTCAACTACACATCCCCACCTATACACACATCCCCACCCATAAACACATCTCCCCACCTGCCCACACATATCCCCCACCCATAACCCAAAACACACACCTCCCACCCACACACACCCCGCCACCCACATATACCCCACCCACACACATCCGCCGCTCACACACATCTTCTCACAACTACACACCTCCCCCCACCCATACATTCATCTCTCACACACATCCACCCACTCACGTACTCATCCATCAACCACTCACACCCACACATCACCCACGCGCACATCAACACATGCATCTCTCATCTACCCTCCCACCCACACACATAGAGATGAGATAAATCCGGGGATTTATACCAGGAATAGAAGATTAAAGCACAAGTTAGAAGGACATTCTATACTTTTTATGACAAATATACAGGTTCTGTTGTCCCAAATCTCCACATCCAGGGGTAGATGAGGAACTGAGAGCTCTAAAGGATATTTTACACATTTTTCACATATGAAAAAAATATGTAGAAACCGCGGTCTCGAATCTGTATATCCAGGGTTAGAAGTGGAAATGAAAACTCACCGGGTCATTGTATGCTTATTTATGACAAATATACAGACCCCAAGAAATTAAGACTAGAGTGGAAGTAATAGTCTCACAATATTTCATTACACAAAAAAGCTAAATGAAATGGTTCGGTCACATACCCAGGCTACCAGCTGGCAGTATACCACAAAAAGCAATGATGTACAGACCAAATAGAACCAGAAGAAGAGTCCGACCATGTAAACGATGGACAGAGCGAATAACAGAGTCCATGGGAATATCGATTTATGAAGCCCATAAAGGAACACTCTCCCGCTGTTAATGCTTCACCTCGACACCGCAAGGTACAAGAGGAACAAGATGATATTACATGATACAGACCCCGCTGTTTAAAATGTCCACATCCAGGAGTAGAAGAGGCAAGGAAAAGTCAGAAGGACATCTACTTATTTATGAGGAATATTCAGACTTTGTGTCCCGGATCTCAACATCCAACCACAACAGGGTTAACCTTTAAGCAAAATAAATACATGCTTGGGGCATCACGGGAAAGGGACACAACGAACGTTTTCTTTGTACTCTGTAGGAGAAAGTGTATCGTTCTCATCTGAGCTAAAGCCAATCCGGCGGCGTACACTAAAGCATTCAATTATTTTACTAATCCATAAGTAACAACTGACAATAACGGCCAACATTGACGAACTCGCTTGCGTTTATGCTGCCCTCATCTTGGCAGATGACCAAGTGGCGATTACCAGTGACAAGATTGCCACAATTCTCAAAGCAGCTAATGTATCCGTGGAGCCTTACTGGCCAGGTTTGTTTGCCAAAGCTTTTGAGGGCTTAAACGTCAAAGAGTTGATCAGCAATGTGAGCAGTTCTGCTGGATCTGGACCTGTTGCTGTCGCTGCTCCTGCTGCTGCCGCTCCTGTTTCAGGTGCTGGCGATGGAAAAGCTGAAGCAAAGAAAGAAGAGAAGGAGGAAGAGTCTGAGGAGTCAGATGAGGACATGGGCCTTCGACTGTTTGACTGATCTTCATTTACAGATGACAGATGTTTTACTTTTAATAAATATTAATAAATAGTGTTAGTATAAAAATAAGTTTTCTTTTGCATCACTAACCTTGGGACTTGTGGACACAGCTATAGGTGGTGCCACCGAACCACATCCCACAAAACTGGGTTCCAACAATAAGTGTGTCCCGCGAGCCAATAGCAACTCCAAACATACAGTTTTATTTGACACGTTATTATTGTTTATATTTTTAACTATATGTATATGTATTTAACTATATTTTTATATATGTATATTAGAAAGATAGGTAACGAAATCTTTAAAATGCTTAGGACCTGAAAATGTCTTAATCACCATTGATAGACAATTAACTGTAAAGAAAGCGTGCCTGATTTATATTAAACACGCAACCCATAACAATAACAATTATGGGTGGGCGGAGTGGCTAAGGGGTAGCGATGTCCACCCCTGACTCCTACATACCTAGTTCGTTTTATGGTCTCAACTGTTTTTGTGTAAAGTAAGAAACCGGCTGATACATACATTCTGAGGCAGCGGATCGGAACTCTAGCCTTCTGGGATAAGGGCGTAAAACATCAAACAGAGCATGCCAAGTATGCCGCGGCCCAGACAAAATGTCAGAATGGGCAAAGCGATCAGCAAAAGGGATATTTATAGCAAGTGTGCTTCTTCTAAAGACACGTGCTGGATCTTCTCCGGTGCTAATGAGTTAGTGAACTGTGCAGAGATTCTCCTTGTGGGATCTGTTGGAGGAGACTGGATCCCTCATGGAGATATCGGTGGGCACAGGAAGGGGTATTTTACCAATTAAAAGCAAATTCATAATGGTACTTCGCATATGTGAATGTGTGTGTGTGTGTGTGTGTGTATGTGTGTGTATGTGTAAATGAATGAATGCGTGTGTGGTCGTATATGTATGAATGTGTGAGAGTGTGTGTTTGTATATATGTGCGCGTGTGTGAGAGAGCTAGAAAGTGTGTATGTGTATATGTGTATGTGTGTGAGTGTGTGCCAGATATGCACGATTACCGAGTGATGTGTTTCACCACATCCTAGTGTAGGAGTGGCACGGAATAATGATTCCTGTCTTTCTTGCCTTGAATTTCACACCAGAAGCCAGAAAAAGTAGAAATACATTTAATGTGCCATAATTTGTAATATAATATAATATAATATAATATAATATAATATAATATAATATAATATAATATAATATAATATAACACAACACAGTGCTGCCACTACAACCCTCCAATGTGTTTACACACACAATAATTAAGAACGTGCTAGAACCTTCCCAGAAACAACATGTCCTTGACCCGGTATCTTTGAGATGTTCCGCTTTTCTGCTGCCACGATTTAGCACCTCAAATGTCGTTAAAGGGCCCTCCCATCACATAGCAAGCCCAGTAGATCATTTGCCCAATAGATTATTTTCCCTGTATATCAGTTGCATACAGATAGATAGATTATTTTCCCTGTATATCAGTTGCATACAGATAGTCACACCACGCATAATAATATAGCACAGTATTGGGCGGAATTCTCCACTTTATGTTGGATGTGTGGGGTATGAAAAGGCCTTCTTTCTTTTTCTTTGAGCAGTAGGAAAATTTCCCTGCCGGCTTGCTAGGTTAGTCGCAGGTTTAGGACAATAAGATCTGACCAGGGACAGTTCGTTGTCGTCCCCCCGCCTCCTGGTGAGCCAGAGCCCCGTTGACCCATGACTTCACGGTCATGGTTTCCCTGTATACGCCAAGGGGAGATGAGGTTGACTTGAGTAGTCTACGGGTCATCGGCAGGCTACTAATTTTCACTTTTCATCCTTCCTGAGAGAGGCTAGCCGATCCTAACCCTGCTGGCTACATTATGACTCAGACCAGAGTGATAAGTGAGTGTTAATTGTGATACAGTAGTACTTCTAATAAAACAACTGAATAAATAATGGAGTGGGACAGATAGAACTACAAAAATTAGATTTTTAAGAGCACGCATCTTTCCCATTACATCATACGCCTGTGAGACATGGACACTTACTGAACAAGCTGAACAGCGCATAATTGCCTTTGAATATAAATGTTATAGACGGGTTATAAGAATGTCTTGGGTAAAGAAAAGAACATGCATCCATACTTCAAGAGCTGAATATTGAAGAGGGTTGACTATTAAAGTCGATAAAACAAAGAAAATTGATATATTTTGGTCACTTGAAACGTCATGAAAGTTTGGATAGAAAAATAATGGAGGGGTATATGCCTAATGCATAAATAAAGACATAACACGACCACTAATTATCTCCTGGTATCACTAAAATGTTCCAGAGTCCTCTGAAAGGATTATCTAAATCAATATTGTTCAAACACCAGTTAGTTGCTAAAAATTACTTCTATCACAGCAGGTGATGTTTAATTGTTAATGACTCATCGTAAATCACAATATTAACAAAGTCCCTTGAGTCACCACTGAGTCTATTATCAATATTCATGGGATCATCAAAAAATACCTGGAGAATGTCCAAGATTTCTGGATTCTAGCAATGTTAATAGTAATGTTGTAAGTATTTCTGTTGTTGGACCTGCCATCAATAAAAGATACTAATATTGTACTTAGCTGGTTGTCATATGCTGGGGTTGCTGTGTGATCTGAGGAGTCAGTGATGGTTAATGGAAATTCGCCCTTGAAGCATTAGCAAGGCGAATCCTTTCATCTTTCATAGTGACTTTGACCTTCCTGATGACAAGATTCAGCATTCAGGAATATACCCCAGTACCAGCCAAAATAAAGACCACCGTTCCCTGTGGAAAACATGTGCCAAACATATAGCCATACTCACAGAAACAGGGGGAACAGAAAAGAGAGAGAGAGAGAAGAAGGTGAAGGGATTATGACAAAGGCCAGGCTAGTTATACCTGGCCCTGTTGGGTCCCATCACTCCAACATCTGATGCAGTCCTTCGCCCCTTATGTTGACACGATATGTCTCCCTCATTCCTGCCTTAAGGACGTGAGTCATCTTCGTGCTTTCAAGGCTTTGTCGCCGAGAATATCTGGTGGTTATCAGCAAGGATGATACCATTACACCGTCCTGGTATTGTCTCTCTTCTCCGGGATAAATGGATAGGTAACTTCACATCATATTTCTAACGTAACATTACATCATATTTCTAACGTAACATCACATCATATCTATACATTTATAGATAAACTCATTATTAATTCTTTATTCATGAATACACATACAAAGAAGCTCATTCTCTTCTGAACTTATAGACAAATAGATTATAAGAGATAGCCCAGAAAAGCATCATCTATAAAAGAATACAAGTGATATTCTAGAAAAGTATCATGGTAGTTCTTTTCCTAATGATTAGCCACTCGCGAAGACTCTGGATTAATAGAGAAATGAAGTTCATCTCTTATAAAATGTATGAACTGAACAAGAAAGATATTTATTCTCTATTTCTCAAAGTCAAAGAAAAAATCACCTATATCTTACGAGGAATACTCTAGATCTTCACAAAGAAAGCTCTGCTATACATTAAGATCCTTTCTATGATATTTACTAGTCAAAGTTTATTCACTATAATAAACTATAGAATTAAAAACTACAACATCTCCTGAACTGAACTACACGTCCTTCCCTGACGAAGCATTTCGGCCAACTGCGCCTAAATAGTGGAATTGTCTGCCGACGTTTCCTAAGTTCACCAAATGAACATAAATTATGTTAATGTGAATTACACTCCCCGCACCAATGCGGACGTTATTCTGGTTGGGGTAGGTACCGATGTTCCGGGAATTCCGGAAGGGGAGGGGGACTAATAATTAAGTGGCCCGCCCTAGTCCTGTGCAGGTGTTATTTCTTAACAGTATGGGCGAATTCTATTTTTAGTTTTTGTCAATTTCCGAACGTCGCGGGGTGCAATTATGTTATAATTAAAAATGCAGGAGTGCCATGCTATAACATGGTAAATAGATGAAGCGATTTTCCTTCTTTATTCGAAATGTTGTTGATTGGCGTAGACATTAGAAATGTCACAGTAAAACAGTAGTATTTAAAATACATTGATAAACACAGTCACTCATATCATTTCGTAAAAAAATCGACGCAACGGTCCCTGCTGCCAAATCGCGCGCAGCTGTGTTTAAAACGCGGGTATTCGGGATCACGAACAGCGTCCGAAATCCTTCGCCGCTGAACCAGCCCGAACAAAGTACATGGGTTATATGATGGATACATAAATTTTTTTTTTAAACTGTCATTTGCTGCCTATAGTACCTAGCTAGTGCAGTCGCCGCGAACTGTGCAAGTTAGGATTTTCTTTTTGCCCCCGACAGAAAAACAATCCACACCTTACCGAGGATTCGAACCCGAGTCTCCCGAAATAAAACCTGGTGTTCTTAGCCACTCGGTCAGCCGCTCCTCTTGTTATTAAACGGCGTAAATGAGTGGTATTTTCGATACGTTGTTAAACAGGGTAAATGAGAGTAGTAGGAGAGGCGCAAATCGGTTAGATTTTGCCGGAGCCTCCGGCAATTGACCTTGACCTCGGCTGATTTTCACTCCCCCTCGGTCATGTAGTTGGGTGGTGTAAGGGGTAGTATCTAGGTCATATCTAAGGGCGATAATTCTAAGATTTTATGTTTCTAAGGGCAGATAACTATTGAGTGGGTGTATAAAATTTTAATTAATTATTAAAAAATAAAATAAAATAAATAAAAATAAAAATAAATAACGCCGGGGTGCGGGGTGGTGGCGAGGGGGTGGGCGCGTGGGGTGAGACTAGGCGTTTCGGGTTTAACCACTATCATCACAGGGTTACAAATGAAAACCTTAAAATGTACAGATGGTCGATATTATTGATATTAGCGGGTATAGCTTAGTGAAATTCGTTGGTAAGGGGTGGGTAGCGGCTATTGGTGATTTGTAGAGTGTCGTAGTGGCCTATACACTATCATCACACAGGTTACAAATGAAAACCTTAAAAAGTAAAAATGGCCGATAATATTGATTGCAGCGGATATAGCTTAGTGAAATTCGTTGGTAAGGGGTGGGTAGTGATTATTAGTGGTCTGTAGAGGGTCACCGTGGCGTTTTTACTATCATCATACGGGTTACAAATGAAACCTTAAAAAGTAAAGATGGCCGATATTAATGATTTTAGCGGGTATAGCTTAGTGAAATTTATTGTTAAGGGGTGGGTAGCGGCTAGTAGTGATCCGTAGAGGGTCACCGTGGCTTTTTTACTATCATCATACGGGTTACAAATGAAAACCTTAAAAAGTAAAGATGGCCGATTTTAATGATTTTAGCGGGTATAGCTTACTTATATTTATTAAGGGGTGGGTAGCGGCTAGTAGTGCTATGTAGAGGGTCGTAGTGACTTATTCACTAACATAACACGTGTTACAAATGAAACCTTGAAAGCTAAAGATCGCTGATTGTAATGGATATAGTGTAGTATCATTCGGCGGTAAGGGGTGGGTACCAGGTATTAGTGGTCAAGCAGTGGTCAAGTGGTGGTCAAGTAATGGAAAATATTAGGGAAAAGTGATTGTAATGATATGATGATGCTTAAAGGGTGGTAAATTAGTGGTCAAGTAGTGGTCAAGTGTTGGTTAAGTGACGAAAATTTTAGGGAAATTTTAAGGAACAGTGATTGTAATGATATGGTGATGATTAAAGGATGGTAAATTAGTGGTCAAGCAGTGGTCAAGTAGTGGTCAAGTGAGGAAATTTTAGGGAAAAGTGGTTATAATGATATGGTGATGATTAAAGGGTGGTAAATTAGTGGTCAAGTAGTGGTCAACCAATGGTCAAGTAGTGGTCAAGTGGTCGAGTGACCACTTAAATTGTAGAGGACGATGTCCCTAAGATTATGGTAGTGGTTAAAGTGATCGATGACATGGTCAAGTAGCGGTCAACCAGTGGTCAAGTGGTCGAATGAACACTTAAAAGGTAGAGAAAAGTACGTATATTGAAACGGTGATGGTAAAATGGTCGACAACGGGGTCAAGCAGTGGTCAAGTAGTGCTCAACCAGTGGTCAACCGCTCAAGTGAGAAAATTGTAGGGTATGGTACGTGTAGTGAAACAGAGATGGATAAATTAAGTAGTGACGTTGTCAAGTAGTGATCAAGTAGCGGGCAAGTACTGGTCAAATGGTCGAGTGACCACTTAAATTGTAAGGGAAAGTACGTGTAGTGAACCTGTGTTGGTTAAAGTGATCGATGACGTGCTCAAGTAGTGGCCAAGTAGTGGTAAATGGTCGAGTGACTACTTAAATTGTCGGTGAAAGTAGGTATAGTGACATGGTGATGATCAAGTGTTGGTCAAGTGGTGCTCAAATTGTGGTCAAGTAGTGGTCAAGTAGTCGAATGACCACTTAAATTATAGGGTATGGTACGTGTAGTGAAACGGTGATGGTAAAATAAGTAAGGACATAGTCAAATAGTGGTCAAGTACTGGTGAAGTAGTGATCAAGTGGTCGAAGGATCACTTAAATTGTAGGGTATGGTATGTGTAGTGACATGATGATGGTTAAAGTGATCGATGAAATGATCAAGACGTTATGCCGACTGCTAAGTTCAGAAAGTAATGTCCTTACTATCGGCAATTTCCCTGACAGGAGCGCCTCGAGCACTGATTTTGTATTGATCAATAGCACCTAGTGGTACAGTCGACACACATGGACAATAGTTACAGCCGGTCAAAGATGGTGTCGCACCCTATCACACATGGGTAATTGCTACAACCAGACTACGTCTCATTCGCTAAAACTGGTCAAATATGGACTTGCAGTCGATCCCATGTGTAATGGTACATCCAAGAAAAGGCTCACTGACTAAAACAATCAAAGAATTCCCTGCTTCCGATCACATGTATAATGGTATAGCCAGAACACGGGGTTAATGACTAAACCGTCAAAGATGGCGATGGATCCAGTGACACGCATAACGATACACGTGGAACACGTGGCTAATAACCGAAACGTTCAATGACGGTGGTGCATCCGGTAACAGGGGTAATGGTACATCTGAGACACGTGGTTAAGAAGGAAACTATAGAAAAAGGGTGTCCTATCGGTTGTCGAGTCAGGGAACCTAACGTATGATGATCACTGTGTATAGGAGTGAATACACTGCATCATCAACACTGCAGCCGAAGGCTAAAAGGGTCACCCTTCTCTCTCCTTTCTATAACCGTGTAGTTCTAAGGTCATTAAGTAACACCAAAGGACACTCGGGCATCAATACAACATAAACTGGTCTCGAAAACCCCATACGCGCATGTAAACAAATCACCACAGTGTCCGACTAAGCCTTTCTCATATTCATAGTACAGAGCTGTGATCACAGAGGCTAGTCGGGGAAATCGTATCTGTACGTAACAACTATCGGGTCATACAGCGACGAGTGGGTAGTGGGTGTTAACAGATGCACACAAACACAACAAACTGCCCCGATTCAACCTTAGGCAATGCACGTAACATGACAGGTCACATGTCCGCCGTCATAATCAGCGACGTTATCACGTATCAAATTAGATAGCCACACTTTCATTTCCTTTCTATGTGTCCATAGTGTCTTTACATCTTTCTCCAGAAAACTATTGCCAAGACCAATATATGTTTTTTGTCAGTGTACCTGCTCAGTGCCACACTTCACAACCAGACAAAAGTACACGTTCTATGTACCACTTCAACCGTCAAATAAGAAAATATGTTAGACAAAATATTAAAATTATTGGTCAAATACAGAAATATATCACCCAAACTTATAAAAAGTAGGAACATATGTTAACCAAATGGAAAATATCTTAGCCAAATAGGAAAATTTGTTAGCCAAATAGAAAAAATATTGACCACGTAACGATATATCTTGTCCACACTTATGAAAAGTAGGGACATTTGTTAGTCAAATGAGAAAAAAGATTGACCAAGTAACGAAATACCCAAACCAAACTTATGAAAAGTACGAAACTTTGTTAAGCAAGTATGAAAAGGTATCGACCAAGTATAGAAATATATCACCCAAACTTATAAAAAGTAGGAACATATTTTAACCAAAGGGAAAATACCTTGGCCAAATAGGAAAATTTGTTAGCCAAATAGAAAAAATATTGACCACGTAACGATATATCTTGTCCACACTTATGAAAAGTAGGGACATTTGTTAACCAAAGGAGAAAAAAGATTGACCAAGTAACGAAATTCCCCAACCAAACTTATGAAAAGTACGAAACTTTGTTAAGCAAGTATGAAAAGGTATCGACCAAACAGAGAAATATATCACCTAAACTTATAGAAAGTAAGAACATATGTTAACCAAATGGAAAATATCTTGGCCAAATAGGAAAATTTGTTAGCCAAATGGGGAAAAGATTGTCCAAGTAACGAAATATCCCCCAACAAACTTAGAAAAAGTACGAAACTTTGTTAAGCAAGTATGAAAAGGTATCGACCAAGTAGAGAATATATCACCCAAACTTATAAAAAGTAGAACATATGTTACCACCAGAGAAAATATCTTGGCCAAATAGGAAATTTGTTAGCCAAATGGGGAAAAGATTGTCCAAGTAACGAAATATCCCCAACAAACTTAGAAAAGTACGAAACTTTGTTAAGCAAGTATGAAAAGGTATCGACCAAGTAGAGAAATATATCACCCAAACTTATAAAAAGTAGAACATATTTAACCACAGAGAAAATATCTTGGCCAAATAGGAAAATTTGTTGCCAAATGGGAAAAGATTGTCCAAGTAACGAAATATCCCCAACAAACTTAGAAAAAGTACGAAACTTGTTAAGCAAGTATGAAAAGGTATCGACCAAACAGAGAAATATATCACCTAAACTTATAGAAAGTAAGAACATATGTTAACCAAATGGAAAATATCTTGGCCAAATAGGGAATTTGTTAGCCAAATGGGGAAAAGATTGTCCAAGTAACGAAATATCCCCCAACAAACTTAGAAAAAGTACGAAACTTTGTTAAGCAAGTATGAAAAGGTATCGACCAAGTAGAGAAATATATCACCCAAACTTATAAAAAGTAGGAACATATGTTAACCAAATGGAAAATATCTTGGGCAAATAGGAAAATTTGTTAGCCAAATGAGAAAAAAGATTGACCAAGTAACGAAATACCCCCCAACAAACTTATGAAAAGTACGAAACTTTGTTAAACAAGTATGAAAAGGTATCGTCCAAACAGAGAAATATAGCACCCAAACTTATAAAAAGTATGAACATATGTTAATCAAATGGAAAATATCTTGGCCAAATAGGAAAATTTGTTAGCCAAATGGGGAAAATATTGTCCAAGTGACGAAATACCCCCCAACAAACTTAGAAAAAGTACGAAACTTTGTTAAGCAAGTATGAAAAGATATCGACCAAACAGAGAAATATATCACCCAAACTTATAAAAAGTAGGAACATATGTTAACCAAATGGAAAATATCTTGGCCAAATAATAAAAGTTGTTAGCCAAATAGAAAAAAAATATTGACCACGTAACGATATATCTTGTCCACACTTATGAAAAGTAGGAAAATTTGTTAGCCAAATGGGGAAAAAGATTGTCCAAGTAACGAAATATCCCCCAACAAACTTAGGAAAAGTACGAAACTTTGTTAAGCAAGTATGAAAAGATATCGACCAAACAGAGAAATATATCACCCAAACTTATAAAAAGTAGGAACATATGTTAACCAAATGGAAAATATCTTGGCCACATAGGAAATATTGTTAGCCAAATAGAAAAAATATTGACCACGTAACGATATATCTTGTCCACACTTATGAAAAGTAGGAAAATTTGTTAGCCAAATGGGGAAAAGATTGTCCAAGTAACGAAATACCCCCCAAAAAACTTAGGAAAAGTACGAAACTTTGTTAAGCAAGTATGAAAAGGTATCGGCCAAACAGAGAAATATATCACCCAAACTTATAAAAAGTAGGAACATATGTTAACCAAATGGAAAATATCTTGGCCAAATAGGAAAATTTTTTAGCCAAATAGAAAAAAATATTGACCACGTAACGATATATCTTGTCCACACTTATGAAAAGTAGGGAAATTTGTTAGTCAAATGGGGAAAATATTGACCTACGTAACGAAATACCCCCCAACAAACTTAGGAAAAGTACGAAACTTTGTTAAGCAAGTATGAAAAGGTATCGGCCAAACAGAGAAATATAACACCCAAACTTATGAAAAGTAGGAAACTTTGTTAGCCAAAGTGAAAAAACCCTAGGTCAAGTAAGAAAATTCTGATAGCCAAATGTGAAAAGTGTCGGCCAAATACAGAAATTGCTCAACCAAACTTATAAAACGTAGGAAAATTGTTATTCAAACGGGAAAGCTATTGAACAACTAGGAAAATGTAATAGTCAAAGAAGAATAATATTGAACAAGTAATGAAATATATCATTCAAACTTATGAAAAGTAGGAAGCCTTGATAACCAAATGTGAAAAATATCACTCAAAGAGAGAAATAGCTCGCCCCAACGTATAAAAAGTAGGAAAATTGTCGGCCAAAGGGGAAAAAGTTAGACCAAATACAGAAATATCTCGACCAAACTTATAAAAATCTAGGAAAAAATAGTACCCAACACAACTAAAAGGCTGACTAAAGTTATAAATCCAAACTTATAAAAATAACCAAATAGGAAAACATATTGACCAAGTACAGACATATATCAATCAAACTTATAAACTTGTCGTCCAAAGTGATAAAAAACAAAGAAAGGCTGTCAGCCAGTCTAAGAAATAGGTATGGAAAAGTAAGTCGACCAAGACTACAGAAGTTATATTTTTATTTCCTTTTTTTTTTTTCTTTTTTTTTTTTTCTGAGCTTGGTCGACTTACTATTTCCATACCTATTTCTTAGACTGGCTGACAGCCTTTCTTTGTTTTTTATCACTTTGGACGACAAGTTTATAAGTTTGATTGATATATGTCTGTACTTGGTCAATATGTTTTCCTATTTGGTTATTTTTATAAGTTTGGATTTATAACTTTAGTCAGCCTTTTAGTTGTGTTGGGTACTATTTTTTCCTAGATTTTTATAAGTTTGGTCGAGATATTTCTGTATTTGGTCTAACTTTTTCCCCTTTGGCCGACAATTTTCCTACTTTTTATACGTTGGGGCGAGCTATTTCTCTCTTTGAGTGATATTTTTCACATTTGGTTATCAAGGCTTCCTACTTTTCATAAGTTTGAATGATATATTTCATTACTTGTTCAATATTATTCTTCTTTGACTATTACATTTTCCTAGTTGTTCAATAGCTTTCCCGTTTGAATAACAATTTTCCTACGTTTTATAAGTTTGGTTGAGCAATTTCTGTATTTGGCCGACACTTTTCACATTTGGCTATCAGAATTTTCTTACTTGACCTAGGGTTTTTTCACTTTGGCTAACAAAGTTTCCTACTTTTCATAAGTTTGGGTGTTATATTTCTCTGTTTGGCCGATACCTTTTCATACTTGCTTAACAAAGTTTCGTACTTTTCCTAAGTTTGTTGGGGGGTATTTCGTTACGTAGTCAATATTTTCCCCATTTGACTAACAAATTTCCCTACTTTTCATAAGTGTGGACAAGATATATCGTTACGTGGTCAATATTTTTTCTATTTGGCTAACAAATTTTCCTATTTGGCCAAGATATTTTCCATTTGGTTAACATATGTTCCTACTTTTTATAAAGTTTGGGTGATATATTTCTCTGTTTGGCCGATACCTTTTCATACTTGCTTAACAAAGTTTCGTACTTTTCCTAAGTTTTTTGGGGGGTATTTCGTTACGTGGACAATATTTTCCCCATTTGGCTAACAAATTTTCCTACTTTTCATAAGTGTGGACAAGATATATCGTTACGTGGTCAATATTTGTTCTATTTGGCTAACAATATTTCCTATTTGGCCAAGATATTTTCCATTTGGTTAACATATGTTCCTACTTTTTATAAGTTTGGGTGATATATTTCTCTGTTTGGTCGATATCATTTTCATACTTGCTTAACAAAGTTTCGTACTTTTCCTAAGTTTGTTGGGGATATTTCGTTACTTGGTACAATCTTTTCCCCATTTGGCTAACAAATTTCCTACTTTTCATAAGTGTGGACAAGATATATCGTTACGTGGTCAATATTTTTTTCTATTTGGCTAACAACTTTTATTATTTGGCCAAGATATTTTCCATTTGGTTAACATATGTTCCTACTTTTTATAAGTTTGGGTGATATATTTCTCTGTTTGGTCGATATCCTTTTCATACTTGCTTAACAAAGTTTCGTACTTTTTCTAAGTTTGTTGGGGGATATTTCGTTACTTGGACAATATTTTCCCCATTTGGCTAACAAATTTTCCTATTTGGCCAAGATATTTTCCATTTGGTTAACATATGTTCTACTTTTTATAAGTTTAGGGTGATATATTTCTCTGTTTGGTCGATACCTTTTCATACTTGCTTAACAAAGTTTCGTACTTTTCCTAAGTTTGTTGGGGGGTATTTCGTCACTTGGACAATATTTTTCCCATTTGGCTAACAAATTTTCCTATTTGGCCAAGATATTTTCCATTTGATTAACATATGTTCATACTTTTTATAAGTTTGGGTGCTATATTTCTCTGTTTGGACGATACCTTTTCATACTTGCTTTAACAAAGTTTCGTACTTTTCATAAGTTTGTTGGGGGGTATTTCGTTACTTGGTCAATCTTTTTTCTCATTTGGCTAACAAATTTTCCTATTTGCCCAAGATATTTTCCATTTGGTTAACATATGTTCCTACTTTTTATAAGTTTGGGTGATATATTTCTCTACTTGGTCGATACCTTTTCATACTTGCTTAACAAAGTTTCGTACTTTTTCTAAGTTTGTTGGGGGATATTTCGTTACTTGGACAATCTTTTCCCCATTTGGCTAACAAATTTCCTATTTGGCCAAGATATTTTCCATTTGGTTAACATATGTTCTTACTTTTATAAGTTTAGGTGATATATTTCTCTGTTTGGTCGATACCTTTTCATACTTGCTTAACAAAGTTTCGTACTTTTCATAAGTTTGTTGGGGGATATTTCGTTACTTGGACAATCTTTTCCCCATTTGGCTAACAAATTTTCCTATTTGGCCAAGATATTTTCTCTGTGGTTAACATATGTTCCTACTTTTTATAAGTTTGGGTGATATATTTCTCTACTTGGTCGATACCTTTTCATACTTGCTTAACAAAGTTTCGTACTTTTTCTAAGTTTGTTGGGGGATATTTCGTTACTTGGACAATCTTTTCCCCATTTGGCTAACAAATTTTCCTATTTGGCCAAGATATTTTCCATTTGGTTAACATATGTTCTTACTTTCTATAAGTTTAGGTGATATATTTCTCTGTTTGGTCGATACCTTTTCATACTTGCTTAACAAAGTTTCGTACTTTTCATAAGTTTGGTTGGGGAATTTCGTTACTTGGTCAATCTTTTTTCTCCTTTGGTTAACAAATGTCCCTACTTTTCATAAGTGTGGACAAGATATATCGTTACGTGGTCAATATTTTTTCTATTTGGCTAACAAATTTTCCTATTTGGCCAAGGTATTTTCCCTTTGGTTAAAATATGTTCCTACTTTTTATAAGTTTGGGTGATATATTTCTATACTTGGTCGATACCTTTTCATACTTGCTTAACAAAGTTTCGTACTTTTCATAAGTTTGGTTTGGGTATTTCGTTACTTGGTCAATCTTTTTTCTCATTTGACTAACAAATGTCCCTACTTTTCATAAGTGTGGACAAGATATATCGTTACGTGGTCAATATTTTTTCTATTTGGCTAACAAATTTTCCTATTTGGCCAAGGTATTTTCCCTTTGGTTAAAATATGTTCCTACTTTTTATAAGTTTGGGTGATATATTTCTGTATTTGACCAATAATTTTAATATTTTGTCTAACATATTTTCTTATTTGACAGTTGAAGTGGTACATAGAACGTGTACTTTTGTCTGGTTGTGAAGTGTGGCACTGAGCAGGTACACTGACAAAAAACATATATTGGTCTTGGCAATAGTTTTCTGGAGAAAGATGTAAAGACACTATGGACACATAGAAAGGAAATGAAAGTGTGGCTATCTAATTTGATACGTGATAACGTCGCTGATTATGACGGCGGACATGTGACCTGTCATGTTACGTGCATTGCCTAAGGTTGAATCGGGGCAGTTTGTTGTGTTTGTGTGCATCTGTTAACACCCACTACCCACTCGTCGCTGTATGACCCGATAGTTGTTACGTACAGATACGATTTCCCCGACTAGCCTCTGTGATCACAGCTCTGTACTATGAATATGAGAAAGGCTTAGTCGGACACTGTGGTGATTTGTTTACATGCGCGTATGGGGTTTTCGAGACCAGTTTATGTTGTATTGATGCCCGAGTGTCCTTTGGTGTTACTTAATGACCTTAGAACTACACGGTTATAGAAAGGAGAGAGAATGGTGACCCTTTTAGCCTTCGGCTGCAGTGTTGATGATGCAGTGTATTCACTCCTATACACAGTGATCATCATACTGTTAGGTTCCCTGACTCGACAACCGATAGGACACCCTTTTTCTATAGTTTCCTTCTTAACCACGTGTCTCAGATGTACCATTACCCCTGTTACCGGATGCACCACCGTCATTGAACGTTTCGGTTATTAGCCACGTGTTCCACGTGTATCGTTATGCGTGTCACTGGATCCATCGCCATCTTTGATCGGTTTAGTCATTAACCCCGTGTTCTGGCTATACCATTATACATGTGATCGGAAGCAGGGAATTCTTTGATTGTTTTAGTCAGTGAGCCTTTTCTTGGATGTACCATTACACATGGGATCGACTGCAAGTCCATATTTGACCAGTTTTAGCGAATGAGACGTAGTCTGGTTGTAGCAATTACCCATGTGTGATAGGGTGCGACACCATCTTTGACCGGCTGTAACTATTGTCCATGTGTGTCGACTGTACCACTAGGTGCTATTGATCAATACAAAATCAGTGCTCGAGGCTCTCCTGTCAGGGAAATTGCCGATAGTAAGGACATTACTTTCTGAACTTAGCAGTCGGCATAACGTCTTGATCATTTCATCGATCACTTTAACCATCATCATGTCACTACACATACCATACCCTACAATTTAAGTGATCCTTCGACCACTTGATCACTACTTCACCAGTACTTGACCACTATTTGACTATGTCCTTACTTATTTTACCATCACCGTTTCACTACACGTACCATACCCTATAATTTAAGTGGTCATTCGACTACTTGACCACTACTTGACCACAATTTGAGCACCACTTGACCAACTCTTGATCATCACCATGTCACTATACCTACTTTCACCGACAATTTAAGTAGTCACTCGACCATTTACCACTACTTGGCCACTACTTGAGCACGTCATCGATCACTTTAACCAACACAGGTTCACTACACGTACTTTCCCTTACAATTTAAGTGGTCACTCGACCATTTGACCAGTACTTGCCCGCTACTTGATCACTACTTGACACCGTCACTACTTAATTTATCCATCTCTGTTTCACTACACGTACCATACCCTACAATTTTCTCACTTGAGCGGTTGACCACTGGTTGAGCACTACTTGACCACTGCTTGACCCCGTTGTCGACCATTTTACCATCACCGTTTCAATATACGTACTTTTCTCTACCTTTTAAGTGTTCATTCGACCACTTGACCACTGGTTGACCGCTACTTGACCATGTCATCGATCACTTTAACCACTACCATACTCTTAGGGACATCGTCCTCTACAATTTAAGTGGTCACTCGACCACTTGACCACTACTTGACCATTGGTTGACCACTACTTGACCATTGGTTGACCACTACTTGACCACTAATTTACCACCCTTTAATCATCACCATATCATTATAACCACTTTTCCCTAAAATTTCCTCACTTGACCACTACTTGACCACTACTTGACCACTGCTTGACCACTAATTTACCATCCTTTAATCATCACCATATCATTACAAGCACTGTTCCTTAAAATTTCCCTAAAATTTTCGTCACTTAACCAACACTTGACCACTACTTGACCACTAATTTACCACCCTTTAAGCATCATCATATCATTACAATCACTTTTCCCTAAAATTTTCCTTACTTGACCACCACTTGACCACTGCTTGACCACTAATACCTGGTACCCACCCCTTACCGCCGAATGATACTACACTATATCCATTACAATCAGCGATCTTTAGCTTTCAAGGTTTCATTTGTAACACGTGTTATGTTAGTGAATAAGTCACTACGACCCTCTACATAGCACTACTAGCCGCTACCCACCCCTTAATAAATATAAGTAAGCTATACCCGCTAAAATCATTAAAATCGGCCATCTTTACTTTTTAAGGTTTTCATTTGTAACCCGTATGATGATAGTAAAAAATCCACGGTGACCCTCTACGGATCACTACTAGCCGCTACCCACCCCTTAACAATAAATTTCACTAAGCTATACCCGCTAAAATCATTAATATCGGCCATCTTTACTTTTTAAGGTTTCATTTGTAACCCGTATGATGATAGTAAAAACGCCACGGTGACCCTCTACAGACCACTAATAATCACTACCCACCCCTTACCAACGAATTTCACTAAGCTATATCCGCTGCAATCAATATTATCGGCCATTTTTACTTTTTAAGGTTTTCATTTGTAACCTGTGTGATGATAGTGTATAGGCCACTACGACACTCTACAAATCACCAATAGCCGCTACCCACCCCTTACCAACGAATTTACTAAGCTATACCCGCTAATATCAATAATATCGACCATCTGTACATTTTAAGGTTTTCATTTGTAACCCTGTGATGATAGTGGTTAAACCCGAAACGCCTAGTCTCACCCCACGCGCCCACCCCCTCGCCACCACCCCGCACCCCGTCGTTATTTATTTTTATTTTTATTTATTTTATTTTATTTTTTAATAATTAATTAAAATTTTATACACCCACTCAATAGTTATCTGCCCTTAGAAACATAAAATCTTAGAATTATCGCCCTTAGATATGACCTAGATACTACCCCTTACACCACCCAACTACATGACCGAGGGGGAGTGAAAATCAGCCGAGGTCAAGGTCAATTGCCGGAGGCTCCGGCAAAATCTAACCGATTTGCGCCTCTCCTACTACTAATGAGTGGTATTTTCGATACGTTGTTAAACAGAGTAAATGAGTAGTGACTTGGATTAATTACTAAACAGAGTAATTAATGTAAAATTCTACGAAATACCCCAATCATGTTGATTCACCAACTTCAGGTCCCTTAATTGGCATTAGGGAATTAGAAAAACGTCATCAGTTGCGTCCCGTAATCATGTTGATACAACAAATGTCAGTTTTTCCTAATCACAAAGAAAGAAAGAAAACCGCCAACGTTTGTTTTGTCCCTACAATTTACTTCCCCAAAATTATGGAATATGTTTTTATTTTCATTATGAAAGTTAGTGACAGATAACTGGCTGTGACGTACTCCTCTCGAAAGAAGTAGGAAGAAGGGGAAGAGGAATTTCGCTCCGATACATGCAAACCCGTGGCAGGGCTCAGACGAGTCTAGTCTAAAATCAATGCATGAATAGAGGCGTCTGGGAGAGCTTTTATAGAACTAGGACATCCGTGGGAGTCAAAGGAAATTAAGCTTCGTACTAAACTTAGTCTGCTCCGTGGTGAATATGTTACGGACGCAATTCTTAATCCCGTCATACCGCGTTCAAAACGCAGCGCAAACCGTAGCCAGAAGCATGAACACCTCAGAGGCTTAACGATTCAATTGCCTATCCGCCATGTTGGCGACCGGAAGTCATAATATAGTGATGAAAATCCAGAAAAACGATAACTCTTAAACTTTAACAATAAATCGAATCCTTGACTGGACCCGGGATCAAACCCCGGATCATAGGCGTGTGACGCGGGTGTGTAATCACTAAACCACGCGGCACGTGCTAGACGCGACCAAATTATCACACTAGAATATCACAACGTCGCCCAGTGCCAGTGATCCGGGGTTTGATCCCGGGTCCAGTCAAGGGTATACACTACTGATTATCTCAAACGAGAGCGAAACTCGAGTCTATTGCTTCCATTTTGACGTGGTGAGACCTTAGGTTCGTACCGGAATACAACCAGCGTTGCAGTAGTGGGTTGTGCTCAATGTTTAAATCTCAAATCCCGGTAAAAACCAAATAAATCAAACGCTGAACGCCCTCAACAAACTCTAGCGTTCTTTAAGAGTTAAGAAATTTAACTCAGTCTTTTAGATTATTCACCATCCAACCAAATGGTTTGAGCTCAATCTTTTTTCTAATAATAATTTAAAACGCGTTTTACAATTCCCCAACACACCGAGGAGAGGTTTCGAAATCTGCTTCTGACGAAAGGGGGGGGGGGGGGCTGCATTGCGTTGATTTTGATGGTACGAACGTGGATTGTTCAGAAATAAATGGCAAACTACTGAACGTAAAATTGCCTGGTTAGTCAGAACCAGCCAAGACATGCTGGGCAGATTTAGATGTTCTGTGAAGACCATACAACCAAATAACAATAATTAGAACCGTTTCTTTAACTTCTGCCGGCTTCCGTCTCTCATCATACCAACGGGGAGTTTCCGTGGTGAAGTGGTCAAGCCGTTTGACTCGGGGTCCGAAGGCTTTAGGTCCGCGTCCTTCGGTTCACGAGTGAAATTTTTCGGAGACTCCTGTGGGTCGTCACTAGAGCTACGGAGTCTGTGCTTTGTGCGACGCTTTCCGCGTTGCGCAAAGAGCCCGAGCCATATGGGATAAAAACCCGGTACAATGAAGTCGATTCTCTTGTCTCTTAAAGCCTTTGTAAAAGGTTCTTTGTGGGCGTATTCATGATTGATTGTGGTTTGAAGCTAAAGATTTCTACGGGATGCGCTAGTCCAGTGGTTCTCAACCGGTGGGGAATTCCCCCCCCCCCTCCAAGGGGGAATTTTAGGGTTTCCAGGGGGGGGGGGGAGATTATTTCAAGATACCATTAATACAAGAATCAGTTACTTGATATTGTTTTTCCCTTTAAATTTTACAGTTCTGTACTTCTCGCCCTAATGAAATTCGTTTTATAACGTAAGTAGACCCGCAAATCAAGTTTTATGTAGATATCTAGACTTGTTTTAGTATGTGTTATTAAATTTAGCTTCCATTTTTATGTATACTGTTTAAGGGCGAGGGGAGGGGGGAATTTATAGGGAGGAAATTCGAAACGGGGGAATGCCGTTCTGAACATATGGTAAAGGGGGGCACGGGCCAAAAAAGATTGAGAACCACTGCGCTAGTCAGTCTCGCACCAACCCTTTTTAGTCGTCTCCTACGCCATGCATGTTATTTTACGGCAATACTGTTCTTCTCTTTCCCATGGGCCAGCTAAGACAGATGAGACAAAGCCAGTTAATACAATAATTGGTATGGCCAGAAAGAATTAATATGTATAATGAATGAATTGATTTGTTGTGAGGATGGAAAGGGCAGTGCTACACTTTGTTTCATTTTAGTGTTTGAATTTTATTAATGAAACATGCACCTTTTTAGGTGTAAATTATCGACTATTTTACAAATACTAAACGTGAGAATGCCGGCTTCCCCAGAGAGTTCCCTAGATATATCCCCTCAGAGAATTCCCTGGATAATTCCCTAGCAAATTATCCTAGGCAGTTCCCACAGTGTATCCCCCAAAACATGTAGAAAATTATCCGATAAGAATTAAGCGTGATTAGGTCCACAGCCATGCGGTAGATTTTCTCAGTATGATGCATGTCTTCGAAATGCCGCCTCTTAAATGTTTCTTTTCGAAATGCCGCACCTTAAAGATGTTTAATTATTGAATGGTTTAAATTGTAGTTTAAGCTTGCTGATTATGCCGCCCCCTTACGGTGCCGCCTGATGCGGCCGTCTCTTTGTATAATAGCTTGGCACAGCACTTGTTAGGTGCTACATACTATGCCACTAAAACTATACACTTTCAGACAACCGATCTTTAGATTTTTGTGCGTTTGAAAACTCATTGAAAATAATTAACGTCGTGAATTTAACATTAACTGAAAGCTCAAAGAGAGAGCTCAGTACTCCACCAAATATGAAAGCACATTGAAAGTAACCGTTTTAATCATTGAAAATAATTAACGTCGCGAATTTAACATTAACTGAAAGCTCAAAGAGACAAAGAGAGAGCTCGGTACTGCACCAAATATGAAAACACATTGAAAGTAACCGGTCTTTTAGCTTAAACATTAAATAAAATCTCAGAGAGAGAGAGAGAGAGAGAGAGAGAGAGAGAGAGAGAGAGAGAGAGAGAGAGAGAGAGAGAGAGAGAGAGAGCAGAATTCTGGGTCAAACATACAGCACATTGAAAGTAACTAACCAGTTGAGTTTAACATTAACTGAAAGCTCAAAGAGAGCACATTCCTGAACCAAACATGAAAGCACATTGAAAGTAACGGGAATTTTGGCTTTAACATTAACTAAAATATCAGAGACAGCACATTCCTGCACCAAACATGAAAGCACATTGAAAGTAACGGGAATCTTGGCTTTAACATTAACTAAAATATCAGAAACAGCACATTCCTGCACCAAACATGAAAGCACATTGAAAGTAACGGGAATTTTGGATTTAACGTTAACTAAAATATCAGAGACAGCACATTCCTGCACCAAACATGAAAGCACATTGAAAGTAACGGGAATCTTTGCTTTAACATTAACTAAAATATCAGAAACAGCACATTCCTGCACCAAACATGAAATCACATTGAAAGTAACGGGAATTTTGGATTTAACGTTAACTAAAATATCAGAGACAGCAGATTCCTGCACCAAACACGAAAACTGACTTGCAAATCCTTTACAGGATGTAGCATGTTTTTGCTATTTGTGATTCCTAAACAAGTTTCCGTTCAGTAGTTTGCCTCTGCTTTCTGAACGACCGGCACTCATACCACTGTATGGAAACCAACGCAAAACAGTCTGTTTCCAATTCGTCCGCAACAGTGTTTCGAACGCGGTATGTGAGATTACGAATTGCATTTATAACTCTTTTGGCACAGAGCCCGCACCAAACATTAAAGCACATTGGACAAAAGACTATCCTCTTGGCTTTAGCAGAGAGAGAGAGAGAGAGAGAGAGAGAGAGAGAGAGAGAGAGAGAGAGAGAGAGAGAGAGAGAATCCTGCACCAAACATAAAAAGAGATTGAAAATCAGTCGTCAATTGCCTTTACCACTAACTCAAAGTTCACAGGGAGAGCACATACATGCGTCAAACAAAAATATATTGAGCGTGATTAACCATCCGCCTTTAACATTAACTAAACACTGAAAGAGAGAGAGAGAGAGAGAGAGAGAGAGAGAGAGAGAGAGAGAGAGAGAGAGAGAGAGAGAGAGAGAGAGAGAGAGAGAGAGAGAGAGAGAGAGAGCTCAGTCCTGGACCCAACATGAAAACACATTGGAAATAACTAACCATCTGTCTTTAACATAAACTACAATCTGAATGAGAAAGCACAATTCTGCACCAAACATAAAACACACTGAAAATAACTTAACTGGCCACTTGTCTTAAACATTACCCAAAAGCTCAAAGAGAGAGTACAATCCTGCACCCATTATGAAAACACATTGGAAATAACTAACCGTCTGCCTTTAACATTAACTAACCACTGACAGGGGAGGCACAATCCTACACCATTCAAGTGAAAACATATTGGGGATACAACATTAGCTAAAAATTGGCGTGGAGAAACAATCCTTTACTAAACATGAAAACAGAATAGGAAATAGCGGTTATTGAAAACACAAATAGAGAAAACAATTCTGCACCCAAATATGAAAACAAATTGGAAATAAAAGTAGCTTAATGATAACACACACAGAGCGCGCGAGAAAGAGGAGGGAGAGAATGCGCGCGAGAAAGAAAAAAGAAAGAAAGAAAGAAAGAAAGAAAGAAACTAAGAAAGAAAGAAAGAAAGAAAGAAAGAAAGAAAGAAAGAAAGAAAGAAAGACAGAAAAAAGACAGAAAAAGCGAGCGACAGAGAACGCATAAAAGAAAAAGAGCAGACGAGAGAGAGAGAGAGAGAGAGAGAGAGAGAGAGAGAGAGAGAGGAGGGAGGAGAGAGAGAAAGAGAGAGAGAGAGGGAGAGAGAGAGAGGGAGAGAGAGAGAGAGAGAGAAAGCTAGAGAGAAAGCTAGAGAGAGATGGTGAACAGTCCTACATGGGAAAACATCTAGAAGTTGGTATATTTATTAATATTCAGGTCTAAATTGTTTCAAACCTCTAGAGCCATTTAAAAGCACATATGTGTAGTGGCATGCCCTGAAATGTACATGAAACCCATTCTCTTTCATCATGTATTGTCACACAACATTTCTGAGGTTGAAATGCAGGCAGCAGTATCCAGGTAAAATGACTGCTGAGCACCCAAATCCCACTCAGTGGACACTAAGCGATGCCAGTTTGGAGCCTATTTTAATTCCGTAATCATCAGGGCAGTGCATGGAGCGCCTAGTTTTCTCAGATGCGTGGACAATTGGAAATCATATGTGCGTCTGCAATTGAAAATCCTAAGGGGTAGGCAGTAATTCGCCGCTGTCCTGGTAGAATTCCAGGGGGGAGGGGAGCAGCTACCTGCAGTCCCATAAAAACATAGAGATGGGGTTTTAGAGAAGGATGCTGAAAATACCTGGTCAGCCATGTTTTACAAAAGAACTATAAAAATACTTCGAGAGCCAAGGTTGGCATAAGAATGCTGAAAATACACCGAGAGCCAAGTTTTACAAAAGAAATCTGAAAATAGATGGAGAGCCCTGATCGACAGAAGAATGGTGAAAATACATATAGGGCCAAGATTGACAGAAGAATGCTGTTAATACGCATAGAGTCATGATTGACAGGAGAATGCATGAAAATACACAGAGTGCCAAAACGAGTAAACATCTAAATATTTTGACAGAGACTAAGACAAAGACATCAGATCACAAACATCAGAAAGCGGTAGTTATCACTTTTGTTGACTTCTCGTCCTTGATTTGGGGGCGTACATTACAGTACCTCAGAAGTCGGAATTGGTTCGCTTGATGGCGAGGGACACTGGTAAGAGGGGAAGTTAATCCACGCGCAAATATCATCCCAGTGTACTAGAAGTATCCACGGAAGTATCCACTATCCATGGATTATGCTGGAGTTCAAATTGAGCGAACAGGAAAAAAATCACTTTAGAGCCACAATTTGAGAATAGTCAAGCTGGAACATGGTAGTATTTTTAATGACTGTGCAGCGTTTGAAAATATTGCCGGTCCAAGTTTTGTATTCACTCTCTGTAAAGTTCATGCAACATAATAGGTAAACACAAAATTTAGACCGGTAATATTTTCCAACACTGCACTGTCATTAAAAATACACCATGTAGTATAACAACACCAAAGGTTAATGGAGGAAACAAAGAGATTAAAGAAGACAGCTAAAGAAGATTCCGCCCATATATTACTGGGGTCTTATGGAAAGCAAAGGAATAGCAAGACTATTCCCTACCAAGTATGGCGCAGGAGGCGGCCAATGAGGGCTAGGCTTGGGACTGGCTTGCCGGTCCTTTAGAACACTTTATTTGCAAAATGCAATAAATCGTGAAGAAATCAATGACGACTTGGGGTGAATTGGTTGAGGGATTTTGCTCATATGGGTGATACAGGGCATATATATATATATATATATATATATATATATATATATATATATATATATATATATATATATATATATATATATATATATATATATATATATATATAGTAATTGCGAAATTGCGACTTTTAAAAGGATTGTTGTGGATTGAAGTTGGTAGCAGACAATATTACAGATGTGCAGGCAACTATAGCAGTCAGGGTGCTGAGTGGTCTCGAGGTATGGTGTCCGCCTCGAGTGCTGGAGGTCCCGGGTTCAGGCCCCGGTGAGGACCAGCATTTATGTAAAAAATCCACCTGGACTTCCAGTAATAAAATGTCCCCTGGTCTCTGGGTAGTGAGATCGGACGCCCGTGTGTATTGTTGAGCACGTAAAAAAAAGCCCTTGGCAGTTGGAAATCGAAAAAGAGTAGCCTAACGGCGCTGCCCGGGCAAAATTTCGAGTTAAAAATCTACCCAAAGTATTTCAGGATCCTCGCCGATGCAACGGAGTTCGTGCATTGAGCTAAGTTTCTCCAGACTCAGGTTTGAGTAGGAGGAAAACGGAGCACTTATGGGTTAAACCGTGTGCCGTGATGTTGATCCAACGACTAAACTAAACTAAAACTAAACTATAGCAGTCACAGAAAAGATGAAGAGAAGAGACCAGCATAGAGATCTTTGACTCAGTATGATATCTATATCTGAACACGTACTAAACAAGCTGAACAGCGCATAAATTCCTTTGAATATAAATATAGAATGATTCTAAGAATAGCCTGGATGTAGAAAAGAACAAATGCATCAATACTTCAAGATCTGAATATTGAAGAAGGTTGGCTATTAAAGACGATAAAACAAAGAAAATTGAAATATTTTGGTCACTTGAAACGTCACGAAAGTTTGGAGAGAACAATAATGGAGGGGAAAGCAATGGCAAACTACTGAGCGTAATCTTGCCAATAAATCAACATACAGCTGAAAGATGCTGCTGTTGACAGCAATGTCCTGTAAAGGATATGCAACAAAAATTAATATATGCCAGGGAAGAGAGGAAAAGGAAGGCCAAAGAAAAGAAGGCTGCAGGATGTGGCAGATGATCTCCAGATGGGTGTATAGGACGCGGGACATCTTGCATATGATAGAAGTTTTCAAGAAGGTTGTTATGGAAGCGAAGTTCTGCAAAGGACATGCTATTGAATGAATGAATGAATGAATGAATGAATGAATGAATGATCTTTGTACAGAGACAACGGCTACGGCCATCGACTAGTATAGTCACTGCCAAGAATACAGGTAGCAAGCAATGGCAGAGATCTTTCTATACAGATGTCCAGACAAGTATTGCAGTTACAGAAATGATGAAGTGAAGATAACACTTTGATTCAGTATTCGTGGGGAAAATCTCCAGCGCTCTCGGCCTGGTAGGCGCAAGCTCTTTTAAGGTCTCTGATGACCTAAAGCCAGTGCACCGGCCTTAAGATGTAAAACTTAGTCTTCCAGGAGACTCACAACCAAGCTGCTACAAGCGGACTAAGGATGATTGGAGTGGAGCTGGCAGTCTCAGCTACCAGAAAACCCTAGTTAAATGGTGCCACCGTTCATAATGAAGTCTTAGGAAAATACAAGAATTATATAGGAGGTCAGCGTGGCTGAATGGGAAAGAGCGTTCGCTCTTAAACTTCCGGTGCGCTGATGCCGAGGTGGCGGGTTCAACCCCTACACGGTCATTTGGATTAAAACGTTGACTTCTCGTCCTTGACATGGGGACGTAAATTAGAAGTACCTCAGAAGTTGGAGTCTGTTCGCCTGATGGCGAGGAACACTAGTAACCGGGAAAGCTAATCCACACGCAAAAATCAAATATTGCCGGTCCAAGTTTTGTATTCACCCTCTGTAAAGTTCATGCAACATTATAGGTAAATACAAAACTTGGACCGGCAATATTTTCAAACACTGCAGTCATTAAAAATACACCCTGTAGAACAGTGGTTCTCAACCTTTTTTGGCCCGTGCCCCCTTCACCATATTTTTAGGACGTCATTCCGCCCCTCACCATATTTTGAGAACGTCATTTCCCCCCCCCCCCCCTTGTATTTCCTCCCTAAAAATTTCCCCCTGCCCCTACACAGTATTCGTAATAATTGAAGCTAAATTTAATAGCACATACTAAAACAAGTCTAGACATCTACATAAAATGTGATTTGCGGATCTACTAACGTTATAAAATGAATTTCAGAAGGGTGATACGTGCAGAACCGTAAAGTATGAAGGGAAAAACAATATCAAGTAATCGGTTCTTGTATTAACACAATATATAAATAATCTTAATTCCCCTTCTCCCCCCACCCCCCCTGGAAACCATAAAATTCCCCTCCTGGGGGGGGGGGAGGGATTCCCCACCGGTTGAGAACCACTGCTATAGAAGGAATAGCACATGTGTGGGCTTCGTGTGTGACAGTACATCTCTGCGGACGACACAGCATAATTGGATGGGCGCCGAAGAAAATTCAGTATTTCCTAAAGACACGCGCCGAGAAAAGTAACTGGCCACTTAACTTCATTATGCAGTGGCTAAGAAGGTATGAAGGCCTAACAAAATCCCATCGGCAGTACCTGCTATGAGGCTACTTTCTCATTCTGCATGCACTTTAAATTCAAAACGGTTAGCACACTATAACTAACACATTCGTTTAAATTCTCGTACCGGAAGTGGCAGGATAATTAAGACTCCTCTCCGAATCTCTCTCTTTCTCTCTCCACTCGTCTTCACTTGGCTTTTGGAAGTCGTTAGTCGTGGATACAACTTCACGGCTCCGTTCCTGTGCCAGTGAATATCACACAAAATGTTCATCCCTGTCTCCCGTGAAAAGTGGAACAGACAGCAGTCCTGAGAGCCAATAGCACACGCATTTTGGAAGCCAGTAAGGCATCACTGGCTAATGATCTTTATAGATGTAGTTTTACAGAAGGATGCTGAAAATGTCTCGCACAACCAAAATGAGAAATATGAACGTTTTGAAAGAGGCTAAGACATGGAGACAATTTATCGCAAGCATCAGAAGGGAGGCAGCAATCATTTTTGACGACATGAGAATACAAAAACTGGAACATATTGCGACAACAGGAAATATTTGTGGAAAGAGAGATAAAGGAAAACAGCGGGAGAAAATTCTTGACATTTTGTGTCATGGCAGGGCACGATGTCAGCAGACGAGTTGATACATGCCGTTGTAGATCGCGGTTTGTGAAGAAGCATTATCGCCAACATCAGTTGGCAAGACACTTAATGATGATGAATGTTATATATGCTTGCTTGTGTTCGCTGGCTGTGAACTCCTGTATGTCGGGTGAAAACATCCTGTTGTCCAACATCAGTGTGATGTCATACCTGACTGAGGTTTGCGTGAGTATCCGTTGTTCCATGTGAACTGCCACTGATGATTGAAACTGGAATTGGTGAAACGATAGCTAAACATTAGTTGCAGGAGTGTCCATCTTTTGTAGAACAGAGAAAAGTTATTGTGGCCTGCACCCGCTCTATTTGAGGACAAACTCTATGAAGTTGTTAACAAGCTCAAGTTGACTGCTGGTTTCTTTGCATTGATTCTTAGTGACGTCTGGAGGCGAATGGAGAAGAGGAAGAAGAAGTACTGTTAGAAATAGAACATTAGAAAATAATAGCGTGTAGTGGCTGCCAACGGAGTGTGCGACTTTTGTGCGATGTCTTTAGCTACTGAGCTGGTACCATTGAATGCATTTCAATCATTCATTCATCATCTGTATGAGCGAGCAGAGCTCTGCTCATCTTTACTGAATGTGATAATAATCTCAGATTCGTTATAATTCTAGCACCCGGTCACATGGCAGACGTCAGTAGATGGCACAAAATGGATCGGTCACATGATCCTAAAAAAGGCGGTTCTGGAAAGTGGGGGAGAGAAACGTGATTCAAGTGCTATATTAGGTATGTAATTGATTATTTCCCTTTTAGCGTAAGTCCTGGTTTGCAGTCAGTTTATCGCCCTTGTACAATAGCGACTAAAAATAGGATTTCGCATATATATTAGGTCATAGCTTTCTGAGGTGGTAGTGAGACCAGCTTCCGTTCTCACCACCGTTGTTCCCAGTGAGAAATCTGGTACCCATTCAGTGGCTTAGTGCACCTCAGATCTGTGTGCGACCTGAAATAGGAATCCTAACAAAGTTCGTGAGCTATTGTTATATCTACTTCACTGACTCAGCAGACAAGGAAACTATATAAATATATATCTGGCTTGATATGGACTACATCAGCCATCTAGTGCCGATCGGTCTACAAAAGTGTGGAGCTAGCACCATCATTCCAATACGCCTCGAGGCGTGTATAAAGGTTTAAAACTTGACTTCACGTTTATGTACGCATATATAAATATTTGATTTTGCAAAAAGCTATGTGCTTACAATTACATGTAGTTTATTGTTTTTAGTTAAATTATATTCAGTTCTTATTTTTTAATTGTTTATTTTCCACAGAAAAATAGAATATTTTAAAACAGTGTGCGTGCTCGTGTGTGTGTGTGTGAATGTGTGTGTGTTTGCTCGCGCGTACGTGCGCGTGAGCGTGTGTGCGCGCACGCATATCTGTTGTGGGTCCTTTTGTCACACCCAGTCAGCTACCGCCTTGTGACTACATCCCAAGAAGGGCAAGCTGTAGTGGTAGAGCCAAACCAAGAATCACATGGACAGATTCTGCCAAGAGACCACTACACCACCCGAAACTCATAGCTGTCCAGGCGACACATTTGGTGCAGACGAAACACTTCAGCAGCTCAGTTCGCGTACTAGTAAGTTTGGCCCACCGACCATCGTCTACATGAAGACCATCATCATCACGTGTCAGACCGATAAGCGTGGGCGGTCACGGTTGTCCATCTCATGCCATCAAGAGAGGGTAGACAGCAGATGATGGAAAGATAGCCAGCTGGTTAGCTTTGTGTTGTAGTACATGTGTGGTAGTATCATGCATACAACCTGTAACGCTGACCAGTGTATGAATTAGAGATTTTTACCCATTCCAAGAGGTGCGTCTGCCCGAGTGACTAGAACATAGATCTCCCATTCAATCTCGAGCTCGAATCCTCGGTAAGGCGATGAATTTGTTTCTGTCCGAGGAAAATAGAAAACCAAATATAGCACAGCTCGCGGCAACTGCTCTAGGCAGGCGGCCTAAATTCCTCAGGCTCAAGACCTCCCTGTCTTACATCGCATGATACTATAGGCAGTAATGACAGTTACCCATTCCGTGAATTAACTTGGCTAGAGCAGACAGTTGAAGGGATTTTCAGAAAATACAGCCCATTTCGTGAATGGTCAGTTTCACCATATATTTCTCATTATCATTGGTTCGCCAAACAAAGACACGTCATTGTCATTATCCAATACCACAGCAGCGCTAGAGTGCAGCTGTAATATAATAAGACCCCTACACTTTGTGCAGTCTATACAGTACAGAGCTAACCTCGATCTCTTGATGTTGTCTTCGTACATGCACGCTGGCCCTACATTCTTCCCTTCTGCACAAAATTTAGTAAGTTGTGTCTCTTTAAATGCCCGATGTACTTTAATTATCAATCCTTAATCTCCCTCATAATGTGTTCTGCAGTCTCCATTTGTGTACGTCTTTGTTTTCATCTCTTGTCACGAGATTCCCGTATAGTCACAATGCCCAAGCCTCGGTACTGTCGTCACACTGTTCACTGTGTATGTTTGTGCACCATATAATCATGAGGTATATATGTCACACTTGATCACCATATATCTGAAGTCGTTCGTTGTTTAGATGTCAGACAGAATGTGCACAAGTTAGACATAAAAACAGATCTTAACTCTTGACGGATGTAAACAAATTGTACATTTTAAATCCAAGATTATTACGTTTTTAAATTTTTCGTTAAGTGTTTTGTTTAAACACCCCCACCATCACAATTTTTTTTTTTTATTTCAAAACTTGTTGGATTATTCCTTCTTGGTTGTGTAGTAAATATATGAAAATTATAACTGTTTGTAAAACGAAACGAAATGTTTGTGAAACGTGTCGGTTAAGAATTTTGCCCAGTCACCATAAACGCCTACAGTTATCGACCCCAAATATGGAACTATCGTCCTTAAAGTGTTAAGTTATTCTTTACGTCTTCGAAAGACGAGTACGCAAAATCCAAAAAAAACTATGTGAAGTGTTTCATTCTGTTTTCACGCGTTGATAAATGGTGCTAAGCTGCTGTCTTACATCACTGCTGTTATTGTTAAGTCCATGCATCTATTGTGGTGTATGTTTTGCCACGGCCACTTCCACCTTGTTCATGATGTTTTGATGTTCATTGTTCTTTGGCTATGTTGTTTGCAGAGGGATGTGTCGCCCATGTTGTCGTCTGCACAGAACACGCACTTTCACTTTCACTTCAGGAAATGACATTGACCTTGTCAACTATCGCTGTATCGACTGCATCGAATTGGGACGTTTGTGTGTTTCTCTATTTCCGTTGCACTTTTGTATCTTGATGTTCTAATGCGCTCTGCTGGTGCACCAACCTACATACTATACTATAGCACTGAATATCTCACTAGAAAAGCTAAGTTCACATGATGTCCATATTTCTTCTTTAGGGGTTCAAATGAACGACAGATCCGATTATTAATGACACGTTTTCATGGTATCTAACTGGAGAACTTCCAAGTCACATAATCCTTCACAAAGGCGCTATCCGGTTTTGAATGTCATCATCATCAAGTGCCCTACCAGCTGGCATAGACGTTCATGTCTCTCCACAAATCTCGATCCTTGGTGTTCTGGATTAACTCTGCTGATGATATTCCTCCAATCGACCGTCTCTGTCCATCCGGCATCATTTCTCTTAGTCCGCCTCTGTCTGTTTTTCCTTTCATCTTTCCACACGTTATTGTGTTTACCAACGCCTGTCTTCTCATGACGTGACCAAAGAACATTGTTTGTCTTCTTCTTATACTTGTACATAATGTTGTAATTTCATTAACTTCTTCTATGCATTTGTTGTTAGTTATATTATCAGCCCATGATATTCTCAACATTCGTCTTAGGACCCACATCTCTGTTTCTTACAAGCACTTCCTACTTCATTTGGAGGTGATGGGTGTAATCATGGTGCTCCAATAGTTTTTAATATTTCTGTTTTCTGGTGTGCCCTTTGATGTTTCCCTGCTTTCTCTGCTCTTCTGTAAGTGCCCATCAATACCTATTAGTTTGTTTCTCATGTTATATCAACCGAATGGCATCACGGGATCTTCAATCATTGATATGTCTGTGAATTACTGTCACAGGAGAAACAACAATACCGTCTACTTCTTGTTTCTTTCCGATTTACTTTTAATATCTTTCATTGTCATACCTTTCTGCGTCATACCTTTTTGTGTCATACATTTCAGTGTTATACCTTTTTGTGTCACACCTTTCAGTGTAATACCCTTCTGTGTCATACTTTTCAGTTTATACCTGTCTGTGTCATACTTGGCTAGCCCCAGGTTCTTGACAAAATAGGCCGATAAGAAGATCATCATGGCAAGTTAGTTAGTTAGTCTTTCCTCTTGAGCCTAAGGCGGCGCATAGGGCAGAAGTTCTGTCTCTCCATGCCTGGCGGTTCGCTGCTACCTGTTGTAGATCTTGGATATTTACTTGGCAATTGAATGAGCCTTCTCTAATGATGGTTCTACGCAGGGTCTCTCTTGGTCTTCCCCGTTTTCTTTTCCCTACTGGTGACCATATGAGGGCTTGGTAGGGGAGTCTTGACTTGTCCATTCTGAGTATATGGCCGATGTAGTTCCAACGGCGTCTTCTTATGAAATTGGATACTGTATCTTGCGTAGTCTCTTGTCTTATTTGCGAATTGGTTCTGAAGTCTGTCCAGTGGATGTTTAGAAGTCTTCTAAGACATTTGTTCTCAAAATTGTCTAATTTTTTATCTAAAGCTACCGTTGATTTCCAACTTTCACATCCATACGTTAACACTGGAATCACACAAGAGTTGAAGATTTTAAGTTTTGTGTGTTTGCTGAGTGTCTTTGACTTCCAGATGTTTGACAGTTTATTGAAGGCACTAGATGCCAGTGCGATTCTAGATGATATTTCTGGTGTTGAGTCCTCTGTAGATGTCATTTTGCTTTCTAGGTATGTAAAGCTGTTGACTTTTTCAAGAACGTAGCTGTTCAATTTGGTGTCATCTGAACTGTTGGTAAGATCAATAGTCTTTGTTTTTGTGGTGTTAATTTGGAGACCAATTTGCCCTGAAACATTTTGGAGGTGGTTTATTTTCTCTTGGGCATCCGGGTGTGTTGAACTCAAAAGCACTATGTCGTCGGCAAAGTCCAGGTCTTCTAGAATTTTGTCAACCCAATGGATACCCATATTTGTGTTGTTTGTGCATTTGCGCATGACCCAATCGATAGCTATTCCAAAAAGCATCGGTGATAAGACACAAACCTGTTTCACTCCTGTTTCGACTGAGAACCAGTCAGAGTTGCCTGTTTCTGTCTTACGCAGCAACGTGTTTCTTTGTAGAAAGATTTTATGACGTTGGTATATTTGGTAGGAAAACCATAGATGTTAAGTAGATTCCAAAGTGAAGGACGGTGGATACTGTCGAAGGCTTTTTGAAAGTCGACAAAGTTGGTGATTAATTTCGACTGGAATTCTACGGAGTCTTCAATGATTATTCTGAGGGTGAAAATGTGGTCTATGCATGACCGTTTTGGTCTGAAGCCTGCTTGTTCTTCTCTGAGCCTTTCATCTATCGCCTTTTTCAATCTCTCAAGTAACATGCTACAAAAAAGTTTTCCTGGTACTGACAATGGCAAGAGAAGAACATAAACAAAGACGTTTAACAAATACTGGGACTGGAGAAAATATTATTGAATGGGGTCGCGGTCAGACAATTAAAATACTTTGTTAAAGGATGTGCTAGAGAGAAGAGTGGGGTGGAGACGTGCAAGAGGAAGACAACGTTATATGTGTGTGGACAACTCCAAGACATGGACTGAAAGAAGTTACATGTGGGTGGACAACATCTAGATATGGAGTGGAAGAAGTTACATGTGGGTGGACAACATCTAGAGATGGACTGAAATAAATATGTACTAGAGAGAAGAGTGGAATGGAGACATGCAAGAGGAAAATATCGTTACATGTGAGTGGACAACATCAAGATATGGACTGGAAGAAATTTGTGGTAAAGAGAAGAATGGAACGGAGGCGTGCAATAGGAAGACAACCTTACATTGATACACACAACCCTTAGTTTCATTGATCGTCTCCCCTTTGTTAACACTATTGTTTTTTCCTTCTCTCGTTTCGAGCTCAAGCGTAGTCCATACACTATTACTTCTAGTGCAGTGGACTGATTGTTGCTTGTAGATTAGTTTTCCCTATTACCAGTGTCCCTCGCCATCAGGCGAACCCACTCTGACTTCAGAGTTACTTGTAATCTACGTCCCCAAGCCAAGGACGAAAAGTCAACATTTTAGTCCAACTGATCGGTGTAGGGGTTGAACCCGCAACTTCGGCATCACCACACCGGATGTTTAAGAACGAACGCTCTTACCCATTCTCCAGGCTAACCTTGTGTCACTAATAAAGGTCTCGTAGTTCTGTTTGTGTGGGCCCGACAGACACACACAAAAACACGTCCTCTGTTGTGATTTTACAAGGTATATTTTTAATGACTGTGCAGTGTTTGAAAATATTGCCGGTCCAAGTTTTGTATTCACCCTCTGTAAAATTCATACAACGTAATAGGTAAATACAACACTTGGACCGGCAATATTTTCAAACACAGCACAATCATTAAAAATACACCCTGCACTATTGTCTGATAGTTCCATTTGCGCGGCCTCGAATTGCAGAAAGAAGCAAGTACGACTCAGTTATGATTGTACACGGTTCCCGGAAGAAGAGACAATGGTCGAACAGAAAGAAGATGGACACGTGACATTGAGACATCTTGAGCATCAGGGTGCATGAGGCGGGAGTAGGGGCAAGATATCGAGAGGTTTGCGACCCATCACATGATGATAATGATATGATTGTACATATTTCAGTTAGTTTCTAGGGCACCAGTAAGCATTCACGATCTAACTCATGATTGTGCTAGTTCTGTTTGTATGCAACATTTCTAAGGCTCCAGCAAACATTCACGATCTAATTAATGATTGTGCTGTTGCTAGTAGTTCTGTTTGCATGCAACTTTTCTATGGCTCCAGCAAACATTTACGATCTAACTCATGATTGTGCTAATTCTGTTTGTATGCAACTTTTCTAAGGTTCCAGCAAACATTCACGATCTACGAGTAATTAAAGATTGTGCTGTTGCTAGTAGTTCTGTTTGTATGCAACTTTTCTATGGCTCCAGCAAACATTCACGATCTAACTCATGATTGTATTGGTGCTGCTAGTTCTGTTTGTATGCTACTTTTCTAAGGTTCCGGCAAACATTTACGATCTAACTCATGATTCTGCTGTTGCTAGTAGTTCTGATTGTATGCAACTTTTCTAAGGTTCCAGCAAACATTCACGATCTAACTCATGATTGTATTGGTGCTGCTAGTTCTGTTCGTGTGCTATTAGCAAGCATTTGAGTTCTCACTAATGATTGTATTGTTTCCAGAAAGTTATGTTTGTATAGCACCAACAAATATCGACAATACCACTTACGATTGTTCTATTTCTAGCTAGTTCTATTTGTATGTCACCTATACGGATTCACGATCTCACGTATGATTGTGCTGTTTCTAGCTAGTTCTGTTCGTGTAGCACCAACGAGCATCGACAATATCACTTATGAGTGTGCTTTAGTCAGCTGGTTCTGTTTGTATTGCACCAATACATTTAAGATATCACTTATGATTGTACTGCTGTCAGCTAATTTTGTTTGTATGACACCAAGAAATCCCAGATATCATTTATGATTGTACCGTTGGAAGCTAGTTCTGTTTGCATGACACCAAGAAATTCCAGACATCACTTATGAGTGTACAGTTAGCAGCTAGTTCTGTTTGTAAGTTACCAACACACATTCATCCATTGTGATTATTTGTAATCATGACAACACCAATATTCGTGTATGTTCTAGAAGCAAGATGAGCATAGCAATAGTTTAATTCTGTATCTAACAAATACAGCACTTGAAAGATCTCTCAGAAATTGAAAATCCCGACTTAAGAACAGGCCATAATATGTACCTTCCTGCAAGAACAAAAACAAATGATAAAGCTACCCATCATAAAATAGTATAGCGCTCATATCTCTTGTATGTGGTCGGTAACAGATCACCGCCACATTAATCTCCTAAGAATATGTGTATTGGCAGAGAAAGGGTAAATTGTGTACATGACGTGTTCAGGAAACTGCAGACTCGCGTTTGGACTGACTGGAATGCTGTGACGTGACAATCAGCAATATATTGCTCAGCTTTGTAAAAATAAGCCTACCCCGTTGAACCTTTACTAAGGTTGTAATTGGGGATTGTTGGTTAGTTGCTGGTCTCCGGTGTATTTCTCGTGCTGGTATTTCTTTCATTCTGATATTTCGTTCTCTGTTTGGGTGATGTTCCTCAAAAGGGTTAATTTTAAAGGATTCATCAACCGCTTGCCGTTGTGCTATTCAAGTTTGCTGGATTTTTTTTTTGTGTGTATAGATTGTTTTGGGAGCACGTTATGAGAATGAATAAACCGGACAACTGGCAAGATTGAGGGGGAAAGGATCAAGAGGAAGGCAGAGAGATAAATATCTGCATGGCGTGGCCACATGACATAATCGAGTAATCGAGACAAAAGCACAGAACTGATCCACGACTCTGGTGATCGTGTGAGATGGCTAAATACGACCGCCCATGCTTATCGACATGACACATGAGCATGATCATGATGGTATATTGTTTGACAAGCCTTTGTAGTTCTTGTCCACCGTCTAAACTTTGTAGTTATGTAGTCATCTCTTCATTTTTTTTCCACATGGAATTATCTCGTTGGATGCGCTCTTTTTCCTTACATTGCTGCTCAATTATTACTCCCTCGACATCAACATGTGTAATACCGGGAGCCTTATGAGATCATTGTTCGTCGACAAACATATGTCCCCCTTCTTCTTTCAGCCATTATCCCCCATCAAACTGGTAATCGATAATCATGTTCTGATGTGGATAATGTAATATCCTGATATGGGTAATCTAATATCCTGATGTGGGTAATTTAATATCCTGATGTGGGTAATCTAAAATCCTGATGTGGGTAATCTTATATCTTGACTTGATGTTGGTAATCAAATGTCCTGGTCTGATGTTTGTGGGTAACCAAATGTCCTGCCCTTATGTGTGTGGGTAATCAAATGTCATGTCCTGACGTGTGTGGGTAACCAAATGTCCTGTCCTGACGTGTGTGGGTAACCAAATGTCCTGTCCTGATGTGTGTGGATAACCAAATGTCCTGTCCTAATGTGTGTGGGCAACCAAATGTCCTGTCCTGATGTGGGTAATCAATGATCGTGTCCTGGTGTGGGTAATCGACCGCCCGACCGGCGGACAGACGGACAGTGACGCTGGACAGTCCGTTAACTGGCAGACACTAATTATTCCTTGATCGCTTACTGACTGTTCCGAATTCCTTGGACTGCAAGAGTAGATAACAACGGTTGTCTAGAACATGATATACTGTCATTACTGCCTATGGTACCTTGCGGTTTTAGAACAGGGAGGTCTTGGGTCAGAGGAATTAACGGTTAGTGCCGTAGCCGCGAACTGTACAGGTTAGGGTTTTCTTTTTGGCTGGAGCAGGGGGGAAAATCCACCGCCATGCCGAGGAATCTAACCCGGGTCTCCCGTATGGGAACCTGGAATTTTTGCCACTCAGCCAGACTCTCTTCTCAACATTATATACAACTATAAGAAAAAACACGATGTTCTTTGGTTATTTCACACCCACAGAGTGAGAACTGACGTTCTGGAGACCATTGTAACGATTAGAAAGGTCAGCAGTAGTAGAGGCAGGGGCTGACCTCTAGAAGTGAGACTGAATGGGTTCTGGCGGTGGCATGGAGGCTGTGACGGACTGGGTATACACATATTGGTTGCCGAGACTTACAGATCATTAACTGTCAAAACTCTCATTTACGGCCAGTATAGTACTTTGCGGTGTCTTGCAGAGGGGTCTTGAGCCTGAGGAATCAAGGCCGCTAGTGCAGTCGCCGCGAACTGTGCAGGTTAGGGTTGTCTTTTTGCCCCCGACAGAAAAAACTCCACACCTTACCGAGGATTCGAACCTGGGTCTCCCGAAGGAGAATCCGGCATTCTAGCCGCTCGGCCAGCCGCTCTAGATCATTAACATTTTCATGAATATCACCAATAGAATTGGTCCAGGACTTGAAGGTATCAGGTGACATGTAGGAACACCCACGCCATTCGACGGAGCACATGATGATGATCTGTCTGATGGTCAGTGATATCATCATCATCCAGTACCTGGCCGGCTGGCGTGGGCAATCATGTCCTTGCACAAATGTCGATCTCCGACAGCATGGATCAGTTCGTGTGTTTATTTCTTTCCGTGCCAGGACACAAGACTGTCAAGAATTGTCTCACGCTGTCTTCCTCTATATCGCCTTCCACAAATCTATACTGTTGTCTCAACATGTTCCAGTTGTCACTTTCTCAAAGTGTGGCCAAAAAATTATATCTGCTTCTTTCTGATGTTTGTGATAAGATGTCTTTGCGTCTTAGCTTCCCTCAAAATGTCCAAATGCTCATTTTGGCTGTGCAATTAATTTTCAGCACTTTCTGCACAACCACATCTACAAAGCATCCGGGGATTTTTTCGACTGTTTACTAATTGTCGCATTTATTCGCAGCCATATGTTAAAATTGATTCTATGTAGCAACATGCAACAACTCTTTTCTAATGTTTAAGGACAGGACTTATTGCACAAAATGTTCTTCATTTAAAAGAATGCAGTGTTTGCTTGTCATATTCAGTTCTTTATCTCTGTGATGCATCTTCAATCCGATGTTATCCATGTGCCTAGATATCTTAATTTCTGCACTTACCTCAAAGCAACGTCCTATACTTTAATTGCACGCTTAGGCACAATCAGTGTTTTTGATATCACAATGACTTCTGTTTTTCTTTTATTCAAACTAAGCCCCATCTATTCACTTCCTACAACCACTGTATCTATCAATTCCTGTAGTTCCTTCTGACTTGCTGCTAGCAAAACTGTGCCATCAGCATCAGAGATATAGAAGGATAAAATGGGTGGCTTTTGTGTGCATGGGTGCGTTCGTTAGCGCGACACACACACACGGAAACAATTATGGATATATAATTCCCTGGACATACAGTTGTTGGTGGCAATTAGATGGCAGACCCTTACACCCGGCTTCCAGTCTTAAAACATTTTAATCGTTTTCCGCACTTATTCCACAAATACGCTGTGTGCCTGCCCACAAGCCACCCCGCCCTCGGGGAGGCGAGCATCGTGGACCCCGGTGCGTCGTTACCTGCCACAGTTATCACGGCTTCTTTACTTGACCTTGGTAAGCCAGCTATTTCCTCGTCAGTATTGCCTCTGTGGCCTCCTCCATATCAGCGGTTACTATGCACCAGCAGACGTCAATGTCGTCATGTTGTCTTATTCGCACGCAGATCACGGCTCAAGAAGTCGCATTCGGCTGAAGGGAAGCAGGCTGTTCCTGTGGGCTAATTTAATCCAGGGCTTGGGCTCTCCTCCCCTCACCTTGTGAGGACAAGTCTTCAGTACTGCAAGCGATCAGGGAAAGACGTTAGTGTGATGATACAGCGTGCAACCAGACAACAGCTCTTACTGAGCATGCTAGTGAATACCCTATGTGCGGGGATGCCGATCATAATAACATAACATAACATTCTTCAGTGATTAACGTTTGTTCTGCGTCTATTCTGGCATCGCTCATGAACAGGATCGTTTGATTGAGGTCTTTGCCGCCGGTCTCCCAGAGTTTGTCTCGAATGGTCGCTCCTGTTGACCAGAGTTCTTCTGTCGTAGCAGTCTTGTAGAATATGCTCTTGGGCTGACTTTGATGTTTCACATTTGCAAGACAGCGGCACGCGGACCGAAGGAACATAGATTGTAAACTGAAGCTAGGGCTACGTGTCGGCTGCGTGGAGGTGTAAGATGTGCATCCAATCAGAGTGAGACAGGTGTAGCCATCATCCATACACTTCAATATCTGCAGAGGTAAACGAAGGCCCGTTTTGTGTGTCTCGAGTGCAGTGACGTCACGTCTGTTAACTAATAATCATTCATTGGGCAGTCTCAAGCCAGGCCAGGGCAAGATATTAGTTGCATGTCCTTTACACGACGTTACAATCACCCCCAGCATTTATTGTCTGTGTGCTTTTCTACACAATTGTACGTTTACTAGTTTGCCGTTTCTTTTTTAACGGCCGACGCTTATACCATTGTGAAAATCAACACAAAGTCATCTGCTCATCAATCGCCTGTTACTAGCTTCCAACCTGGTATATCTGGATGATTAAACTGCGTTCACTAACCCTAAGCCACAGACTCGGACTATATATAGTTCACGACCTTAATTCATCATGACACCCTATGGATGGACAACAATCACCTTCAAATTAATAAGCTTGTGAGGGTAAAACCGTTAGCAGATGCTATTTACGGCTGACTCGGTAACAGGATTATTAATCTGAGCCAGGGATAGACCCTAATATTACTTCTCCTTGAGGTTGAACGGAGTAGGAGTAATGGTAGAATCGAATCGAACCAACTTAGTGCTAGAAAACAAAATCTGTGAGTGCAAGCTCGCCCGTGACAGGTCGGCAAGGCGCTAGATGATAATATTGAGGGTGTGTTTTATTATGCCTTCTTCTTTCTCCAATATTCTGTGGAAGCCAATCAATACCCTGTAAATTTACCATGTGGTTTAGTGGCAGTATGTTTATATGTGATCTGGATAATCCGTGCCAGCCATGGCTTTGTGGCTGTTTGGGCGCGGAGGAAGTGTGTGGTCTGTGTAAACACGTCATTAGGCGCTAATATTGTTTGTGTTTTCAGGGTTAAAGGTCATCGGGGGCAAAGTGTCAGAGACGGGGAAGCTTGGCGCCTTCATTACTAAAGTTAAGAAGGGGAGTATAGCGGACAGTGTGGGACATCTACGACCAGGTGAGTGTCTGGCTGTGGGGGAGTGTGTGAGGGAGAATATGTGAGGCAGGAGGAGGCGAGGTGGAGACACAGGTGAGTGCCTGGCTGTGCTAGAGGCTGTGGGGGAGTGTGTGAGGGAGAATATGTGAGGCAGGAGGAGGGGAGATGGAGAAACAGGTGAGTGCCTGGCTGTGGGGGAGTGTGTGAGGGAGAATATGTGAGGCAGGAGGAGGCGAGATGGAGAAACAGGTGAGAGAGAGAGAGAGAGAGAGAGAGAGAGAGAGAGAGAGAGCAGGCGTGAGAGAGCGGGAGAAGGGGTGAGAGAGAGAGAGAGAGAGAGAAAGTGAGAAAGACGAGAGACAAAGAGAGGGAGAGAAAGAGAGCAAGGATGAGATAAGAGACGAGAGAGAAAACGAAAGAGTGAGAAACGTGAGAGAAGGTGTGACAGAGAAGACGAGGGGGAAGGCTGTGAGAGTGAAGGCGTGGGATATAACTTGTGGGAGAAACAGTTGAGAGGAAGAGTGTGTAAGATAGAGAAAATGTATGAGAGAGAATGTTGAGAGAGAAAAGTCGGGAGAGAAGGTTAAGAAAGAAACGACGAGAACGAAGGTTGAGAGAGAGAGAGAGAGAGAGAGAGAGAGAGAGAGAGAGAGAGAGAGAGAGAGAGAGAGAGAAAAGCTGACAGAGAGATGATGTGAGAGAGAAAATGACAGAGAGTTGACGTGAGAGAGAAGATGACAGAGAGATGACGTGAGAGAGAAGGTTGACAGAGAGAAGGTGTGAGAGAGAAGGTGAGCTTGAGACGGCGTGAGAGAGAAGATGAACTAGAGACGATGTGAGAGAGAAGGTCTGAGAGAGAGAGAGAGAGAGAGAGAGAGAGAGAGAGAGAGAGAGAGAGAGAGAGAGAGAGAGAGAGAAGATGAGCTAGAGACGGTGTGAGAGAAAAGGTTTGAGAGAGAGAGAGAGAGAGAGAGAGAAGATGAGCTAGAGACGGTGTGAGAGAAAAGGTTTGAGAGAGAGAGAGAGAGAGAAGATGAGCTAGAGACGGTGTGAGAGAAAAGGTTTGAGAGGGAGAGAGAGAGAGAGAGAGAGAGAGAGAGAGAAGATGAGCTAGAGACAAGGTTTGAGAGAGAGAGAGAGAGAGAGAGAGAGAGAGAGAGAGAGAGAGAGAGAGAGAGAGAAAAGATTAGCTAGAGACGGTGTGAGAGAAAAGGTTTGAGAGAGAGAGAGAGAGAGAGAGAGAGAGAGAGAGAGAGAGAGAGAGAGAGAGAGAGAGAGAGAGAGAGAGAGAGAGAGAGAGGAGATAAGCTAGAGACTAAATATTGCCAGTCATTAAACATACACCCTATATCATAGGTGGAAATGTTTTTCCCCCATATAAAAGGAACAACAACAACAATAACAACAACAACAACAACAACAACAAGATCGAAGAGAAGAGACCAAGTGGAAGAACGAGAAGTAAATATCTCGATGATTTGGCCTCGTGGCATGGTCGAGACAGGAGAAGGGAGCTGATCCACGACTCTGGTGATCGAGTGAGATGGCAAAACATGACCGCCCACGCTTATCGGCATGGCACATGATGAATGGTGAAGTTAGTTGCCTGTCCTTTACAGGAAGTCACATTCAACCCCAACATGTTGTGGCTGTTTGTGATTTACAAGACAACTTTCGAGTTCAGTTGCTTGCCATTGATGATTTAATGATCGACGCTTATATCATGGAAATTAACGCAAGATGATCTGCTTCCAAACCTTCCGAGGCTGATTTCGAAACCTCGGTCCTGTATGTCGAGGAACTGTGAAACGCGATCACCGTGCCTACACCACAGCGCATGGTCTTTGAAAAACAAAGGGAATCTAATAACTCTTGATATCTGAGAAAGGGTTGATGAAAGAATTAAAAACTAAACAAATGAAATATATCGACCACGGTACAAGACATAACTCTTATGAAAACCATTCTGGGAGGGGGTGGGGGTGGGGGTGAGGTTGAAGACAAGTGAGCAAGAGGCAGACAACGATACAAGTGGGAAGATAAAATCACGAGATGGACGAACAGCAATCTGACAGAATGTACAGTCAGGGCGAGAGACAGACAGTGTTGGAGATCCATTGCAGCCAACCTTCATTGTGGAGAAGGTACCTAATTGATTGATCTGAGCTTGAACTAGCATGCTAGTTCAGTCCCTTGTATTCAGCCCTCTTCTGTAAATGAGGAATAATATGTCTCATTTGTAGCAAACAAGAGCAGAATCTACAGGTTCAAGACAAGTTGGCAGTTGGTGATCTTCTAAAATTAAGTTATTAAATTATTATGGACACGTTAAAAGATACTATACTATTGTTAACTCCGTACTGGAGGGAATTGTCGACCTCAAGCGAGCAAGAAGTAGGCAGCGATACAAGTGGGAAGATAGATGGACGGACACTATCACAGTGATCACTGATCAACTGTCTGATGATCCGTGTTCGGGTTCGGAACAGCGTCTGCTTCTGGCCACCAAAGCGGCAAAAGTGTTGGAGAAATTCATTCATTGCAGCCAGCCTAGCTTCTTTGTGGAGACGGCACTTGATTGATCGATAATTGAGGTAGTGCCCTGTCAGTATTACTATTCATTTGTAAAAGTTTTCATCCACTGTTAACATTATGACATGGTCATCGGCGATATTTACAAAAACAAAACACTAAAACAATGGTAGGCCAAAAACACTGTAACACCCATTTATACTCCTTGGTGTTTGTGATCATGTCTGCCCACAGCCTTCTGTCTCGTGTACTGGCAATCATTTCTGACACTCATGTTCCTCCATGCTATGATGTCAAACTGTCCAGCATCTTCTCTCTTGGTCTCCAGATTTCCCCTTCTCAGGGCACGTCCAAAGAATATGGGCTTGTCTTCATTTGATGCGAGTAACCACTTCTTTTTGTGAGTTGACTTGCACAATGTCTTCATTACTCTTTCTATTTGTCCATTTGTATTCTCATCATTCTTCTATCAAACCACATCTCTATAGCTTTCACATAATTCTTCACTTGTCTTCTAATTTTCCATGATTCACTTCCGTACATTAGGATTAGCTCAAAAGAGCTCTTAACCCTTTACAGGGCAGACGCTTGTCCGTTTTGTAGCCCTGAATGGGCAAGATTTTTTCAGGTTCTGTAAAAATTCGGGTCGTGTTAGTAAAAACATCACAAATAAGGTGTTAGTCAACCGATTTTAGTTAAATAAACAACACAATGAAGGGAAAAGCATGCAGAATATGTTACTCACGTGATTGTTGCCGGTAATCCATATATGAACACAAATATTTACGAAATACGGCATGTTGTTTGTGATTTTCCGTCATCTATACGGCAATTTACAAACACATTTTCAGAATCATAATCACTTTCTTTAAAGTCCGACTCACGACTGCTAATGCAAAGTCACGCTTTGCACTGATATCTAGCTCCGATTAATAATCAACATCGTGCCCTTTAATGTCATTTAAATTGAACAGAACGAAATCTCGGCTATCACTTGAAAAATCGCCGAAATCCATTTTGAAAAACAGCGTAAAACTCCCGAAAACTATCAAAATAATTCTGTAAAAGTCTGTTCAAAGTCATTGTAGCACGTTTACAAATGGCGGCCACGTTGTCAAGCTGTCGGCGAAAGTGAAAGTAGCAGTCGGCAGTGTCGGAAAGCCGAGAGATCGTGTTTTTACAATGCATAATAGTATCGGCCGGAATAAGACGTTACGCTCGGATTTAGAGACCGGTGTGTAACGGACGATATGCCTTGTAAAGGGTTAAGAACTCTTTTCATCACCTCAGGTGACAAAGATACATTGCAGAGAATATTCTTTGTCATGTGAAATACTGATTTTGTTTCGACTCTTGTACATTTTACTTCCAAAATATATGTTTGATCTGCTGTTAGTAAAGTACCAATTTTAACTGTATTCATCTAATTGATGTACTGATGAAGATGATCTGACTTGGTTGTAGGTGATGAAGTTGTGGAGTGGAATGGGCGCTCGCTGCAAGGTGCCACCTTCGAGGAAGTCTACGACATTATTCTAGAGTCCAAGCAGGAGCCACAGGTGGAGCTGATTGTTCACAGAAGTGCTAAGTATGTGAGAACTCTGGTCTTTTTGATTATTCACAGAAATGCAAAGTATGTGAGAACTCTGGTCTTTAATTGTTCACAGAAGTGCTAAGTATGTGAGGACTCTAGTCTTTTTGATTGTTCACAGAAGTGCTAAGTATGTGAGAACTCTAGTCTTTTTGATTGTTCACAGAAGTGCTAAGTATGTGAGAACTCTAGTCTTTTTTATTGTTCACAGAAGCGCTAAGTATGTGAGAATTCTGGTCTTTTTTATTGTTCACAGAAGTGCTAAGTATGTGAGAACTCTTGTCTTTTATTTTAATTGTTTACAGACGTGCTAAGTATGTGGGAATTCTGGTCTTTTTGATTGTTCACAGAAGTGCTAAGTATATGAGAACTCTGGTCTTTTTGATAGCTCACAAAGGTGCAAAGAATGTGAGAACTGGTTGCTTTTGTTTTATTTTTGATTGTTCACAGAAATGCTACTGGTTGGACAAACAGCCCAGACAGATAAGCTCACCAAATGATGGACACACAGATAGACAATAGACAAGCAGACAAACCCAGGAAAATGACCAACTGATGGTCATGTAAACAGACACAAATAAGACAGTGGACGAGCAGACAGACAGACAAACTGTTTTGTAGACAAATGAACAGACAGACAGATAATGTCATCAATTGATAGACATACACAAATAGGCAGTGGACAGAATGACCCAAGTAACTGACCAACTGACTGTCATATAGACAGACTGACCCAAGTAACTGACCAACTGACTGTCATATAGACAGACTGACCCAAGTAACTGACCAACTGACTGTCATATTGACAGACACAGATAGACAATGGCCTAGTTTGGTCTCAATTCCTTTGTTTGGAACTAGTCTTCATGGCTTATTTGACCACAAACAGTGGCAGGCAATACACATCCTGGACTGACAACATTGAAGAACAAAACAGGCTTATGGCATTATGAAATTGATACTTATTGGTGAAGATAAGGAGCGGTGGAGGATTTTGATTGCACGCACATTCATTGTGGTACCATAACGACCTGTCAACCTGACAAAGGCATCATGGCAAAAGGCATACTGTTCTCCTTAAACAATCATATAGTTAGAACAGGCCTGCCAGTAGTGAGAATGGATGGGAAAATGGATGGGAAGGGATCAGAACAAATTAGATGACACATTTGGGCGTGAGGTTTGATCGTAGCCCGTCCTTCATAGAACATGTCGATTATGTAATAACAAAAGCTCGGAAAACATTGTCGGCAATGAGAGTCATGGCAACTGCCAATATTGAGCAAAGATTGTTAATACGTCTGTTCCAGAGGTCACCCATTGAGTATGCCCTGGTCATCCTCACTGTCAGCCCTACACAGATGGGAAGAGTTGAAAAGATGCAAGATGGAGCCATGCGCATTATTTAGGTCTGTCCGGGAGACACAAGCTGTTTAGTAATGAGATACCTCCTAGACTTTCTGACCATGAACCAGAGGATCAAGATCGCAAGATCTGGGGGGGTCGTGCCTACTTGAAAATAAGTGCAGATTAGCAGCACCCTCTGCATCAAGCTATATTCAGAGAAAAGGGTGACAGACTTAACAAGGGGCAACTCATTATGAGACAGGTGTGAGATGTTTTCAGGCAGGTCTGCAGTGTTACCAATATCAGCCCCAGCAGGAAATTTGTGCCTGTGCCTCCAGAGCTTAATTACACCTCCTGCATTGTCACGTGTGACAGGAGTTGCAGTGAGCAGAATCTGCTGCTGTCAGTGCAGAGGTCAATGCGATCATCAATGAACATTAAGATATCCTGATGTGCTTATCTATAAAGATTGATCTGTTAAGCAGCAGCAAAGAAATGCATGGGCATTCACGGCACATTCAACAGGCTGAACCATTTCAGAAATCAGTGGTGCCCACTCTATGACCACAAGCAGCATGACGATGGAGGTGATGGCAGTAACACGGGCTTCATCTTCATTCCAGGACAGTTGAGGGAAATGAATGAGTTTATAAACTTACTGGCTCTGCATCCCCTGCAGATGGCCAGCCCATGGATCATGCTTACAGTATTAATGCCATTAAAGAGATGTTGAGAGCGGAGGACTATGATGCCAGTGAATCCATATTGTTGGCTGGAATGAGAGACTTAGGAGTAAGAATTAGCATGGCCAGACATGCGAGACACATCAGGAGAATGATGGTCCTTATCAACTAACACAGAACTGGGGCTATTAGCTGCTGGACGCTGATGCATGTCTTGGGGGATAGGATCTGAGTACCTATGGAGATGTCTGGAGTGCATGGATGATACCCCAACAGATAACTAACTCACCCTTGATGACTAACAGTTTGGGTATTGAGTTTGAAGTCAAAGATGCCAGCTGTGGTGTAACTAGTGGGGCTATATTGTATGTTTGGTACTGAAGACCTGTCCAGAAGATGTGATTTGTTGTATTAGTCATGTTTATGATTATGCTGAGTTTATTGGTGGTAGAAGAGTTAAGATTTCTGCACGTATTTCATTCACAGACATGGGGAAACACCCCCAGGAGTCCAGTCTTCCTTTGCCGATCATGCCAGAGGTAGGAGTTAGTCACTGGTGGGGTAGGAGTGTGTGGTAGTCTTCAAATAGGTACTGGTGTGGTAGGAATGTGTGGTATAGTCTGACATAGGTATTGGTGGGGTAGGAATGTCTGGTATAGTCTGACATAGGTATTGGTGGGGTAGGAATGTGTGGTATAGTCTGACATAGGTATTGGTGGGGTAGGAATGTCTGGTATAGTCTGACATAGGTATTGGTGGGGTAGGAATGTCTGGTATAGTCTGACATAGGTATTGTGTGGGGTAGGAATGTCTGGTATAGTCTGACATAGGTATTGGTGGGGTAGGAATGTGTGATATAGTCTGACATAGGTACTGGTGGGGTAGGAATGTCTGGTATAGTCTGACATAGGTATTGATGGGGTAGTAATGTGTGGTATAGTCTGACATAGGTACTGGTGGGGTAGGAATGTCTGGTATAGTCTGACATAGGTATTGGTGGGGTAGGAATGTGTGGTATAGTCTGACATAGGTATTGGTGGGGTAGGAATGTGTGGTATAGTCTGACATAGGTATTGGTGGGGTAGGATTGTGTTAAATGGTCTGAGATAGTCACTGGTGGAGTAGGAATGTGTGATTTGGTCTGCGATAGGCACTCGTGGGGTGGTAATGTGTAATGCAGGAGTTAGTTCTGTTTCCTCTGTTTTCTGTTTGCCAAATAAATTTGCTAGGGTCAAACTGTTTTTGATTGTTTAGAAATAGTGGTATGGGTGTCCTTACAGATGTTTTTATCACATTATCTCTCTCTCCTACACATGCACACACACACAAAAGGAAATTGCTGGCAAATGTATTTTGTAAACATGTTCAAATCTCTGATGGATACACCAGCACAAGAGATGCACGTAGTCAGCAATGCAAAGCTTGACTGCTGCCACCAGAGCAGACCAAAAGCCTGCTCTATTTACAAGTTGACTGGCACCTGGCCATCTTGACAGACAATAGTTTGTAAAATGGAGTTATACCTCTCCAAAGCACAAAGCCTGGGCTGAGTTTAGAGACTATGTGTTGCCCATGCAGCATGAGCCCTCTCTCGGACTGTCCAGCTGACTTCAGAGGAAGCAACAAAAATACGTCTGGAACAAGACAGCTGCAGAAACTGCTGGATCAGTAAAGCAATACTCTAACTGTCCGACTGTCAGAGCTTCCATCCTAGACCAGTTGCCGACCAAGGCTTGAGACCTGATCTGTCCTGCCATGACATTAGTCTTTAGATTGAATTTTCTAACCCTAAGGTAAGGCTTGTACCCTCCCAATTGCACTCCTCTACCCAAAGCCGTTGGCACAATGTGGGATGTTGGGTTTGGTGATCGCTGCCCAACATCTGGTGCTAACAGAAAGTAGGTATTACCGTCTACTGTCATATGGTAGCTCAGTCATATCTCACTAAGACCTGACATTCACCTACAAGTAAGGACCCTGTAATAGTCTGCATCACACTGCAGTCTGGCCAAGAAAGTAGGGACTAAAGAGGGAGGGCAGTATTGGTCCCCAAAATGTTGTGCCAAGATCGGGCATAACAGCTTCAAGGTACAAAAATCACAGCCTTCCTGTAAATGGCAACAGTTTAAGAACATTCATTTTAGGTTGATTGTCTTTGAATCTCTCAATTACATGTGCCATTCTGTGAATATAATGATTGAAAGGACATTTTTTGAATCTGTTCCCACATGTTCCACATTTGAATCTGTTGACCACATTTACCAATCTGTGAGATGTGTTGGCTACATGTGCCATTCTACTAATCATTTCATCACATGTGCCAGTCCTTGGCTACAAGTGCCATTCTACTAATCATTTCGCCACATGTGCCAGTCCTTGGCGACAAGTGCCATTCTACTAATCATTTCGCCACATGTGCCAGTCCTTGGCGACAAGTGCCATTCTACTAATCATTTCGCCACATGTGCCAGTCCTTGGCGACAAGTGCCATTCTACTAATCATTTCGCCACATGTGCCAGTCCTTGGCTACAAGTGCCATTCTACTAATCATTTTGCCACATCTGCCAGTCCTTGGCGACAAGTGCCATATTTGAATACTTTGGCCGTATGTGTCAGTTGTTAAAATATTTTTCTCACAAATGTCAGGTTTGAATCTTGTAGCCATATGTGTATGTCTTTAAATCTTGTGGCTTCATATGTCAGTTTTTAAAAATATTTTGGCCACTTATGCTAGTCTTTAAATATTTTAGCCACCTGTGCTAGTCTTTGAATATTGTGGCCACATGTTCCAGATTGAGATCGTTTGGTCACCTGTGCCAGATTGAGATCTTTTGGTCACCTGTGCCAGATTGAGATCTTTTGGTCACCTGTGCCAGACTGAAATCTTTTGGTCACATGTACTAGATTGGAATCTTTTGCTCACCTGTGCCAGATTGAGATCTTTTGGTCACCTGTGGCAGATTGAAATCTTTTAGTCACATGTACTAGATTGGGATCTTTTGGTCACATGTACCAAGTTGGAATATTATGATAACCCATGCCAGATTGGAATCCTTTCATCACCTGTGCCAGATTTGAATTATTTTGTCACCTATACCAGATTTGAATTATTTTGTCGCCTGTACCAGATTGTAATATTTTGATCACCTGTACCAGATTGGAGTATTTTGGACACCTGTACTGGATTGGAATCCTTTTTGTCACCTATAGCAGTTTGGAATATTTTGATCACCTGTACTAAATTGGAATTCTTTGGTCACCTGTAGCAGATTGGAATATTCTGGTCACCCTGCCAGATTGGAATTCTTTGGTCACCTGTGCCAGATTGGAATCCTTTGGTTATGTGTGCCAGATTGTGATCTTTTGGCAACATGTACCAGATTGGAATCCATTGTCACCTGTGCCAGATTGGAATTCTTTGGTCATCTGTACCAGATCAGAATCCCTTGGTTTCATGTGCCAGATTGGAATCCTTTGGCAACGTGTGCCAGATTTAATTCTTTTGGTCACATGTGACAGTGTTTGAATCTTTAGACCACAAGTGCCATTCATTGAATGTTTTGGCCACACTAGAAACCTGCACTAATGTTTAGGAATGTTTTGTAGAGTAATGCAACTAAATTTACTTCACCTATCGGAAACAAAATCAAAAGAAAAGTACAGACACTGGTGCTTTTTGTTTCTTGAATTTTGTTGTTGACATAATTAACAAAATGTTTCCAGATTATGTTTACAATGTTTCCATATTATGTTTACAATGTTTCCAGATTATGGTCTTAAAGAAGCCATTCCAAACAACATGAGGGTTCGACGCCAGGTTAAACCAGAACCTCAGCCCAGGTCAAGGTTAAGATCAAGGCCACTATCACCAGTGACTGGCAAACTTCAGGTATGAGAATGCTGTCCGTTTGTTATTGTTGTTTACATATGGTTTCTTTACATGGCCTGTTATGTCATGTAGGATTATCCAATCCCAAGCTAGTTTGAGGTTTCAAACATATAACGCCACCATAAATCCATCTTAATCATCATCAAGGGACTTGCCAACTTGTATGGGCAGTCAGGTTACTCTGAATAAATCCTCCATCTTTGTGCCTTCCCATAAACTGATTCTTTTGACATGAAGGTGGTAGTTCTGATTTGATTTCCACATGGATTCAGCAAAATGGTAAAGTCAAGGGCAGCTGTTCAAGTCTTGAAACAAATTGGGTATGTTGCCCTGGGCTTATATGTTTAGACCAATCAGCACTTTATCAGCTGTGGGATTTAATTAGGAGGGGATCCAAGCACTTGTGGACTGAATGATTCGATGTGCAAGGAGGATGATTTGTCGACTAACTAACGGAAAAAGAATTAGAAATCAGAGGACCTTCGAGACAGTGGACAAATTGCAAGACCAAACCACAGTTGGAACCCATCACTTCCAGATAGTCATGGCTTTCACTGAAGGGCTCATGGATGCAATTCATAATCCTGCATACTGCGTTTAAAACACAGTTGCGGGCGATTTGGATGCAGATCGTCTTGCTTTGGTTTCTATACAATTGTGTGAGTCCTGGTCATTCAGAAAGTAATGGTAAACTGCTGATCGTAAACTTGCCCAGGAATCACAAACAGCCAAGTAATGATGGGGTTGAAGGCTACATCCCGTATAGGATCTCTAACTAACTTTTTTTTTCCACAGGAGTACAGTTTTTTCCACAGGAGTACAGTTTTTTCCACAGGAGTACAGTTTTTTCCAATGCTTAACAGGTGTCATCGCTAGTCATGTCTATCATAAGAATGAAGCAAGTTAGTGAAATAGGATAGAATTCACATCCAGATTGTCAACCTTGTTGCACCAGGTTTAATTCCACCTGTCTCAGTCTCTTTTCGCCGAACAGCAAGTTGCCATCTGAGAGCATCACACAGATCACAAACTCTGTGCCTCCAGTGGTGACCCCCAGGGGTCTTCAGAAAAATTCCACTCATGGTTTGTATAGAGCTGATGCCTGCCCCCTGACTTAGCACCTGCAGAAAATTGCACTAGCTTGTTGCGTGTGGCTCAGATTTGATCCACAGACATTCACAACAGCAGACAACTAAGCTACTGCTCTACAACAAACATTTGTGCATATATGTACAGGAATTATATTTGTTTCAAAAGTCTCAGACAATAGGTTGCACACTTTATTGCCTGGCATATTTTGATGATCTCACCGGGTGCATACTGCAGAGTTATATAGCATATGAAATGAATAGGTCAGTCACATTTTGATGAAATTTATAAGTCGCGCAGTCACTGATACTTTTCGAATGTCGAACATTTGTTATCCCCACTGTAAGATTCACTATAAAGTCCTTCTTTTCTGTCTGCAGAACTCTGGCTTTAAACATCTGATGGCTGGAGCTTCAGCATATTTGAGTAATTGTTTACTGCCAGCGGGCTTCGACATTCATGTCTTTCTACAGATCTCAGTAATTTGTGCTCTTTATCAACTCGACTGATGATATGCCCCCTATGCCACCATCTCAGTCCAGCATCATTTCGCTTGATGTGCCTCTGCCTCTTTTCCAAACTGATCTTTTCAGTTGTCATAATATTCTCCAGTGCCTCTCTTTTTATCACATGACCAAAGAAAGCTGTTTGTCTCTTTCTTATTGTTGTATGTAATGTTCTAGTTTCATTAGCCTCTTCCAGACAGTCGTTGTTAGTTACTCTGGCAGTCCAAGGTATTTGCAACATTTGTCTCAGTAACCACATCTCCATTGCTTCTAAACTTTTTCTAATTTGATTATAAATTTCCCATGATTTTTTGCCATACAGCAAAACAGCTTCTACATATCATTTCAGCACTCTCTTTCTTACATTCAATGATAGTGACTTATTGCATTTTCAAATAGAATATATAAAACGCATTTTCCCCGGGAAGGCTAACTTGATCAACAAACGCCCGCCAAAGTCAGATGTGTTGGCCTAAGGACGCATAACCGGACACACCGCAATTACGTCTGAAAAAACACTCCAGATGAACGCAGAAGAACACCTTAATTTTAATAACCAATAATAATACTGTGTTTTGTCTATGCCCAAGAAATATTTTAATTTCTGCATTTGATTTCCTCAAGGTTAAACTGTGGTATGACGTTCAGAGTTACCAGCTCATTATCTCCATCATCTGTGCCATTGATCTCCCTTTAACCGACAATGGCAAGTTCCGTAATCCATACTGTAAAGTGTATCTGCTGCCTGACAGAAGGTTGGTCGCACTCCATGTTTTGTTTGTTATGTTGGATCATGTTCTTTGTTTTGTTGTTGTGTTTGTTGTGGCCAAAGGGTTCACCTACTTTGGAAATTTGGTTTTTTAAGATAGAAGAATCAAGGCCAAGAAATACAGTTCATTGACTTTCCTGTTCCAAATTGTTGTTATATAGCCAGGGGCGCAGAGTTGGGGTGAGCACCCAACCTTGCAAAATACCCCACGGCTTGTGCATTCATCACCTCTGGCAGCAAAAGTCGAATTGCTGGCCTTCACGTGGTGGAACTGGTTTAACTAACAGGAGAAGGGTCGACGGTGAGTCTCTGGCGCTGTCAGGTGCTGAAGACGGAGGCAACCAGTCAGGAGGCACACCACAGAATCAGGATGCCACGCAGTTTATGTTATGAAATATGTCAACTACTACAAAACATGATGGTGCTCGCTCTGCTATAGACCCCCAGGCAGGTGCAGTACCTGGTCCTTTGCATCAAAAGAGTGCAACCAAAATTACTGGAGGTCCTTCTCAGATGTCTTGTGGAGCCAGGGGACCTGAGAATATAGCATCTGGCCATACCAAACACAAACAAGTGGTGCAGGGACCAGCCAATCTGTCTGCATGTTTATTTTCCTAACACCAGCACGCCCTGGAGAGAAGATACAATGGATGCTCCTTATCTTTTAAATCTGTTGTTAATTTAGGCATGCCACTCATCATGAAGATTGCCTGTCTTCACCCTTCTCTGCATGCTCTGAGAGTCAGTTACAGTCATGAGATATGAGTTGTTTGTCCTCCAGCCAGTAGAATTCCACAGTTGCTGCCTCCACCTCCATTCTCAAACATGATGTTGTGATATCATTCCATGCTCTTATGCACTAAACACTGCCCTAGAAACCTTTGCTATGAACCCCTGGCACTTCTTTTGCCACTTAGCACAGAGCCATCCATGTGGATGATTACATCACCTTGGTGTGAATTGTCGTAAATCAATTGATGCACCTCCCGTTCAACTCTGCCTGCCGCCAATCCTGACACTCCCTGTCCAATATGATTATGAACCTGCACGGGTCTTCCATTTACCCTAGCATTCTAACCCACTCCTCCTCCAGTGTTTTCAAGCATATACATTTCTTTGATTGTGGCCTCTGCCTGAGTCATCCATGATTTTTCTCTTATTATCCTATGGCCCTCATCTGCAACTACAATGGATAGCAAGAGATAAGACAGCTTGTTGTGAGTTGGGTGAGGACCTGTGTTCCAGTGGGGGAAAAAGACAGAAGAGTAATAATCCAATCCAGCTTTTAGGTCAGCCTTATGATATGTGTGCTAGATATTTCAGTGTAGTGAAAAGGCAACAATGAGGGGAATCATTACCCCACCTCCTAATATTGCTGGGTTTTTTTTTATACATGAGATTCTGTCACTTTCCCTGGTTGACATTTCAGTGAGTTGAGTTGAGTAAAGAATCGACATCGCAATACTCGAGACATTTCCTTACATGCTCCATCCTCATCTTCAACAGCCAGTGAAGAGTCCCAATACTAATGGTACCAGTAGCAGTCTGATTATGATTATGTGTCCGTCTGGTCTTTTCTTGGAGTCCTGAGTGTCGGTCAAATCCTCTGATCATTCCCTGCAGCACCATTCTCTCCGGACCATGATGATCTATCTCTTCTTCTGCATTATACACAAGATCCCAAAGGACCCCGACCACATCTGCCTTATCATGCCCCAATACCCCATCAAGCGGCGCAGACCCAGCCAATCTGTCCGCCTGCCCGTTTCCCACCACAATGGTTTGTCCTGGGGGGGGGGAAAAATCCAACAGATTCTTCAATCAGAAAAGCATGTCAGGAAAGGAAGTGTCACCCTCACATCCAGATATAGTGGTCTTGTATACATGACATCCTGTCAATTTCCTGTGTTGAACATTTCAGTGAAAAAAGCAAGCGCAGGACAAAAACGGTTGCCAACTCTGTCAACCCCACCTGGAATCAAACCTTTATGTACTCTCCTGTCAAGGAGATCGACATGCACGAGCGACTGCTGGAAATCACTGTCTGGGATTACGACAGAGTCGGGGCTTCCGACTTCCTGGGCGAGGTGAGCAGTGACTGTGTGTTGTTTATGCTGCTTGGCTTAATAGAATCTTGTGATATCCTTAATGCCTTGTATAACTTAACTGTGTTATCTCCCTAATACTTGGTTTAACTGAAATTTATGGTTTCCCTAATACCTGGCTTAGCTTAATCTTGTGAGCTCCCTAATACCTAACTTAACACCTGGCTTAACTTCACCTTGTTATCTCCCTGATTCATGGCTTAGCTAAACCGTCTGTTCCTAATTTCTGACTGATCTTTACCTTGTGATCTCTCTGATACCTAGGTTAACTTAATCTAATACTTGGCATAACGTAACCTTGTGATCTCTCAAATGGCCCACATGCTTAACCTTGTGACCACTCTAATTGTTAACATGATTTAACCTTGTGGTTACCCTAATTGTTGATGTAACTTGACCTTGTGATTACCCTAATGGTTGAGGTAACTTAACCTTGTGATTACCCTAATGGTTGAGGGAACTTAACATTGTGATTACCCTAATGTTTGAGGTAACTTAACCTTGTGATTACCCTAATGGTTGAGGTAACTTAACATTGTGATTACCGTAATGGTTGACATGACTTAACCTTGTGATTACCCTAATGGTTGAGGTAACTTAACATTGTGATTACCCTAATTGTTGACATAACTTAACCTTGTGATTACCCTAAATGTTGACATAACTTAACCTTGTGATCTCCCTAATTGTTGATGTAACTTAATCTTGTGATCTCCCCAATTGTTGATGTAACTTAACCTTGTGATCTCCCTAATTGTTGATGTAACTTAACCTTGTGATCTCCCCAATTGTTGATGTAATTTAACCTTGTGATCTCCCTAATTGTTGATGTAACTTACCCTTGTGATCTCCCTAATTGTTGATGTAACCTAACCTTGTGATCTCCCTAATTGCTGGTGTAACATAACCTTGTGATCTCCCTTATTGTTGACTTAACATAACCTTGTGATCACCCTAATTGTTGACATAGCTTAACCTTGTGATCTCCCTAATTGCGGTGTAACATAACCTTGTGATCTCCCTTATTGTTGACATAACTTAACCTTTTCATCATTCTAATTATTGACATAACTTGACCATGTGATCACCTTAATTGTTGACATAACTTAACCTTGTGATCTCCCTTATTGTTGATGTAACTTAACCTTTTCAGCATTCTAATTATTGACGTAACTTGACCTTGTGATCACCTTAATTGTTGACATAACTTAACCTTGTGATCTCCCTAATTGCTGGTGTAACATAACCTTGTGATCTCCCTAATCTCTGGCTGTGGTGTACTGAAATATGTGGTGTACTGAAATATGTGATGTACTGAAATATGGCTTACCTAAATTGTGTGCTATTCATGTTATTTATCTCAGTTGTATGATGTGACTACATGGTGTATAGTTCAACTGAATTGTGTGATATACATGGCATAATTGAGTTTTTGATATATGTAACATATGTTCATGTGACATGGTCTAGACAGGAACACGGAGCTGATCCACGACTCTGGTGATCGAGTGAGATGGCAAAACATGACCGCCCACCTTATCGGCATGGCACATGATGGATGGATGTATGTTCAGTTGAATATGTGATACTCATGAGATATGGATCAACTGAATTTTGTGATACACATCACATATGTTCAACTGAATGTGTAATATTCTTTACCTATGGATCAACTGAATTGTGCAATATAGCTGACATATAACTTAACTGAATTGTGTTATATGCCTAACATATAGCTCAACTCTCCGTGGCAAAAGGCTTGCGAATGCGGTTCGTGAGCCGCTTGCCAGGCGTTCAAAACGCAGCCGCAACCGATTTGTGCAGCAGACTGTGTCGCGTTGTGTTATAACGTGTTGGTATGGTAGCCAGTCGTTCAGAAAGCAATGGCAAACTATTGAACGTAAAAACTTGCCTAGTACATCAAATGCAGCTGAAAAATGCTGGTGTTGACTGCAACGTCCTGTAAGGGATATGCAACATTAAAAAAAATAGCTCAACTAAATTGTGTGATATAGCTGACATATAGCTTAACGGAGTTCTGCAATATAGCTGACATATAGCTTATCTGAATTGTTCAGTATAGCTGAGATAGCTTAACTGAATTGTGCGATCTAGCTCACATAAAGCTTAACAGAATTGTGCAATATAGCTGACATATTTTAACTGGAGCTTACAGTGTGTGTTGATGTGTGTATTCTGCAGGTGCTAATTGACCTGTCCACAGCCAACTTAAATGATGAGCCATACTGGTACCAACTGGATCACCATGACAATGCCAGCATTCCATTACCTGCTTCCTCTCCAAACAAAGTATGACATTTTACATCAGTGACATTTGGCAGCAGTGATATTTGACATCAGTGACATTTTACATTAGTGATATTTGACATCAACAACATTTGACATCAGCGACATTTGATATAATGACATTTGACATTGGTGATGTTTGACATCAGAGGTGTTTGACAGCAGTGATAATTGACATTGGGGCGGGGAGTTCTTTCTGATTTTATTTTAGTTTTGTTTGCTGTGATATTGAGCTTTTATAAATATGTAAACTTGCCAAGAGATCACGAACAGCAGAAAAATGCTGGGGTTGACTGCGGTATCCTGTAAAAGATATGCACCTAACTTAACATTTCATAAATATAAAATAAGAAGGTTTAAGGTTTTGAGTAAATTTATTAAAAACATTTTCTAGATATGATGGTTGTGACTACATGATGGCTGCAGGTAAACGCAAACTCATAGAATGGTGAACTGACCATTGATCAACAGAACAGGGAGCACTAGAACAATGAGCACCAGAATAGGGAGCACTAGAAGAATTATGAGGCATGAATTTTATGACTACATGGCTGTGGGTCAACTCAAGCAAGTGGAAAGAGAACTAGAACAATGAGCACCGGAACAGAGAGCACTAGAACAATTATGAGGCATGAATTTTATGACCACATGGCTGTGGGTCAACTTAAGCATATAAAATGAGCACCAGGACATTTTGTGGAAAGTCAGGTGACCGTCATGCAAGTGACCACACCATCCACTGAGTGCTGTCTGATTCAAGGCCACATGAACCTCACTGTATCTCTGCTGTGCCAGGGTTAGACTCTTCTTGTCTGATCTACGAGGGGGCCCTGGAGCATTTATGGAGATAATAGAATGCAAAAGAAGTCATCCTTTACCAACCAAACCAAGCCAGGATGATGTGGATTTGTGATTCTTCAATTTCGTCTTATAAAACTTGCATTCTTACAGACTCTGACAGTCTTCCAGTAGATGTCCACGAGCTGAAATAACCACTGTGAGCAAACACATTTTATTTTCAGTGGGTCAATATTTGGACTAGCAGACCAGGCTGAAACATAGAAAACATCTAAAAGAATTACAAGTAAACCATAAACATTCACTAATTGCTGTCCACGCAGAATAATGGGAATAAAATAGTATGACATAATCACTAATGTAGAGTAGAGATTACAATGTAATATACGAGTAAATGGAAATATTCTTCAACAAGTGAATCGGTACAATTATCTTGGAACAGTTATAACATCTGATGGGAGATGCCTTGAAGAGATTAGAACAAGAATCGCCATGGCGAAAGTAGCCTTTAGCAAGATGAAAAACATTCTGACCAATAAAAAGATGTCAGTTGAAACGAGAAAAAGAGTGTTGAGGGGATACATAGAGCCTGTTCTTTTGTATGGATGTGAAACTTGGACAATGAGCAGTCAAGCTGAAAAGCATCTGATGGCTGCAGAAATGTGGTTTCTGAGGAAAATGCAAAGAATACCATGGACAGACAGAAAAACCAATGACCAAGTACTACAGGAGACAAATGAACATCGTAGACTGATTAGAGAAATTAGACGTAGACAGTCAAAATTTTTTGGACATGTTATGAGAAGAAATGGGTTGGAGAACTTAGTGACAACTGGCAAGATCGAGGGGAACAGACCAAGAGGAAGACCGAGAGGAAAATACCTGGATGGCTTGGCCACATGGCATGGACGAGACAGGAACACTGAGCTGATCCACGACACTGGTGATCGAGTGAAATGGCGAGTCATGACCGCCCACGCTTTCCGGCATGGCACATGATTGATTGATTGAGAGTAGAGAAAACTCAACAAATCCTAGTGAACCAAGAGGTCAGGAAAAGACGCTGCTGCTGGATGGGATACACACTGAGAAAACCTGAGGACAATATAACTAGACACTCTTGTCTGGAGCCCACAAGATAGGACACACTGAGAAAACCTGAGGACAATATAACTAGACACTCTCTTGTCTGGAGCCCACAAGATAGGACACACACTGAGAAAACCTGAGGACAATATAACTAGACACTCTCTTGTCTGGAGCCCACAAGATAGGACACACTGAGAAAACCTGAGGACAATATAACTAGACACTCTCTTGTCTGGAGCCCACAAGATAGGACACACTGAGAAAACCTGAGGACAATATAACTAGACACTCTCTTGTCTGGAGCCCACAAGATAGGACACACACTGAGAAAACCTGAGGACAATATAACTAGACACTCTCTTGTCTGGAAGCCCACAAGATAGGACACACTGAGAAAACCTGAGGACAATATAACTAGACACTCTCTTGTCTAGAGCCCACAAGATAGGACACACACTGAGAAAACCTGAGGACAATATAACTAGACACTCTCTTGTCTGGAGCCCACAAGATAGGACACACACTGAGAAAACCTGAGGACAATATAACTAGACACTGTCTTGTCTGGAGCCCACAAGATAGGACACACACTGAGAAAACCTGAGGACAATATAACTAGACACTCTCTTGTCTGGAGCCCACAAGATAGGACACACACTGAGAAAACCTGAAGACAATATAACCAGACACTCTCTTGTCTGGAGCCCACAAGATAGGACACACACTGAGACAACCTGAGGACAATATAACTAGACACTCTCTTGTCTGGAACCCACAAGATAGGACACACACTGAGAAAACCTGAGGACAATATAACTAGACACTCTCTTGTCTGGAGCCCACAAGATAGGACACACACTGAGAAAACCTGAGGACAATATAACTAGACACTCTCTTGTCTGGAACCCACAAGATAGGACACACACTGAGAAAACCTGAGGACAATATAACTAGACACTCTCTTGTCTGGAACCCACAAGATAGGACACACACTGAGAAAACCTGAGGACAATATAACTAGACACTCTCTTGTCTGGAACCCACAAGATAGGACACACACTGAGAAAACCTGAGGACAATATAACTAGACACTCTCTTGTCTGGAACCCACAAGATAGGACACACACTGAGAAAACCTGAGGACAATATAACTAGACACTCTCTTGTCTGGAACCCACAAGATAGGACACACACTGAGAAAACCTGAGGACAATATAACTAGACACTCTCTTGTCTGGAACCCACAAGATAGGACACACACTGAGAAAACCTGAGGACAATATAACTAGACACTCTCTTGTCTGGACCCCACAAGATAGGACACACACTGAGAAAACCTGAGGACAATATAACTAGACACTCTCTTGTCTGGAAGCCCACAAGGCAAGTGAAATAGTGGGAAACGTAAAACACTTGGAGAAGAGAATACAGACAGAGGTTAATAATACTGGGAGGACATGGAGGGAAGTTCAGGAGATAGCAAAAGATAGGACGGCTTGGTTTTGTTTGGTTAGGGACATGTGTCCTGACAGGAGATTGAGGGCAGAAGAAGAATGCCAGGCTAAGATTCTGCACTTCTGATCTCTCTCCTTGTTTAGAGTATTTCACTCATACATCTCTTATTAGGTTCATCTTAAGTAACAATAATACAAGTGTATGCCCTTATTATTTTTTGGGCGCTCACTTGCTCACTTTGAACTCAAGCATAGATACCACACGCTACTTCTAGTAGCACTAGAATGAATTTTACGAGTGGATTTTTTTCCCTATTACCAGTGTCCCATTTGGGTCAGTCCATTTATACTTCTGAGTTTTTCTATGAGCAGTATGAAGATCCCCTGCCGGCTTGCTAGGCCAGTCGCAGGTTTAGAACACAAATCTGACCATAGGGAGTCCATCCCCTATGGCGAGCCATATCCCCGTTAGCCCATGACCTTGCGGTCATGATTGCCCGGTCTGCACCACGTGGAGGTGGGGGTTGACTTGTGTAGTCTGCGGGTCATCGTCAGGCTACTAATTTTCACTTTTCACCCCTCCTGGGAGAGGCTAGCCGATCCTAACCCTGCTGGCTGCAGGACCAGGCGCAGTCCACACCTTGTAGTCAGTATACCACAAGAACCAATGATGTACAGACCAGAAGGAAGCAGAGGAAGAGGCCAACCACATAATTGATGGACGCAGGGAATAACAAAGTCCATGGGAATATTGATACATGAAGCCCATAAGCGGGCACTCTCCCGTTGTTTATACTTCACCTCGACACAAAGCACAAGAGGAACATGATGAGATGAGACCAGTGTCCCTCGCCCTCAGGCGAACCTGAGAAGTCAACATTTTAGTCCAGCTGACCAGTGTAGGGGTTAAACCCCCTACCTCAGCATCAGCACACAGGATGTTTAAGATCAAGCGCTAATATTCATTCGGCCATGCTGACCTCCTAATGCATTATAAATGCAGGGGAAATGTGCACAAATCATTAGTGCATGACTTATTAATAAAACAATTGTATGGTTTTTTTGCCCTGGTCATGCAGGAGTGTTGGGGAATGAACAGGCTGATAGGCTGGCAGGGAATGCACCTCTTGGTGATAGATTACATATAGAGAAGGGAGAGGTGGTCAGGTGACCAGGTGGAAAAGGTTGGGGAACAGATTGAGAACCCGTATGAGGAAAGGATGAAATTGCGGGGCGATTGGCAGGGGTTCTGGAAGAATCTCAAAACTTAGAGGGAAGACCAGGAGAACATTCAGTCAGTGGTGGGAACGATTAGTAGTATGACTCTTCGCTGGCTGTTTAACGAGGGGTGGAACGCATATGGGAATGTCCTGAGTGCAATGATGTCAGTTCTTAGCTCAACTCAACTCAACTCAACTCAAACTATTTAAAACAGAAAAGTCAAGTCTGGAACCCGTTTACACCCCATAAACCACATTAGACATATGGTGCTAAACCCATATTTGTATAGAGCACCCGGCTCACTGCGGGTCATGTGGTCAGAATCACACCATCTGCTTTGACCATTCCAGTCAACTTTACTGCTCAAGACATTTCCCAGTACCTATTTTAGGCCGAGTCAACCTGGGGTGACTGATTACTGCTTATTATGATAATTATAATCAGCAGGTACACTAGTGAGCTGGTCTGTTTAAGTCATGTTAAAAGTTAATTGCATATCCTTTACAGACATAGCAGTCAACCCCAGGAAGTTTTGGCTGGTCGTGATTCCTGGGCAAGGTTATGTTCAGTAGTTTGCCATTGCTTTCTGAATGACAGGGACCAATACCATTTCATTAAAAAAACTAACGCAGGGTGGTCTGCTGTCAAATTTCCTACAGCTGTTTATGTCATGAGCATGGTCGAATACAGGTTCAACGATTTGGCCCATCGCTTGTCAGAAAGTGAAATATTGGCTGCCTGTCTGTACTGAGATAGTGTTTAACAAAAATTACGAGTGCATTACTTTCAGAGAGCCTTATGCACAGTGGGTGTTACACTGTGAGGCGAGATTTCTTTACAGCCCGTCGCTTGTCAAGTGAAATATTGGCTGCCTGTCTGTACTGAGATAATGTTTACAAAAATTATGAGTGCGTTAATATCAGAGAGCCTTATGCACAGTGGGTGTTACACTGTGAGGTGAGATTTCTTTACAGCTCGTCGCTTGTCAAAGAGGGAAATATTGGTCACCTGCCTCTACTGCGATAGTGTTTAAAAAAATTACGAGTGCGTTACTTTCAGAGAACCTTATGAACAGTGAGTGTTACCACTGGGAGGCCAGATTTCTTTACATCTCTTGACCAAATATGACAAGAACTAAAACACGTGATGGTTGGGATTCATCGAAAGAGTCAATCATATCTCACATGTTGCCTGTGCTGGAAAGAGTTTAAAATGTAGTTTTTTTATTCTAAAATTTTTTTTTTGATCTTCAGAGAACTAGTCAAGACCAGTATGATGTTCGTAAAGATCACTTATCTCCGCCCATGAGTACCCGAGGCCTGAGTGACAGCGACATGTCGGAGCTTGACCTCGACGACAGTCTGGGTGTTGTGCCAGGTATGTGAGCCTGAATGTTAAACTGACGTGTTTGATATTTGCTTTCATGCTGGCGTCTGTCGTTATCTGTTGGCATGTACTCCTTTGGTGTTTTGTTGTCAGGTCACAAGTTGAAGGCTGTTTCATTGTCATGCTTAATCACCTGTTTGCATTCACACGTCATGGGTGAGACACCTGCATTCACACATCATGGGCTTTACACCTGCATTCACATGTCATGGGTGAGACACTTGCATTCACACATCATGGGCTTTACACCTGCATTCACGTGTCATGGGTGAGACACCTGCATTCACACATCATGGGCTTTACATCTGCATTTCTCGCCATGGGTTAAACACATGCATTCACATGTCATGGGCTTTACACCTGCATTCACACACCAAGGGCTTTACACCTGCATTCACACGTCATGGGCTTTACACATTCACATGTCATGGGCTTTACACATTCACACATCATGGGCTTTACACATTCACATGTCATGGGCTAGACACATTCACATGTCATGGGCTAGACACCTACATTCACATGTCATGGGCTAGGCACCTACATGCACATGTCATAAGCTAGACACATTCACATGTCATAAGCTAGACACATTCCCATGTCATAAGCTAAACACATCTACATGTCATAAGCTAGACACATCTACATGTCATAAAGCTAGACACATCTACATGTCATAGGCTAGACACATTCACATGTCATAGGCTAGACACATTCACATGTCATGGGCTAGGCACCTACATTCACATGTCATGGGATAGACACATTCACATGTCATAGGCTAGACACATTTACATGTCATAAGCTAGACACATTAACATGTCATGGGCTAGGCACCTACATTCACATGTCATAAGCTAGACACATTCACATGTTGTGGGCTAGGCACCTACATGCACATGTCATAAGCTAGACACATCCACATGTCATAGGCTAGACACATCTACATGTCATAGGCTAGACACATCTACATGTCATAGGCTAGACACATTCACATGTCATAGACTAGAAACATTCACATGTCTTGGGCTAGGCACCTACATGTACATGTCATAAGCTAGACACATTTACATGTCATAGGCTAGACACATTCACATGTCATAGACTAGACACATCCACATGTCATAGACTTGACACATTCACATGACATGGACTAGACACATCCACATGTCATAGACTAGACACATCCACATGTCATGGGTTGGACACTTTTTCACTGTGCAATTCACAGTTGATTTGTTTTAAAAATAAAGTTGGTGGCCTCGATAAAATGCATATCGGGATTGACACAAGATTTGTGTAACTCCTACTCCTCTTCCTCCTCCATCCTCATCTACTGCTGCTCTCCATCATTCTCCTTCTTCTCATCCTTCATCATTTCCTCCCTAGCCTCCTACTTCTTGTCCTTTCCACTCCTCCTGCTTTTTCTCCTCCTCCTGTCCTTTTCCTACTGGTTGTCCTCCCCTCCTGCTTTTCTACTACTGTTCGTACTCCTTCTCTTCCCACCCCCCCTCCCACCCTTCCTCCTAATTTTACCTTTTCTTCTTTTACTGCTTATACTCCTCCATCTTTTTCTTCTTCTATTTCTACCCCCCTTACTTCTCTCACGCTTCACCCTGCTTCTTCTTCTTCTTCTTCTTCTTCTTCTTCTTCTTCTTCTTCTTCTTCTTCTTCTTCTTCTTCTTCTTCTTCTTCTTCTTCTTCTGTGACTGACTTCTCTTTGTGTCCCACAACATCAAGATATGAAGATAGTTCCAGAAATAGCCCTGGCGTCTCCATGGAGCGTTTTCTTCTGTATATTTATACCAATATTCTACAGTAATCCTTCAGTTTAACTCTTCAACAAACACACACCTGCTGGACTGGTGGTTTCCTTCATCACCTCCTCAAACCCAAGATGTTTTATGTTTATGGGAACCATGATGCTGAGGCTGGCCCTGGCCTCGTGAAATCGGCAGCAGTAAAATGTTCTTCAGGTTTAGGCCGACTGGCATGATACTGGCCACATCACTCATCAAGTGCTGATTGGTCTAAAACTACAGGCCTGGGACTATTTCCCCAATATGCCACATGACATGGACACTGAGGGTCTTTTGGCAGTAGTCCAAATGGCCAGGTTGTCTGCCTACCACCCCGGGAGTCATAGGTTCTACTTGGCATTGAAGCAAGGTTTTAAAGATTAATCTGGTCAGCCCAACCTAAACGGTACCAGGAAATGTGCTGAGGAGTCCATGCGGCTGGTATGATACTGTCCACATCAGCATCAGTTGCTCTATAAATACTGTTGCGGTAGTCAGCAATCGGTGCTGTCCCTACCCATATTCTTAGTTCCTCATTTTCCCTCTTCTAATATGCCGCTCTGTAGAAGCGGAGCTCCAGTACGGGTCTTACACCCACTGTTGTTTTCTGAGTTTGGAGAGGGGAAGGGTTGCTCTGTAATGCAGTCCCTGTGTAATGGTACTTTGGTATCAGGTTGGGATGAAAGTCTCTACACTAGCCTCTCTCATGGATGAAGCTTTTTGTCTGAGCTCACATAACAATGTCAGCGCATTAGACTTAAGAGTGAAGGCTACAGTCTTTCTGAGGGTTCATGACCCAACCATCCAGCCAACCATCAACCTCTCTCATGGATGAAGCCTTTTGTCTGAGCTCACATAACAATGTCAGGGCATTAGACTTACGGGAGCTCACATAACAAAGTCAGCGCATTAAACTTAAGAATGAAGACTCGGTCTTTCTGAGGGTTCATGAACCAACCATCCAGCCAACCATCTCACGGCCTTTACATCAGGTTCCCAGTGTCATACGTTAGAAATGTTATTCTGTTATTTTACCTTGTAATGTTGTACAGATTATATCTACTTGTAATCTTGATGTTTGTATGTTTGTGTGTTATGTAACTTTTTATTAATCTTCTTATTTTTATTATTGTATTGTTTTCCTATAGAAGTTTGTTGGTATATTTTGGGCGTTTGTTCGCTTTAAACTCAAGCATTGTCCATATATGTGCTACTACTTCTAGTGTACTGCACTGATTTTTGTGTATGAAATAGCTTCCCCTGTTACCAGTGTCCCTCACCATCAGGGAACCCACTCCGACTTCTGAGGCACTTGTAATTTACATCCCCAAGTCAAGGATGAGAAGTCAACATTTTAGTTCAACTCATGTAGGGGTTGAACCCACTACCTCGGCATCAGTACACCAGAAGTGTAAGAGCCAGTGTTCTTATCCATTCAGCCATGCTGACCCTCATTGAAGAAGTTAATGAAGTAGTGTATGTGAATTTATCGTCCAACATCTTCGTTTGTCAAAATGTTTGATTTAGACATATATGCGTTGTCCCTGTTTACAACCTGAGCTGCAATATTTGACCTTTCGGCCGACACATTCAACTTCTCCAGGTGTTTGTTGACCGGGTTAACCTTCCTGGAGTGACTAGTTAACTTGATTACTAAGCCTGTGGTCAGGGTTCAACCCCCAATGACAGGATTTGATTTTTCTGACCAGGGCAGCTCTGGGTGGCTCTCTCAGCCTGATACAATTGTATGGGTCAATTTGTTACATTGTTTGGGCAGGAAGGGAACTGGCCTCTTCACATCACTATGCCATGGCAGAGAAAAATATGGAGGTCTAACACTTGACACCCTAATGGCTGTTTTTGCTATGGGACTACATTCTTTAACCAAATTTCTGATTTAACTTGCTTCAGTTATGTTCTTGGTGAATTTACTGCAATGCTTTACATTACCTACTGAAATCATTATTTAACATTCTTTCTTACTTTATATTGTCTGTTTAGTTCCTTATTTAATTCTTCATCCTCTTCTTCTTCTCTTCCTGCTTATTATTCTTCCTCTTCTTCTTTTACTTCTTCCGCCTTTCATCTTCTTCCACCTTTTATCTTTTTCTGCCTTTCATCTTCTGCCTTTCATCCTTCTTTCGCCTTTCATTCTTCTTCTGCCTTTCATTTTCTTTCTCCATTATCTTCTTCTGCCTTTCATCTTCTTCCACCTTTTATCTTCTTCTAACTTTTATCTTCTTCTGCTTTTCATCTTCTTCCACCTTTTTTCTTCCCCCCTTTCATCTTCGTCTACTTTTATCTCTTCTACCTTTTATCTTTTCCACCTTTCATCTTCTTCCACCTTTCATCTTCTTCTACCATTTATCTTCTTCTATCTTTTATCTCGTTCCACTTGTCATCCTCCTTCTACCTTTCACCTTCTTCCACCATTTATCTTCTTCTACCTTTTATCTTCTTCTACCTTTTATCTTCTTCTATCTTTTATCTCGTTCCACTTGTCATCCTCCGTCTACCTTTCATCTTCTTCCACCTTTTATCTTCTTCTACCATTTATCTTCTTCTATCTTTTATCTCGTTCCACTTGTCATCCTCCTTCTACCTTTCATCTTCTACCACCTTTTATCTTCTTCTACCTTTTATCTTCTTCTATCTTTTATCTCCTTCCACTTGTCTTCCTTCTTCTACCTTTCATCTTCTTCCACCTTTTATCTTCTTCTACCTTTCATCTTCTTCTACCTTTTATCTTCTTCTACCTTTTATCTTCTTCTACCTTTCATCTTCTTCTACCTTTCATCTTCTTCCACCTTTTATCTTCTTCTACCTTTCATCTTCTTCTACCTTTTATCTTCTACCTTTCATCTTCTTCTACCTTTTATCTTCTTCTACCATTTATCTTCTTCCACCTTTTATCTTCTTCTACCATTTATCTTCTTCTACCTTTTATCTTCTTCCACCTTTTATCTTCTTCCACCTTTTATCTTCTTCTACCTTTCATCTTCTTCTACCTTTATCTTCTACCTTTTATCTTTTTCTGCTTTTCATCCTTCTTCCCCCTTTCATCTTCTTCTACCTTCCTGTCAATTTTTGTATCTGTCTAATCGAATCTGCCAATTTAGACATGCCCATCTGTACGCCTATTGTCTGTGTCCATCTGTCTGCCTAATAAAATCTGTCTATCCAGTCAAAAATATTTGCCTAGGAATAGTTATTCAAGTTATGATACAATCATGTGATACAGTCAAGTGATGCAGTCATGTGATAAGTCATGTGATGCCAGGGTGTGCAGTTTGAAGACTGGTGTGAATTGTTTTGAACATACCATTCCATAGAAGTCTAGCCTTATGACTACCCATCAACTGATTCCTTGAAATTGTTGTGGTTGTTTTCCCCTGCCTTCCGCATACATAATAATCTGAACCTAGTTTAATTGTATTCATGGTTGAAAGCGTGAATATTTGTGTTTCAGAATGGCTTGTTATTTTTGAGTGAAATAAATGTCCAGATTTTGTATTTTACATGTAATTTTGAGAAACCAGATGTGGAGTAGTTTTTTTCCATAGCCCCTAAGGTAGAATGTTTGTAGCAAAACCAGAAAAAAAGCTAGTTTTGATCCTGATAAATTGTATACAGATATGTGCCACAAGGTGTCCTTTTGGGCAATGTTCTACTGCACATATGTCCATGGTTCCATAATAGAGTTCATAAATCGTGGTTTGAGAATGTGACGTAGTGGACATAACTGGTCATAAATAAATAAATTGTTTGCGTATCCTTTACAGGACATTGCTGTCAACATCAGCATCCTTCAGCTAATTGTTGATTTCTTGGCAAGATTGCGCTCAGTAGTTTGCCATTGCTTTCTGAGCGGCCGGCTCACATACCCCGTAAGTTACCGACGCGATTCGAACCACTGCTGATTCTCTCCGTCACGTTACTTATGAGAGTATACGAGATCACGGAGAAAAGTCGCTAACCTCTAGGCCAGGAAGCTGGCATAACTGGTCACAGTGATAGTAATAACCTTCCATTGAATTGCAAACCTCATCAGAAATACAGAATGGCATTTATACCTTATATTGATTATTTAGTCAATGCAGGTTTATTTCATATCTTAGTTATTTTAGACAATACACATGCGAGGTGCAGTCAAATGGTTTTGCATGTTTTTGGCGCTCACTCTCTTTGAACTCAAGCGTTGTCCTTACACACTACTTCCAGTTGTGCTGGACTGAATTTTGCGTGTGGATTAACTTTCCCTATTAACAGTGTCCCTCGCCATCAGGTGAACCCACTCCGACTTCAGAGATTGTAATTTAAATCCCCAAGTCTAGAACGAGAGGTCAACATTTTAATCAAACTATCTGGTGTAGGGTTTGAACCCAATACCTTGGCATCAGCACACTGGATGTTTAAGAAGACACGATTTTATCCATTCTTCCATGCTGGCCTCCGTTGGGCATTTTAGAATGCAGAAGTCAAGGTGTGTTCCAGAAAATTGGTGTAAACTGTAGTCCTTCTTTATGTATTCATCCTTCAATGCTACACACTTCTCATCTCTTCCTCATCATCCTGATACCTTGGTTGTAGAACTGTCTGTCTGTCATCATTTTGATGTCCTGATTGTAGAACTGCCTGTCTGTCATCATCCTGATGTCCTGATTGTAGAACTGCCTGTCTGTCATCATTCTGATGTCCTGATTGTAGAGCTCTCTGTCATCATTCTGATGTCCTGATTGTAGAGCTCTCTATCTGTCATAATTCTGATGTCCTGATTGTAAAACTGCCTGTCTGTCATCATTCTAATGTCCTGATTGTAGAACTGCCTGTCTGTCATCATTCTGATGTCCTGATTGTAGAATTGCCTGTCTGTCATCATTCTGATGTCCTGATTGTAAAACTGCCTGTCTGTCATCATTCTAATGTCCTGATTGTAGAACTGCCTGTCTGTCATCATTCTGATGTCCTGATTGTAGAACTGCCTGTCTATCATCATTCTGATGTCCTGATTGTAAAACTGCCTGTCTGTCATCATTCTGATGTCCTGATTGTAAAACTGCCTGTATGTCATCATTCCAGTGCCCTGATTGTAGAACTGTCTGTCTGTCATCATTCTGATGTCCTGATTGTAGAACTGTCTGTCTGTCATCATTCTGATGTCCTGATTGTAAAACTGTCTGTCTGTCATCATTCTGATGTCCTGATTGTAAAACTGCCTGTCTGTCATCATCCTGATGTCCTGATTGTAGAACTGCCTGTCTGTCATCATTCTGATGTCCTGATTGTAGAACTGCCTGTCTGTCATCATTCTAATGTCCTGATTGTAGAGCTCTCTATCTGTTACAATTCTGATGTCCTGATTGTAAAACTGTCTGTCTGTCATCATTCTAATGTCCTGATTGTAGAACTGCCTGTCTGTCATCATTCTGATGTCCTGATTGTAAAACTGCCTGTATGTCATCATTCCAGTGCCCTGATTGTAGAACTGTCTGTCTGTCATCATTCTGATGTCCTGATTGTAGAACTGTCTGTCTGTCATCATTCTGATGTCCTGATTGTAAAACTGTCTGTCTGTCATCATTCTGATGTCCTGATTGTAAAACTGCCTGTCTGTCATCATCCTGATGTCCTGATTGTAGAACTGCCTGTCTGTCATCATTCTGATGTCCTGATTGTAGAACTGCCTGTCTGTCATCATTCTAATGTCCTGATTGTAGAGCTCTCTATCTGTTACAATTCTGATGTTCCGGATTGTAAAACTGTCTGTCTGTCATCATTCTAATGTCCCTGATTGTAGAACTGCCTGTCTGTCATCATTCTGATGTCCTGATTGTAAAACTGCCTGTCTGTCATCATTCTAATGTCCTGATTGTAGAACTGCCTGTCTGTCATCATTCTGATGCCCTGATTGTAGAGCTCTCTATCTGTTACAATTCTGATGTCCTGATTGTAAAACTGTCTGTCTGTCATCATTCTAATGTCCTGATTGTAGAACTGCCTGTCTGTCATCATTCTGATGTCCTGATTGTAAAACTGCCTGTCTGTCATCATTCTAATGTCCTGATTGTAGAACTGCCTGTCTGTCATCATTCTGATGTCCTGATTGTAAAACTGCCTGTCTGTCATCATTCTGATGTCCTGATTGTAGAACTCCCTGTCTGTCATCATTCAGATGTCCTGATTGTAGAACTGCCTGTCTGTCATCATTCTGATGTCCTGATTGTAAAACTGCCTGTCTGTCATCATTCTGATGTCCTGATTGTAGATCTCTCTCTCTCTCTCTCTCTCTCTCTCTCTCTCTCTCTCTCTCTCTCTCTCTCTCTCTCTCTCTCTCTCTCTCTCTCTCTCTCTCTCTGTGGAGGTGGTGGGTTATTGGGTTGGTTGGTTGGTTGGTTGGTTCCCACCCCATATCTTCAGTTTATCTTGAGAATATGAAATTGGTTTTTCCAACACTTCATTATGTCGTATTGTTAAGCGATACAAAGCTGTACTTGTACATTGTTTATTGCTGGCAGAAAAAGTAGGACGCGTTCATTAGAAAACTGTTGATTTCTGTATCACAACATTAGAAAACATCTTAGAAACGGTAAACATCTCATCATGAATTCACCTCCCAGGTGTGCCCTGCAGGTGAATGTTGCACACAGAGCCTCCATTTCATCCACGATGCCGCTTCATACGCACCTTGACTATTTCTCACCAATTTCTTATGCACACAGACACACACACCGCACGCCATGTGAGAAACAAGAACATTAAACATAGCATGTCTTTACAATAACACACAGCACTCCCGTCTGTCTGAACTATTTCTGAGTCAAGTGCACAACCTTTCAACAGCCGCTCACACACCAGAGTATTGCGGCTATTTAGTCCGTACACAACAGAAACCTGTACAACTGTACTAAATGTGTACAACTGTAGTACAGGCAATCATACATTGTCCTAAACACATAATGCCCTGTTTCACAGAAAGTATTGTGGACATTAACTGATTGAGTGCCAAGGGATGATAAATCGTCTTATTAAAATTTCACGCAACTGCCATGGGCTTATAAATCAAACTATTGTTAAAATATCAAAACAGTAGTTTTCCCTTTACAACCAACCCCTTTTAATTTGATATATAATACACCAAGTCTGATATAATAACAACTTTTAAGTCATAACTGCTACATACCCCTACTTCCTATTTTCTGCAGTTCATTTTCGTTTGGTCAAAACCCTCTTTTTTTGTTTCGAACTGAATCTGTTAGGCGATACAGAGCTGTACTTGTACATTGTTAATTGATGGCGGAAAAAGTAGGACGCGTTCATTAGAAAACTGTTGATTTCTGTATCACAACATTGTGATTTCACCTCATTTGTTGGCTTCAGCCGGCAGCAGTGACCATACGCATCGACCATTTCAATCAAGCACTAGCCACATCCACATATCATTTGTATCAGTCATTGATCAACCTCCCTCGGCTGGACTGAAGCCTGATTGCTTGTCCACCAGGTGGTGCTGCTGGTCATTTCCATGGTGATGGCACTGCCAGCGTTAGTTCCTGCAGCCCGAGCACTATGGGAAGTGAGGAGTTTTCTGAAACCAGCAGCGTCAAACAAGACGAAGTGTCCATCGGCACAGCCACGTATAGAAGCCGCAGCAGTACAGGTATAGCCCAGCTCGGTTTCCTGAGATGTATATAGCCGCCTGAGTGTACGTTGTTTGCCAGAGTGTTCTCCCCTGCCTGCTTGAACCCAAACTCAATATGATCATTGACTTGATTTGTAGGCATTGTTTGTTGTCATTCCTGCAGTCATATACACAATTTCATGTCACCGTGTGCCTTGCTCCCTTCCAATTGTTTCCTGAATTTCTTTCCCCCCCCCCCAATTGTTTACTGGATTCCCTGCCATCATCAGTCTTGCTCCCCTCCAATTGTTTACTGGATTCCCTGCCATCATCTGTCTTTCTCCCCTCCAATTGTTTACTGGATTCCCTGCCATCATCTGTCTTTCTCCCCTCCATTGTTTACTGGATTCCCTGCATCATCAGTCTTGCTTCCCCTCAATTGTTTCCTGAATTCCCCTCCAATTGTTTACTAGATTCCCTGCCATCATCAGTCTTGCTCCGCTCCAATTGTTTACTGGATTCCCTGCCATCATCAGTCTTGCTCCCCTCCAATTGTTTCCTGAATTCCCCTCCAATTGTTTACTAGATTCCCTGCCATCACCAGTCTTGCTCCCCTCCAATTGTTTACTGGATTCCCTGCCATCATCAGTCTTGCTCCCCTCCAATTGTTTACTGGATTCCCTGCCATCATCAGTCTTGCTCCCCTCCAATTGTTTATTGAATTCCCTGCCATCATGTCTTGCCCCCTCCAATGTTTACTGGATTCCCGCCATCATCAGTCTTGCTCCCCTCCAATTGTTTACTGGATTCCCTGCATCACAGTCTTGCTCCCCTCCAATTGTTTACTGGATTCCCTGCCATCATCAGTCTTGCTCCCCTCCAATTGTTTATTGAATTCCCTGCCATCATGTCTTGCTCCCCTCCAATTGTTTACTGGATTCCCTGCCATCATCAGTCTTGCTCCCCTCCAATTGTTTCCTGAATTCCCCTCCAATTGTTTACTAGATTCCCTGCCATCATAGTCTTGCTCCCCTCCAATTTGTTTATGGATTTTTCCCGCCATCATCAGTCTTGCTCCCCTCCAATTGTTTACTGGATTCCCTGCCATCATCAGTCTTGCTCCCCTCCCAAATTTTTTATTGAATTCCCTGCCCTCATGTCTTGCTCCCCTCCATTGTTTACTGGATTCCCTGCCATCATCAGTCTTGCTCCCCTCCAATTTTTTCCTGAATCCCCTCCATTGTTTTACTAGATTCCCTGCCATCATAGTCTTGCTCCCTCCAATTTTTTACTGGTTCCCTGCCATCATCCCGTCTTGCTCCCCTCCAATGTTTACTGGATTCCCTGCCATCATCAGTCTTGCTCCCCTCCCCAAATTTTTTATGAATTCCCTGCCCTCATGTCTTGCTCCCCTCCAATTGTTTACTTGATTCCCTGCCACCATGTGCCTTATTTCACCTCCAATTGTTTACTGAATTCTCTACCATCATCAGTCTTACTCCCCTCTCCTTATTTCCTGAATTCCCCTCCAATTGTTTACTTGATTCCCTGCCATCATGTGTCTTGTCCCCCTCCAATTGTTTACTTGATTCCCTGCCATCATGTGTCTTGTCCCTCCAATTGGTTTACTTGATTCCCTGCCATCATCTGTCTTGCTCCCTTCCAATTGTTTACTTGATTCCCTGCCATCATGTGCATTATCCCCCTATAATTGTTTACTGAATTCCTTGGCACAATGCATCTTGTTCCCCTCCAACTGTTTACTGAATTCCCTGTCACAATGCATCTTGTGCCCCTCTAATTATCATCTTCATCTTGTTAATCAGTTTACAGACAGATGTTAAAGGCATGTATCATGTTCCTGCACTGCCACATCATCCTCAGCATCACAATCAAGTGCCCTGTCAGGTGGCATGTCTAAGTATCCCCACAGATCTCAGTCTGTGATGTTCTGTATCAATTCCATTGATGTTATTTGTCCATGTCACCATCTGCAGCCATCCAGCATCATGTCTCTCAGTCTGTTTCTTCTAGCACTGATGTCTCCAGTCATTACGATATTGTCCAATGCCTCTATCTTCATTACATGACCAAAACACATTGTCTCTGTCTTATAGTTCCATACAGTATACTTATAGTTGTATGCAGTATACTTATAGTTGTATACAATATACTTATTGTTGTATACAATATACGTATACTTGTATACAATATACTTATAGTTGTATACAATATACTTATAGTTGTATACAGTATACTTATAGTTGTATGCAATATACTTATAGTTGTATACAATATACTTATTGTTGTCTACAATATACCTATAGTTGTATGCAATATACTTATAGTTGTATACAATATACTTATTGTTGTATACAATATACTTATAGTTGTATGCAATGTACTTATAGTTGTATGCAATGTACTTATAGTTGTATACAATATACGCATATTTGTTTACAATATACTTATACTTGTATACAATATACTTATACTTGTATACAATGTACTTATAGGTGTTTACAATATACTTATAGTTGTATACAATATATGCATATTTGTTTACAATATACTTATAGTTGTATACGATATACTTATTGTTTATACAATATGCATATATCAAAGTTTGTTAGTTACTCTGGCAATTCAAAGTGTTCACAATTTCACCACAGAAACCACATCTCTGTGACCTCCAAGGCCTCTTTATTTCTCCGCTTACATTCCAAGATTCACGGCCATACAGCAGAAACATCACGAGTTCTCAGACATTCTCTTCAACTCTCTGACTGCTTGAACCCTTGCATGTCTCTGTAATTAAGTTTTTTTTGTTTTTTTGTTTTTACTTGTCTTTCTTTCATCTGGATTCTGCCTTCCTGTATTTTCAGTAGCAAACTTTCATGTCTCACATTTTTCTATATTGTTCTATAGCTGTCTGTTTTCCCTGTGCTGTATTTCACTAATGTCATTGCCATTATTTGTCTTGATATCTTGAAGTTATTTAGCTGGATTGCTTGCGACAATACAAGAAATGGTAGATGTAATTGCAACAGAAAGTCAAAATAAAGGACTTTTCTGAAAAAAAACAGAAATAATGATTACTACAAAGAAAAAGTATATATTATACCCAAATACAACATCAGAGTGAATGGAACCATTGTGAAACAAGTCAGTGTGTTTAAGTATTAAATACTTAATACTTAAGAATACTTAATACTTAATATTTAATACTTATGGGTACTTTAATAAGAGCTGATGGGAGATGTGTTAAGGAAGTTAAATGTAGAATAGCCCAAGAAAGGCAGCGTTTCAGAAAATGAAGAATGTTCTCTGCAATTTATCTATATTAATCGAGGTGGAGAAATTAGTTCTTTAGAGCTATACTGAGCCAATCCTGATGTACAGAAGAGAATCATGGACAGTTAGCAGAAAAGTGAGGAATTATGTGAATATATGGTTTTATAGAAGAATGATGAGAACACTGTATATAGAAACACAGAGCAGTGACGATATCCTGAAAGAAGTGACTCACAAGAGAACTGGTTACTCGCATCAGAAGAAGACAGTCCACATTCTTTGGAGTGTCACGAGAAGAGGATAGCTGGAGTATGTCATCACAGAGGGAACGCTGGAGGGGAAGAGAAGCAGGGGAAGACAAGAAAGAAGATGTAGACAGTTTGACATCAAGACACTGACAATGTCAGAAATTGTTGGAAGCATGAGAGACAGAAGGCTGTGGACAGACATGTCACCAATGTCACATGACATGGGCTGTGGACAGACATGGTTACCAATGTCACATGGCATGGGCTGTGGACAGACATGGTCACCAGTGTCACATGGCATGGGCTGTGGACAGACATGGTCACCAGTGTCACATGGCATGGGCTGTGGACAGACATGGTCACCAATGTCACATGACATGGGCTGTGGACAGACATGGTCACCAGTGTCACATGGCATGGCTGTGGACAGACATGGTCACCAATGTCACATGACATGGGCTGTGGACAGACATGGTCACCAATGTCACATGACATGGGCTGTGGACAGACATGGTCACCAATGCCACATGGCATGGGCTGTGGACAGACATGGTCACCAATGCCACGTAGATAGGCTGAGGACAGACAAGATCACCAATGCCACGTAGATAGGCTGTGGACAGACATGGTTACCAATGCCACATGGCATGGGCTGTGGACAGACATGGTCACCAATGCCACATAGATAGGCTGTGGACAGACATGGTTACCAATGTCACATGGCATGGGCTGTGGACAGACATGGTCACCAATGCCACATAGATAGGCTGTGGATAGACATGGTCACCAATGCCACATGGCATGGGCTGTGGACAGACAAGATCACAAATGGCACATGGCATGGGCTGTGGACAGACATGGTCACCAATGCCACATGGATGGGTTGTGGACAGACAAGATCACCAATGCCACATGGCATGGGCTGTGGACAGACATGGTCACCAATGGCACATGGATTGGCTGTGGACAGACAAGATCACCAATGTCACATGGCATGGGCTGTGGACAGACAAGATCACCAATGGCACATGGATGGGCTGTGAACAGACATGGTTACCAATGCCACGTAGATGGGCTGTGGACAGACATGATCACCAATGCCACATGGCATGGGCTGTGGACAGACATGATCACCAATGCCACATGGCATGGGCTGTGGACAGACATGGTCATCAATGCCACTTGGATGGGCTGTGGACAGACAAGATCACCAATGCCACATGGATAGGCTGTGGACAGACAAGATCACCAATGCCACATGGATAGGCTGTGGACAGACAAGATCACCAATGCCACATGGATGGACTGTGGACAGACAAGATCACCAATGCCACATGGATAGGCTGTGGACAGACAAGATCACCAATGCCACATAGATGGGCTGTGGACAGACAAGATCACCAATGCCACATAGATGGGCTGTGGACAGACAAGATCACCAATGCCACATAGATGGGCTGTGGACAGACAAAATCACCAATGCCACATAGATGGGCTGTGGACAGACAAAATCACCAATGCCACATAGATGGGCTGTGGACAGACAAGATCACCAATGCCATATAGATGGGCTGTGGACAGACAAAATCACCAATGCCACATAGATGGGCTGTGGACAGACAAGATCACCAATGCCACATAGATGGGCTGTGGACAGACAAAATCACCAATGCCACATAGATGGGCTGTGGACAGACAAGATCACCAATGCCACATAGATGGGCTGTGGACAGACAAAATCACCAATGCCACATAGATGGGCTGTGGACAGACAAGATCACCAATGCCATATGGATGGGCTGTGGACAGACATGGTTACCAATGCCACATGGATGGGCTGTGGACAGACAAGATCACCAATGCCACATGGCATGGGCTGTAAGAAGACTTGTGATTGTACCAAAGGATTGCCATATTTCCTGAGTTCTTGTCACATGCCTTGGTGTCCTGTGATCTTTCATCTTACTGCCTTATGAAACTTTTCTCTGATGACCAGATGTAAAATAATGAATTGATTGCGACCATGTGCCATTATCCCCTGCATTACCAATATTAGGTTTTTGTTAGCATATATCATTATTGCCTCTATCAATATGCTGTGGCTTTTATTACCATATACCTTTAATTCCTGAATCACTTTACTGTGTTTTGTGTTAGCATATATATTTAATGCCTGTATCAATATGCAATGGTTTTTGTTGGCATATATCTGTTCCTTGTATCAATATACTATGGTTTTGGTCAGCATATATCTTGATTCTTCCATCAATATACTGTGGTTTTTGTCAGCACATATATCTTGATTCCTCCATCAATATACTGTGGTTATTGTCAGCATGTAACATGGTTACTCCATCAATATACTGTAGTTTTTGTCAGCACATATCATGGTTACTGCATCAATATACTGTAGTTTTTGTCGGCACATATCATGGTTACTGCATCAAGATACTGTGGTTTTTGCCAGCACATATCATGGTTACTGCATCAATATACTGTGGTTTTTGCCAGCACATATCATTGTTGCTGCATCAATATACTGTAGTTTTTGTCAGCACATATATCTTGATTCCTCCATCAATATACTGTGGTTTTTGTCAGCACATATATATTGATTCCTCCATCAATATACTGTGGTTTTTGTCGGCACAAATCATGGTTACTGCATCAATATACTGTGGTTTTTATGTCAGCACGTATCTTGGTTACTGCATCAATATACTGTAGATTTTGTCAATATATATCTTGATTCCCCATTAATATACTGTGATTTTTGTCAGCATATATATATCTTGATTCCTTCATCAATATACTGTGGTTTTTGTCAGCACCTATCATGGTCACTGCATCAATATACTGTTGCTTCTGTCTTGATTCCCCCTTCAACATACTGTGGTTGTTATCAGCACATATGGTTACTGCATCAATATTCTGTGGTTTTTGTCATCATATATCTTGAGTTCCCCATCAGTATACCGATGTTGTTGTCAGAGCATATGATTACTGCATCAATATACTGTAGTGTTTGCCAGCATATGTCTGGATTCCTGCATCAATATACTGTAGTGTTTGCTAGCACACATCTGGATTATCCCATTAATAAATTAATTACTGGATTAAAATTTGCTGTGACAGGATTCATTTATGTTTACATTTATCAACTACAGGTGTGTCTCTAATTTCGACTATAGTTGAGCTAATTGTAAACTTATTTTCGTGAATAATACACCACCTTCAAGATAAATGAAGCTGCCATAGATATAGCTACAAATATTGAGATGTAGTTACAGCTTTGTAAATGTTACTATTTTTAAAATGTGAAAAGTGGGTTGTCATGGGGCAGACAAAGTGTCACGTATGTTGTGGAACTATATGGTGGGATGTTGTGGTACTATGTGGTAGGATGTTGTGGTACTATGTGGTAACATGTTGGTAGCATGTTGTGGTACTATGTGGTAGCATGTTGTGGTACTATATGGTAGCATTGTTGGGTAGGATGTTGTGGTACTATGTGGTAGCATGTTGTAGTTCTGTGTAGTAGCATATTGTGGTAGGATGTTGTGGTACTATGTGGTAGCATGTTGTGGTACTATGTGGTAGCATGTTGTTGTAGGATGTTGTGAATTGTGTGGTAGCATGTTGTGGTACTATGTGGTAGCATGTTGTGGTACTATGTGGTAGGATGTTGTAGGTTGTTGTTAACTGTGTGGTAGCATGTTGTGGTACTATGTGGTAGCATGTTGTGGTACTATGTGGTAGCATGTTGTTGTAGGATGTTATGAATTGTGTGGTAGCATGTTGTGGTACTATGTGGTAGCATGTTGTGGTAGGATGTTGTGAACTGTGTGGTAGGATGTTGTGGTACTATGTGGTAGCATGTTGTTGTAGGATGTTGTGAACTGTGTGGTAGCATGTTGTGGTACTATGTGGTAGGATGTTGTGGTACTATGTGGTAGCATGTTGTTGTAGGATGTTGTGAACTGTGCGGTAGCATGTTGTGGAACTATGTGGTAGCATGTTGTGGTATTATGTGGTAGCATTTTGTGGTACTATGTGGTAGCATGATGTGGTACTATGTTGTAGGATGTTGTGGTACTATGTGGTAGCATGTTGTGGTACTATGTGGTAGCATGTTGTGGTGCTATGTTGTGGTAGCATGTTTGGTAGCATGTTGTGTAGCATGTTGTGGTACTATGTGGTAGGATGTTGTGGTACTATGTGGTAGCATGTTGTGGTACTATGTAGTAGCATGTTGTGGTACTATATGGTAGCATTGTGTGGTAGGATGTTGTAGTACTGTGTGGTAGCATGTTGTGGTAGCATGTTGTGGTAGCATGTTGTGGTACTGTGTGGTAGCATGGTGTGGTACTATGTGGTAGCATGTTGTGGTACTATATGGTAGCATGTTGTGGTACTGTATGGTAGCATGTTGTGGTACTATATGGTAGCATGTTGTGGTACTATATGGTAGCATGTTATGGTACTATGTGGTAGCATGTTGTGGTACTATATGGTAGCATCGTGTGGTAGCATGTTGTGGTACTGTGTGGTAGCATGTTATGGTACTATATGGTAGCATGTTGTGGTACTATATGGTAGCATGTTGTGGTACTATATGGTAGCATCGTGTGGTAGGATGTTGTAGTACTGTGTGGTAGCATGTTTGTGGTACTATGTGGTAGCATGTTGTGGTACTGTTTGGTAGCATGTTGTGGTACTGTGTGGTAGGATGTTGTGGTACTATGTGGTAGCATGTTGTGGTACTATGCGGTAGCATTCTTGTGGTACTATGTGGTAGCAGATTGTAGTAGGTTGTTGTGGTACTATGTGGTAGCATATTTTGGTAGTATGTCGAAGGATGTTTTGGCACTATGTCGAAGGATGTTGAAAAATCATGAAAGAAATTGGCCTGCCATTACATGCAATGCATATGTCTGTGATACAACTCCAATCTGATGTTATTTATGTGGCTAGACACTTGAATGTCTATGCTTGCCCCAAATTAATACAATTGATATTAATTATACATTTAGGCTCGATCCTTTTGTTCTCCTTGAGGGATATCTGTTGTGCTGTTGATCTCAGTTTATTCTAGCAGTTCACTTCTATTGTTTGTTTGAGTAAGTGTGATCATGGTCTAACAGTTATATAACCCACTGACCTGTTTAACAATTAAACTCATGAAGCAGCAAACTATTTAACCTATGAATTTATTACCTGCTGAGCTCTTTAATTAATGAATCTCTTGTAGTGATTTTACTAACACCCCTCTAGTTACGATGTTACTGACACCTCCAGTAATGATGTTACTAACACCTCCAGTAATGCAGTTACTGGCACCTCCACTAATGATGTCACTGGCATCTCCAGTAATCATGTTACTGACATCTCCAGTAATTATGTTTAATCACCTTTCCCGTAATGATGTTACTAAAACCTTTCCCGTAATGATTTATGAAAACCTTTCCCGTATGATGTTACTGACACTCCCGTAATGTGTTACTACACTCGTAATGTGTTACTACACCTCCAGTAATGATGTTACTGACACTCCAGTAATGATGTTACTGACACCTCCAGTAATGATGTTTCTCACACCACTAGTAATGTTGTTATTAACACCTTCAAAAGTCAAGATAAAATAATGATGTTTCTGACACCTCCAGTAATGTTGTTATTAACACCTTCAAAAGTCAAGATAAGTAATGATGTTACTGACACCTCCAGTAATGTTGTTATTAACACCTTCAAAAGTCAAGATAAGTAATGATGTTACTGACACCTCCAGTAATGTTGTTATTAACACCTTCAAAAGTCAAGATAAGTAATGATGTTACTGACACCTCCAGTAATGTTGTTATTAACACCTTCAAAAGTCAAGATAAGTAATGATGTTACTGACACCTCCAGTAATGTTGTTATTAACACCTCCAGTAATGATGTTACTGACACCTCCAGTAATGTTTTTATTAACACCTTCAAAGTCAAGATAGTAATGATGTTACTGACACCTCCAGTAATGTTGTTATTAACACCTTCAAAAGTCAAGATAAATAATGATGTTACTGACACCTCCAGTTTAAAGTTGTTTTTAACACCTTCAAAAGTCAAGATAAGTAATGATGTTATGACACCCTCAGTAATGTTGTTATTAACACCTTCAAAAGTCAAGGATAAGTAATGATGTTACTGAAACCTCCAGTAATGTTGTTTTTAACACCTTCAAAAGTCAAGATAAGTAATGATGTTACTGAACCTCCAGTAATGTTGTTATTAACACCTTCAAAAGTCAAGATAAGTAATGATGTTACTGACACCTCCAGTAATGTTGTTATTAACACCTTCAAACGTCAAGATAAGTAATGATGTTACTGAAACCTCCAGTAATGTTGTTATTAACACCTTCAAATGTCAAGATAAGTAATGATGTTACTGACACCTTCAGTAATGTTGTTATTAACACCTTCAAACGTCAAGATAAGTAATGATGTTACTGACACCTCCAGTAATGTTGTTATTAACACCTTCAAACGTCAAGATAAGTAATGATGTTACTGACACCTTCAGTAATGTTGTTATTAACTTCTTCAAAAGTCAAGATAAGTAATGATGTTACTGACACCTCCAGTAATGTTGTTATTAACACCTTCAAAAGTCAAGATAAGTAATGTGTTACTGACACCTCCAGTAATGTTGTTATTAACACCTTCAAAAGTCAAGATAAGTAATGATGTTACTGACACCTCCAGTAATGTTGTTATTAACACCTTCAAAAGTCAAGATAAGTAATGATGTTACTGACACCTCCAGTAATGTTGTTATTAACACCTTCAAAAGTCAAGATAAGTAATGATGTTACTGACACCTCCAGTAATGTTGTTATTAACACCTTCAAAAGTCAAGATAAGTAATGATGTTACTGACACCTCCAGTAATGTTGTTATTAACACCTTCAAACGTCAAGATAAGTAATGATGTTACTGAAACCTCCAGTAATGTTGTTATTAACACCTTCAAAAGTCAAGATAAGTAATGATGTTACTGACCACCTCCAGTAATGTTGTTATTAACACCTTCAAAAGTCAAGATAAGTAATGATGTTACTGACACCTCCAGTAATGTTGTTATTAACACCTTCAAACGTCAAGATAAGTAATGATGTTACTGAAACCTCCAGTAATGTTGTTATTAACACCTTCAAACGTCAAGATAAGTAATGATGTTACTGACACCTTCAGTAATGTTGTTATTAACACCTTCAAACGTCAATATCAGTAATGATGTTACCAACACCTTCAGTAATGTTGTTATTAACTTCTTCAAAAGTCAAGATCAGTAATGATGTTACTAACACCTTCAACAGTGACCTGTCTGTGAAGTCCAGTAATGAAGCTACCACACCTAGTAATGAAGCTACTACCACACCTAGTAATGAAGCTGCTACCACACCTAGTAATGAAGCTGCTACCACACCTAGTATTGAAGCTACTACCACACCTAGTAATGAAGCTATCACCACACCTAATAATGAAGCTATCACCACACCTAGTAATGAAGCTACTAATCCACACCTAGTAATGAAGCCCCCCTACTACCACACCTAGTAATGAAGCTACAATACCCCCAACCTAGTAATGAAGCTACTACCACACCTAGAAATAGAAATGAAAAGCTACTACCACACCTAGTAATGAAGCTACTACCACACCTAGTAATGAAGCTACTACCACACCTAGTAATGAAGCTACTACCACACCTAGTAATGAAGCTATCACCACACCTAGTAATGAAGCTACTACCACACCTAGTAATGAAGCTACTACCACACTAGTAATGAAGCTACTACCACACCTAGTAATGAAGCTACCACCACAACTAGTAATGAAGCTACTACCACACCTAGTAATGAAGCTACTACCACACCTAGTAATGAAGCTACTACCACACCTAGTAATGAAGCTACTACCACACTTAGTAATGAAGCTACTACCACACCTAGTAATGAAGCTACTACCACACCTAGTAATGAAGCTACTACCACACCTAGTAATGAAGCTACTACCACACCTAGTAATGAAGCTACTACCACACCTAGTAATGAAGCTACTACCACACCTAGTAATGAAGCTCCTACCACACCTAGTAATGAAGCTACTACCACACCTAGTAATGAAGCTACTACCACACCTAGTAATGAAGCTACTACCACACCTAGTAATGAAGCTACTACCACACCTAGTAATGAAGCTACTACCACACCTAGTAATGAAGCTACAACACACACTCGTAATGAAGCTACCACCACACCTAGTAATGAAGCTACTACCACACCTAGTAATGAAGCTACTACCACACCTAGTAATGAAGCTACACCACACCCCGTAATGAAGCTACCACCACACCTAGTAATGAAGCTACCACCACACCTCATAATGAAGCTACTACCACACCTAGTAATTATATCACTAACAAGGAAGCCAGCATGTCCAAATGGATAAGAGCAACCGTTCTTAAACATCCGGCATGCTGATTCTGAGGTAGTGGGTTACACCTCTACTCTGGTCAGACTAACATGTTGATTTCTTGTTCTTGACTTGGGGACAAGTACCTCAGAAGTCAGAGTAGGTTCGCCTGATGGCAAGGGACACTGTTAATAGGGAAAATTAATCCACACACAAAATTAAGTCCAGTGCTTCTAGAAGTAGTAGTACGTGAATGGACCTACGCTTGAGGTCAAAGCAAGCGAGTGCCAAAAAGTATTACATCACTAACACTTCCAGAAATTGTGTATTTGATATCTACTGTAATGATTTTCCTGAGACAGTCGCACTGTTGTAATGATTGTACTGAGACAGTCGCTTCACATTTATCATCTTTACCAGTATATTCTTGTTATGGTATGTTCTTGTTATGGTATTACCTTCAACCAGATCTTGTTGTAGCATCCTAGTATTACTGTTGTATTCCAACTCTCATTGCAGTTGTTGCACGTGATGATATTGGGTCACACCAGCGCCACCTGTCAGCCACCGACAAACTGGAAGTGCCGGAGAAGGGATCTGGAAGTCAGAGGTCGAGATCACCATCGAGAGAAAACTCGGCTAAAAGTTCAAGGTCTAGGTCGAGATCACCAAGCCACATGCGGGCCATGGTGGATGTGTCAAGGTCATTGTCTCCACCAGATATGAGGTAACTAAAGACAACTGAATAGCACAGCACGCTTGCGAACAAATAACCTGTTAGACATAGTGTACCTTCATCCACTCTTTCCTCTTTAACCTGTTACACATAGAGTACGTTCATCCACTCTTTCCTCTTTAACCTGTTACACATAGTGTAAGTTCAGCCACTCTTTCCTCTTTAACCTGTTACACATAGAGTATGTTCATCCACTCTTTCCTCTTTAACCTGTTATACATAGTGTACGTTCAGCCACTCTTTCCTCTTTAACCTGTTACACATAGAGTACGTTTATCCACTCTTTCCTCTTTAACCTGTTACACATAGTGTATGTTCATCCACTCTTTCCTCTTTAACCTGTTATACATAGTGTACATTCAGCCACTCTTTCCTCTTTAACCTGTTATACATAGAGTATGTTCATCCACTCTTTCCTCTTTAACCTGTTACACATAGTGTACGTTCATCCACTCTTTCCTCTTTAACCTGTTACACATAGAGTACGTTCATCCACTCTTTCCTCTTTAACCTGTTATACATAGAGTACGTTCATCCACTCTTTCCTCTTTAACCTGTTATACATAGTGTATGTTTATCCACTCTTTCCTCTTTAACCTGTTACACATAGAGTACGTTCATCCACTCTTTCCTCTTTAACCTGTTATACATAGTGTACGTTCAGCCACTCTTTCCTCTTTAACCTGTTATACATAGTGTACGTTCAGCCACTCTTTCCTCTTTAACCTGTTATACATAGTGTATGTTTATCCACTCTTTCCTCTTTAACCTGTTACACATAGTGTACGTTCATCCACTCTTTCCTCTTTAACCTGTTACACATAGAGTACGTTCATCCACTCTTTCCTCTTTAACCTGTTATACATAGAGTACGTTCATCCACTCTTTCCTCTTTAACCTGTTACACATAGAGTACGTTCATCCACTCTTTCCTCTTTAACCTGTTACACATAGTGTACATTCAGCCACTCTTTCCTCTTTAACCTGTTACACATAGAGTATGTTCATCCACTCTTTCCTCTTTAACCTGTTACACATAGAGTACGTTCAGCCACTCTTTCCTCTTTAACCTGTTACACATAGAGTACGTTCATCCACTCTTTCCTCTTTAAAATGTTACACATAGAGTACGTTCAGCCATTCTTTCCTCTTTAACCTGTTACACATAGTGTATGTTCAGCCACTCTTTCCTCTTTAACCTGTTACACATAGAGTACGTTCATCCACTCTTTCCTCTTTAACCTGTTATACATAGTGTACGTTCATCCACTCTTTCCTCTTTAACCTGTTACACATAGAGTACGTTCATCCACTCTTTCCTCTTTAACCTGTTACACATAGAGTATGTTCATCCACTCTTTCCTCTTTAACTTGTTATACATAGTGTACGTTCAGCCACTCTTTCCTCTTTAACCTGTTACACATAGAGTACGTTCATCCACTCTTTCCTCTTAAACCTGTTACACATAGTGTACGTTCATCCACTCTTTCCTCTTTAACCTGTTACACATAGAGTACGTTCGTCCTACTCTTTCCTCTTTAACCTGTTACACATAGAGTACGTTCATCCACTCTTTCCTCTTTAACCTGTTACACATAGAGTACGTTCATCCACTCTTTCCTCTTTAACTTGTTACACATAGAGAACGTTCGTCCACTCTTTCCTCTTTAACCTGTTACACATAGCGTACGTTTGCCCACTCTTTCCTCTTTAACCTGTTACAAGATTCAGTGTCGGTTTAACTGATTCAGTGTCGAAGAATAGTATATCATCAAATGCGACCACCTCCACCCCTATTTAGATTAAAGGATGATATACTGCCATACTAGGGTCCTTGTGTTATTCGTTTTGTTTCGTGGTATCTTCCATAATTTGAGTGGTCAGTGATGGGGACATTTACATGATAATACTTGTTCATTTTATTGTAGATATATTGTTTATTTGGCATTGAATCAGTTAAGAATCATTTGTTCATAGTACTTCTAGTGCACTAGACTGATTTTTGTGTGTGGATTAGCTTTTCATATTACCTGTGTCCCTCGCCATCTGGAAAATCCACTCCGACTTCTGAGGTACTTGTCATTTACGCCCCCAAGTCAAGTTTAGTTGTCGGATCAACATCATGGCACACGGGTGTAACCCATAAGTTCTCTGTTCTCCTAACTCAAGACTGAGTCCGGAGAATTTCAGCTCAGTGCACAAACTCTGTAGCACTGGCAAGGATACTGAAATACTTTGGGTAGATTTTTAACTTAAAATTTTTGTCAGAGCAGCGCTGTTAGGCTACTCTTTTTCGATTTCCAACTGCCAAGGGATGTTTTACGTGCGCAAAAATACACACGGGTGTCCGATCTCACTACACAGAGACCAGAGGAAATTTTATTACCGAAGTCCACATGAACAAATCCCGGTCTTCACCGGGGCTTGAACCCGGGACCTCCAGCACTCGAGGCGGACACCATACCTCGAGACCACTCAGCCTTTCCCCCCCCCCCCCCCAAGTCAAGCACAAGAAGTCCACATTTTAGTCCAACCAACCCACCCGCTAGTTCAGCATCAGCACACTGGAAGTTTAAGAATGAGCGAATTGATCCATTCAGCCAAGCTGACTTCCTGATTCTTCATAAATTAACTATTATTTTCGATTCATTTTTCACGAATAAATATTTGTTTCACATTCATTATTATGATCCTGTAGCATGCTGTTTTTCTATCAAACTACGAAACATGGCTTTCTAATGGCAGTGGGAATGTGGTTTCTGCGGAAAATGCAAAGAATACCACGGACAGGCAGAAAAACCAATGACCAAGTCCTACAGGAGGCAAATGAAAACCACAAACTGATTAGAGAAATTAGACATAGTCAGAATTTTTTTGGTTATGAGAAGAAATAAATTAGAGAACTTGGTGACAACTGGCAGGATTGAGGGGAAAAGAACCACGGAAAGGCAGAAAAGTAGATATCTGGATGGCTTGATCACATGAAATGGTCGGGACAAGAACACTGAGCTGATCCATGACTCTGGTGATCGTGTGAGATGGCGAAACATGACCGTCTACGCTTATTGACATGGTACATGATGATGATGAGCATGTTCTTTGTAGAACATCGCTCTCATCACAGCCCACCAACAAGTAACTGAATCCTCTGCCAGTTTCCCTGCCCTCATGCATTTCTATACCAAAGGTTTCTTCAATGTCCTGTGTCCATCTTTGTGCTGGTGACCCTTGCCCTCATGTATTTCTATACCAAAGGTTTCTTCAATGTCCTGTGTCCATCTTTGTGCTGGTTGACCCTTGCCCTCATGCATTTCTATACCAAAGGTTTCTTCAATGTCCTGTGTGCATCTTTGTGCTGGCCATCCCCAGTTCTTCCAAACTCTTCTTAATGTCCTGGTCCATCCGTTTCGCCCTAACCCTCATGTATTGGTCAGCGTAGGCAGCTTCCATCACCGTTCTCCCTAAACCTCTGTGACGTGTAATATGGTCAGCGTAGGCAGCTTCTATCACCGTTCTCCTAAACCTCTGTGACGTGGTAATATGGTCAGCGTAGCAGCTTCCCTCACCGTTCTCCCCAAACCTCTGTGACGTGGTAATATGGTCAGCGTAGGCAGCTTCCCTCACCGTTCTCCCCAAACCTCTGTGACGTGGTAATATGGTCAGCGTAGGCAGCTTCCCTCACCGTTCTCCCCAAACCTCTGTGACGTGGTAATATGGTCAGCGTAGGCAGCTTCCCTCATCGTTCTCCCCAAACCTCTGTGACATGTTAATATGGTCAGCGTAGGCAGCTTCCCTCACCGTTCTCCCCAAACCTCTGTGACTGTAATATGGTCAGCGTAGGCAGCTTCTGTCACCGTTCTCCCTAAACCTCTGTGACATGGTAATATGGTCAGCGTAGGCAGCTTCCCTCACCGTTCTCCCTAAACCTCTGTGACATGGTAATATGGTCAGCGTAGGCAGCTTCTGTCACCGTTCTCCCTAAACCTCTGTGACATGGTAATATGGTCAGCGTAGGCAGCTTCCCTCACTGTTCTCCCTAAACCTCTGTGACGTGGTAATATGGTCAGCGTAGGCAGCTTCCATCACTGTTCTCCCTAAACCTCTGTGACATGGTAATATGGTCAGCGTAGGCAGCTTCTGTCACCGTTCTCCCTAAACCTCTGTGATGTGGTAATATGGTCAGCGTAGGCAGCTTCCCTCACTGTTCTCCCTAAACCTCTGTGACGTGGTAATATGGTCAGCGTAGGCAGCTTCTGTCACCGTTCTCCCCAAACCTCTGTGACGTGGTAATATGGTCAGCTTAGGCAGCTTCTGTCACCGTTCTCCCTAAACCTCTGTGACATGGTAATATGGTCAGCGTAGGCAGCTTCTGTCACCGTTCTCCCTAAACCTCTGTGACATGGTAATATGGTCAGCGTAGGCAGCTTCCCTCACTGTTCTCCCTAAACCTCTGTGACATGGTAATATGGTCAGCGTAGGCAGCTTCTGTCACCGTTCTCCCCCAAACCTCTGTGACATGGTAATATGGTCAGCGTAGGCAGCTTCCCTCACTGTTCTCCCCAAACCTCTGTGACGTGGTAATATGGTCAGCGTAGGCAGCTTCCCTCACCGTTCTCCCTAAACCTCTGTGACATGTTAATATGGTCAGCGTAGGCAGCTTCCCTCACTGTTCTCCCCAAACCTCTGTGACGTGGTAATATGGTCAGCGTAGGCAGCTTCCCTCACTGTTCTCCCTAAACCTCTGTGACATGTTAATATGGTCAGCGTAGGCAGCTTCCCTCCACTGTTCTCCACAAACCATCTGGTGACGTCGGTATATGGTCAGTGTAGCCAGCTTCCCTCACTGTTCCTCCCTAAATCCTCTGTGACTCAATGTTAATACTGGTCAGCGTAGGCAGCTTCCCTCACTGTTCTCCCCAAACCTTCTGTGATGTGGTAATATGGTCAGCGGTAAGGCAGCTTCCCTCACTGTTCTCCCTAAAACCTCTGTGACATGGTAATATGGTCAGCGTAGGCAGCTTCCATCACCGTTCTCCCTAAACCTCTGTGACGTGGTAATTTGGTCAGCGTAGGCAGCTTCTGTCACCGTTCTCCCCAAACCTCTGTGACGTGTTCATATGGTCAGCGTAGGCAGCTTCCATCACCATTCTCCCCAAACCTCTGTGACGTGTTCATATGGTCAGCGTAGGCAGCTTCCCTCACCGTTCTCCCCAAACCTCTGTGATGTGGTAATATGGTCAGCGTAGGCAGCTTCCCTCATCGTTCTCCCCAAACCTCTGTGACATGTTAATATGGTCAGCGTAGGCAGCTTCCGAAACTTGGTACTGTTTATAAGTCACTTGTCATTGATTATTTATTAGTATTTTATTTATTATTTTTTTATTATTTTCAGTATTCATTCTTTATAAATAAACATTTCTTTCAGATTCATCCTTCATAAACATTTGTTTCAGATTCTTTCTTCAGTATAAACATTTCATGTGTATGTTTCAGACATAAACATTTGTTTCTGATTCATTCTTCATAGATATTTGTTTCCAGTTCTTCTTCAACATCATTTCATGTGTATATTTCAGACATAAATATTTGTTTCTGATTCATTCTTCAAAGATATTTGTTTCCAATTCATTCTTCAACATCATTTTATGTTTATGTTTCAGACGTAATCATTTGTTTCCAATTCATTCTTCAACATCATTTCATGTATCTGTTTCGGACATAAACATTTGTTTCTGATTCATTCTTCATCATCATTTCGTTTGTATATATTTCAGACATGAACATTTGTTTCCGATTCATTCTTCAACATCATTTTGTGTATATGTTCAGACATAAACATTTGTTTCAGATTAATTTGTCAACATTATTTTGTGTCATTGTTTCAGACATAAACATTTGTTTCCAATTAAGTCTTTAACATGATTTAGGATGTATATTTCCGACATAAACATTTCTTTCCAATTCATTCTTCAACATCATTTAATGCGTATGTTTCAGGCATAAACATTTGTTTCTGATTCATTTTTCATGAACATTTTATTCCATTTCATTCTTCAACATTAAGAACATTACAGATGCAGTCTTTAGATGCAAAAGTTTGTTTCTGGTGCAACCATTTGTCCCAAGATAATTCTTCAAGCTTGCTGTGTTCTCACCAGGTTTATGGCCTCAGGACCCCCACAGCGGCCGTTCCCACCACCTTCATCTCGATCCGTAGGAGGATCCCCAACCAGCACACCATCGCCTAAGAAACGACAGCTGCCTGCCATACCTCTAGAAGCACAAAGGGCCAGTAGAGACAGAGGTGAGGGTGCCGGTACTGTTGCTCGTCTCTGAACTTGTTCAAGACATGATTTTCTAGTAGTCACTTGTTTTATTTTTTTTCTCTTCTTGTACTTGATGGTGTTGCAGTGGTTACTGCACCGGCTAGTGGTTACTGCACCAGCTAGTGGTTAGCGCACCAGCTAGTGGTTAGTGCACCGGCCAGTGGTTAGTGCACCGGCCAGTGGTTAGTGCACCGCCTAGTGGTTACTGCATCGGCTAGTGGTTACTGCACCGGCTAGTGGTTAGTGCACCGGCTAGTGGTTAGTGCACCAGCTAGTGGTTAGTGCACCGGCTAGTGGTTAGTGCACCGGCTAGTGGTTAGTGCACCATCTAGTGGTTAGTGCACCGGCTAGTGGTTAGTGCACTGGCCAGTGGTTATTATGCCGGCTAGTGGTTAGTGCACTGGCTAGTGGTTACTGCACTGGCCAGTGGTTATTATGCCGGCTAGTGGTTAGTGCACCGGCTAGTGGTTAGTGCACCAGCTAGTGGTTAGTGCACCAGCTAGTGGTTAGTGCACCAGCTAGTGGTTAGTGCACCAGCTAGTGGTTAGTGCACCTGCCAGTGGTTATTATGCTGGCTAGTGGTTAGTGCACTGGCTAGTGGTTAGTGCACCAGCTAGTGGTTAGTGCACCAGCTAGTGGTTAGTGCACCGGCCAGTGGTTACTATGCCGGCTAGTGGTTAGTGCACTGGCCAGTGGTTAGTGCACCAGCTAGTGGTTAGTGCACCAGCTAGTGGTTAGTGCACCGGCCAGTGGTTACTATGCCGGCTAGTGGTTAGTGCACTGGCCAGCAGTTAGTGTACCAGCTAGTGGTTACTATGCCAGCTAGTGGTTAGTGCACCAGCTAGTGGTTACTATGCCGGCTAGTGGTTACTATGCTGGCTAGTGGTTAGTGCACCAGCTAGTGGTTACTATGCCAGCTAGTGGTTAGTGCACCAGCTAGTGGTTACTATGCTGGCTAGTGGTTAGTGCACCAGCTAGTGGTTACTATCCTGACTAGTGGTTAGTGCACTAGCTAGTGGTTAGTGCACTGGCCAGCAGTTAGTGCACCGGCCAGCAGTTAGTGCACCAGCTAGTGGTTACTATGCCAGTTAGTGCACCGGCCAGTGGTTACTATGCCAGCCAGTGGTTAGTGCACCAGCTAGTGGTTACTATGTCGGCTAGTGGTTAGTGCACCGGCCAGTGGTTACTATGCCAGCCAGTGGTTAGTGCACCAGCTAGTGGTTACTATGCCGGCTAGTGGTTAGTGCACCAGCTAGTGGTTACTATACCGGCTAGTGGTTAGTGCACCGGCTAGTGGTTACTATGCCGGCTAGTGGTTAGTGCACCGGCTAGTGGTTAGTATGCCGGGTAGTGGTTAGTGCACCAGCTAGTGGTTACTATGCCAGCCAGTGGTTAGTTCACCAGCTAGTGGTTACTATGCCAGCCAGTGGTTAGTGCACCAGCTAGTGGTTACTATGCCGGCTAGTGGTTAGTGCACCGGCTAGTGGTTACTATGCTGACTAGTGGTTAGTGCACCGGCCAGCGGTTAGTGCAGCGGTTACTGCACTGGCCAGCGGTTAGTGCAGCGGTTACTGCACCGGCCAGCGGTTACTGCACCGGCCAGCGGTTAGTGCACCGGCCAGCGGTTACTGCACCGGCTAGTGGTTAATGCACCAGCTAGTGGTTAATGCACCGGCCTTCATTTACACTAATTTTACTTTTACTTTAATGCTGGCTTTGTTATGGACACAATTTGCAATCCCGTATACCACGTTTGAAACACAGCTGCGGGCGATTTGGCAGCAGAGCACCTTGTGTTGGTTTTCATACAATGGTATGAGTGACAGTCGTTCAAAAAGCAATGGTTAACCACTGAACGTTAACTTGTCAAGAAATCACAAACAGCCAAAAAATGCTGGGGTTTACTGCGACGTCCTGTTAATGATATACAACTAATCTAATCTAACTTTACATGAACTTTACCTTAACTTTACTTTTTAAATTTATCTTTACACTAATTTCACCTTTACTTTACCTTAACATTACCTTTATTTATTTTTATTTTTTTAACCTTGGCTTTATTTTCTTTATCTGAACTTTACTTTGACTTTACCTTAACTTAACTTTACCTTTGGGTGAAGGGGCAAGAAACAGATCAGTATGTATATATACTTAAACATCCATACGCATGCATGTGCATGTGCACTCACACAATTTCTTTCACCTGCCATACTCTATACAGGAAAATAACCTCTGGTAGGCTTAAATTGTTGTGTAAACGCACACATACACACATATTGCCGTTCTCCTGTTATCCAGCCACCACACTAGGTTATGGAGGAAATTTAACTCTTTCCGACTGACATATATTTCATGAAAATAAGATATTAGTTTAACTCTAGCAGACAGATATATTTATTTCTTGAAAGTAAGATATTAGTTTAACTCTAGCAGACAGATATATTTATTTCTTGAAAGTAAGATATTAGTTTAACTCTAGCAGACAGATATATTTATTTCTTGAAAGTAAGATATTAGTTTAACTCTAGCAGACAGATATATTTATTTCTTGAAAGTAAGATATTAGTTTAACTCTAGCAGACAGATATATTTATTTCTTGAAAGTAAGATATTAGTTTAACTCTAGCAGACAGATATATTTATTTCTTGAAAGTAAGATATTAGTTTAACTCTAGCAGACAGATATATTTATTTCTTGAAAGTAAGATATTAGTTTAACTCTAGCAGACAGATATATTTATTTCTTGAAAGTAAGATATTAGTTTAACTCTAGCAGACAGATATATTTATTTCTTGAAAGTAAGATATTAGTTTAACTCTAGCAGACAGATATATTTATTTCTTGAAAGTAAGATATTAGTTTAACTCTAGCAGACAGATATATTTATTTCTTGAAAGTAAGATATTAGTTTAACTCTAGCAGACAGATATATTTATTTCTTGAAAGTAAGATATTAGTTTAACTCTAGCAGACAGATATATTTATTTCTTGAAAGTAAGATATTAGTTTAACTCTAGCAGACAGATATATTTATTTCTTGAAAGTAAGATATTAGTTTAACTCTAGCACACAGATATATTTATTTCTTGAAAGTAAGATAATATTGTAACTCTATTAGATGGATATATTTATTGTGTGGAAGTACAACTTTTTGCTATGAACAAAGTTAAGATAATAATTGTTGAGGAAAGAAAGAGTTAATATATGACAATATTTCTGATGTGATGGCAGGTTGTGGAATGTTTGATCCTTTCCTTTGCTTTCAGTGACCCAAGACCTTGAGGAGAGAGCTCGGATTATGAAGATGAAGATGAAACTTGCACAGCAAGGTCAAGGACTGGCCTTGACCCACCCAGATATTGAATCACGGCTAATGAGGCGTGACCACCGAGCAGAAATGATGGAAAGGGGACACGACCGTAGCATTTCTCACGACCGTGTCGAAAGAATGAGAGAGAGGGCCATGGAGAAGAATTATGAAAGAGGACGAGATATAGAGGGGAGTCATCACAGATCACGGAGGCATAAAGGTGAGTTTAATCAAGGAGACAGCCAAGACATAAGAGATGTGAAACATTTAGGTTTAAATTCAAAACAGTGTTTTTCCCATAGTGAATTTGTATAACAAAAGCCGCAAACAATAGATTGCACAGTTTATTGCCTGGCATATTTTGCTGCATCTCAGGGAGTCTCTGTGGCAAAGTGGTCAAGCCGTTTGACTCGTACTCCAATGGTCGTGGGTTCGATTCCGGGCCATGTCCTTCGGTTTACGAGTTAAATGTTTCGGAAACTTCTGTGGGTCGTCGCTAAAAGCTACGGAGTTTGTGCTTTGTGTGACGCTTTCCGTGCTGCGGAAAGAGAACGAGCCATATGGGATAAAACCCGGTGCAATCAAGTCGACCCTGTCGACTTTTAAGCGACTTTTTTATCTCATCGAGTACTTGCTGCAGAAATCACACAAAATAATTGACATGATCGTCAGTTTAAAATTACTGTGGTGGACAATTAAAATTACTGTGGTGGACAATTAAAATTACTGTGTGAATATATGTGTTGTATGTTTTAGCTTGAAAGATGTATCTTATTGTTTTAGGTTATGTTGTGTGATTTCTGCAGTATGTACCTGATGTCAGCTAGTTGCATATCCTTTACAGGACATAGCAGTCAACCCCGTCCGTGATTTCATGGCACGTTTACATTCAGTAGTTTGCCAGTGCTTTATGAACTACCGGCACTCATACCATTGTATGGAAACTAATGCAAGGCGGTCTAAAGAACAAATGTATCATTTTTCGATGTAGTCACCACTGCGTTCAATGCAAGTCCTCCAGCGCCGATAAAATGCTTGTTTTCCTGTTGGTAAAAAAACTTGGTCACGTGTATAACCACTCTGGGGTCACTACTTGGTATGCCTGACAGAAGTCACACATTTTTGAAACTTCCTACTCCAATCATACACTTGCTGGACTGACAGGCATGCATCACCATACTGGACCTTCATTCTCCAATGAATTTCTATAGGTTTCACCTCATCACTGATCAAAAAACGCATAACACAATGCTGCTCCACTTTGGTGCATATCAAAAGTGAGGCAGCCATCTTTAAACTGTCCTTATGATGTCGCCGTATTCATCTGCACCATGATGTCACATGCATAACACTCTTGACATCCTTAACAACAATATTGGCAGGTTATAGGACAATGGCATGGTTATTGTAATTTATATCACAGTTTTAAAGGCTTTATGTGAAGCCCCCTAGTATGTTCCAGATATGAGGGGGAGTCAATAAGTAAGTCACACAGTTCTGTAGGATGGCAGGTAAATGTAGTTGGTGTTTTCTACAGGTGTCATTAGATCTTCTTCTTCTTTTGTTCACTTGAAATACATCTATAACTGCAATGTTGTCTCCTGTATGAATCTAACAGTCTTTTTTAGTTCACTCAGCGGTCCATAGAGTTTATCTTCCACTGTTGTCTCTCTAGGCCAGAAAGTATGCCTGGGTATGTTGTAGTTTTGGCAGTCTTGGAGTATGTGGTCTGCTGTCTACGGCGCCAAACCACATGTGCACATGGCTGTTTCACCAATCTTGAATTTTGTATACATGTGGCATGTGACAGCAATATCAAACTTTATATTCCTGTACATCAGGTGGTGCTAGGTGTCTCATGCGCAGCGCATAAACAAAATGGCGACTGTACTTACAGAGTGTACAACCAAAGAGCAACATGCTGTTGTGCGTTTTTTGTGGGCAAAAGGACTGCCTGCAAAGGACAGTCATAAGGAAATGCTTCCTGTTTATGCTGAATCGTACTGTGAAGTTCTGTCGATGCTTCATGATGAAATTCGAAGAAAACGTCCAGGACTGCTGACTAGAGGAGTGTTGCTTCTTCATGACAATGCCAGACCACATACGGCTCAATTAACTCAGTAGAAAATTAACCAACTAAGGTGGGAAGTTCTGGAACATCTACCTTACAGCCCCGACTTAACCTCTAGCGATTTCCACATTTTTGGTCCACTGAAAACCCACCTTGGCGGGAGACATTTCGCAAATGACGCCGAAGTTGAATGTGAACTGCAAACGTGGTTTAGAAAAAAGAGCATGCAGTTCTATGCAGCCGGTTTGGGAGGACTGATAAAACGATGGGATAAGTGCATCAGTTTTGGTGAAAATTATGTTGAGAAATAAAGGGACAATGTATGTATAAAAATAAACTGTTTCAAATTGTTATCATATGTTGTTATTTTTCTACAGCCATTTGTGACTTACTTATTGACTTCTCCTCGTACCTTGGGCAGCCCGTGTAACTAACAATGATTGCCTGGAAGAGGCTAATGAAATCAGAACATATGTGACCATAAGAAAAAGATTAAAAGCATTCTGTGATCATATAACGAGAAAAGAGGCTTATAAAACATTGTGATGAGGAACAAGATCAGCAGTAGACAAGGCAGGGGCATCTAAGAGAAATCGTTCTGGATGGACTGGGATATCATCAGTAGAATTGATCCAGGACACCAAAGACACCCGTCCCAACATTGAGGATAGGTGGTTGAACTTTTAAGACCTCTGGAGTGTTTATGCTTGTGGCTACGGTTTGATTACTCATGTTCCTCATGTTGGACTGGTAGTGCATGGTTCTGTCACCCTGATGCTGAGTTCAGTGCGTGGAGCGACACTGTGAGCTATGGATTTTGTGTCTGCATTTGTTTGTATCATGAACTGCATGTTCAGAAAAATGGCGGCCGGCTGGTTGCTGAACTAACTGGGTTGTATTATGCAGTAATGTGCAGCTGCTGGTTTTCTAGCGACTACCGCTTCCATCGACAATGAGCTGTATTTTGTGTAGAGGACTTTTGTGTAGGCATAGTATACCTGTGCGGGCTGTTGGCTTGCCGAGACTCCTGTCTGTTCCACTTTTCACATGGGGCAGTGAGGAGCATTTTGTATTATATTCACTGGCACAGGAACAGAGCATTATGGGGTGACCCTTGCCTGTGAAGTTGGAAGCGTGACTAACTGACTGAATAAAGACCTAGATCTATGTAGGTATGAACATCTACGCCAGTTAGCAGGGCACATGATGATGATGATGATGACTGTAGTGTAGAAACTGGAGTAACAAGTAAGGAATATATAAACTCTTGTTATGTTTGTGTCAACTTGATGTCATTGTTGCAGAGTTTAGTCCTGACATGTCAGATGACGTTGCCAGTGACGTCTCCGAGACCAGTGACATGTCAGAGGTCAGCAAGGTTAGCACCATCAGCGTCAGGTCAACCCAGTCTGAACGCCCGCGTAGAAAACTCAGGTATGCCAGATTGTAAATACTTTGGCCAGATTATCAATTATAAATTTTATTTGAGAATTATAATTATTTTGTGTAATGTGAGATTTATAAAAACATTTGCCATGACTTAATGACTGGGTCACTTATCAGCCAGAAGCTTTAGAACCGAAGCCTTATACCAGATTGTAAATACATTTACCAAACGATTTATTTTTGTTGGTAAATTTATTTTAGGATGTTGCATAGTGTTCAAAGCAGGTCTCGGCTGCAGTTGGGATGTGGACGCAAGAGTGAGAGTCGAAAGTCCTTCGAAACACCCAGGAAGGCTAACCTGATCAACAAACACCCGCAGAAGTCGGATGTATTGGCCGAAGGGCGCAAATAAACTTGGCACAATGCAAAATCTTGTGAGCGAGAGTGGAATGTCCTCCGAAGCACCCGGGATGGTTAACCCGGCCAACAAACACCCGAAGAAGTTGGATGTGTCAGCCTAAGGGCGCAAATAAACAGGCACAACAAAAAATGTCAGAGTGAGAGTGAAATGTCCTTCGAAGCACCTGGGAAGGTTAACAGGGTCAACAAACACCCGCAGAAGTCGGATCTGTCGGCCTAAGGACGCAAATAAACTTGGCACAACGCAATTACATCTGAAAAACACTCTGGATGAACACAGAAGAAGAAGAAGGATGTTGAATGTTTATTTAATATAGGATATTCTGAAAGTGGCCAGCACACTTGTGTGTCGACCTGGAGGTCAGGGGTGCATATTTGCATTGAGGCGATTTCTTTAAATCGTGCCAGTTGCCTTTATTTCTCAGCAAATAGACTGGTACCTAGTTTATGCTGAGTCAACCTGGCAGCTCAGATCAATGTGGGGGGTTTTCACCTTGAAGGGGAATCAAACTCATTACCTCCAGACTGGCAGGCCAGTGTGCTTTGGCAACTCCCTAACTGAATACCGATGAAATTATCTGTGCCTCCACATTGAGTAGTTAGTTAGTTGGTTGACAGATAATCCTCATTGCACATTGAACCATTCAGTCCATAAGTGCCCGGATCCCCTCCTCCGTAAATCCCGCAGCGTGTAGCAGCTCACGACACCAGTTCTCTGTTGGTTTATTAATCTTCTTTGGCTTCCTACGTAGTGTTCTTGTTTGGCCACACATCTTTTAACTTGCTGTTCTCACAATCTGACTATGGTTATAGATTCACAGTCATCACTTGGTTCTCACAAACGACTTACTTCTCATAAAGCATTCAGTCTCCACATTGATTAATGTCATTGATTGCCAAAAGTGACCTCCAATTTGAACAGATGGATGATATATCCCCATACTAGAGTCATCGTGTTATTTGTTTTGTGTCATGGCATCATCTACAGTTTCAATACTCGGTGAACGGAAGTGTACATTATATTACTTGTTGATTGTGTACCGTGTTTGGTCCCAACTTACTTTTTTTTTTTGGCATTGAAAGAGTTACAGCTGGATAAGAAAGAAGGAGTTAAGAAAAGTTACTCATGTATGGAGTGGACAATAAACACAGCTGGATAAGAAAGAAGGAGTTAAGAAAAGTTACTCATGTATGGAGTGGACAATAAACATTGTTGGCTGTAGTGTGAGTTCACTTGACTTACTAAAAGTTAGGGCTAAAAAGTCGCAGTCATATTGTCAACAACACCCAATCTGATGACATGAAAACATTTTGAGAATATGATGTTTGACCCCTAGTTTTGTAGACTAAACAACACATTTTGAGAACATGATGTTTGACCCCTAGTTTTGTAGACTAAACAACACATTTTGAGAATATGATGTTTGACCCCTAGTTTTGTAGACTAAACAACACATTTTGAGAATATGATCTTTGACCCCTAGTTTTGTAGACTAAACAACACATGAAGTCAACTTTGGGCAGTATCAAACTGTCCACTGGAATTAAACACAAAAGGACTGTGAGCATACGACCACTACACAACAATAGCTCCTACCACAGCTCCTAACTTCGCTTAATGGATGTTTCACTGTAGCTATGGAGCGCATGTGTTTACATCCTGAAAATCAACATTGTAGTATTGTACTTACTGAACTTCTGTGTCTGAAAATTATCACTGTCGTATTGTACTTACTGAACTTCTGTGTCTGAAAATCAACATTGTAGTATTGTACTTACTGAACTTCTGTGTCTGAAAATCAACATTGTAGTATTGTACTTACTGAACTTCTGTGTCTGAAAATCAACATTGTCGTATTGTACTTACTGAACTTCTGTGTCTGAAAATCAACATTGTAGTATTGTACTTACTGAACTTCTGTGTCTGAAAATTATCACTGTCGTATTGTACTTACTGAACTTCTGTGTCTGAAAATTATCACTGTTGTATTGTACTTACTGAACTTCTGTGTCTGAAAATCATTATTGTTGTATTGTACTTACTGAACTTATGTCTGAAAATCATTATTGTTGTATTGTACTTACTGAACTTATGTCTGAAAATCATTATTGTTGTATTGTACTTACTGAACTTCTGTGTCTGAAAATCATTATTGTTGTATTGTACTTACTGAACTTCTGTGTCTGAAAATCATTATTGTTGTATTGTACTTACTGAACTTCTGTGTCTGAAAATCATTATTGTTGTATTGTACTTACTGAACTTATGTCTGAAAATCATTATTGTTGTATTGTACTTACTGAACTTCTGTGTGTGAAGATCATCATTGTTGTATTCTACTTACTGAACTTCTGTGTGTGAAGATCATCATTGTTGTATTCTACTTACTGAACTTCTGTGTCTGAAAATCATTATTATAAATATTTTAGTGAATTCGCTTCCAAAATGGAGAGCAGAACGACGATACCTCAGCGACGGGTGCCGACAGTCCGAACTTCCAGCAATGAGAGCCAAGAAAATGATGGGAGTGTGTCTGACTCGGCCGTGACAACAAATGTCACCGAGGGCAGGAAACGACGGCCGAGTATCGGACACAAGATGGCAGCACTGGTAGGGTTGAACAGGAGAAGCAGTAGTGCCACGCAACTGGCAGGTCAGTAGATGTATCTGATTGTTCTTGTTCTGTGTATGTTACCTCCCACACAACTGACAGGTCATTAGATGTGTCTGCTTGTTCTTGTTCTGTCTATGTTACCTCCCACACAACTGACAGGTCATTAGATGTGTCTGCTTGTTCTTGTTCTGTCTATGTTACCTCCCACACAACTGACAGGTCATTAGATGTGTCTGCTTGTTCTTGTTCTGTCTATGTTACCTCCCACACAACTGGCAGGTCATTAGATGTGTCTGCTTGTTCTTGTTCTGTCTATGTTACCTCCCACACAACTGACAGGTCATTAGATGTGTCTGCTTGTTCTTGTTCTGTCTATGTTACCTCCCACACAACTGGCAGGTCATTAGATGTGTCTGCTTGTTCTTGTTCTGTCTATGTTACCTCCCACACAACTGACAGGTCATTAGATGTGTCTGCTTGTTCTTGTTCTGTCTATGTTACCTCCCACACAACTGACAGGTCATTAGATGTGTCTGCTTGTTCTTGTTCTGTCTATGTTACCTCCCACACAACTGACAGGTCATTAGATGTGTCTGCTTGTTCTTGTTCTGTCTATGTTACCTCCCACACAACTGACAGGTCATTAGATGTGTCTGCTTGTTCTTGTTCTGTCTATGTTACCTCCCACACAACTGACAGGTCATTAGATGTGTCTGCTTGTTCTTGTTCTGTCTATGTTACCTCCCACACAACTGACAGGTCATTAGATGTGTCTGCTTGTTCTTGTTCTGTCTATGTTACCTCCCACACAACTGGCAGGTCATTAGATGTGTCTGCTTGTTCTTGTTCTGTCTATGTTACCTCCCACACAACTGGCAGGTCATTAGATGTGTCTGCTTGTTCTTGTTCTGTCTATGTTACCTCCCACACAACTGACAGGTCATTAGATGTGTCTGCTTGTTCTTGTTCTGTCTATGTTACCTCCCACACAACTGACAGGTCATTAGATGTGTCTGCTTGTTCTTGTTCTGTCTATGTTACCTCCCACACAACTGACAGGTCATTAGATGTGTCTGCTTGTTCTTGTTCTGTCTATGTTACCTCCCACACAACTGACAGGTCATTAGATGTGTCTGCTTGTTCTTGTTCTGTCTATGTTACCTCCCACACAACTGACAGGTCATTAGATGTGTCTGCTTGTTCTTGTTCTGTCTATGTTACCTCCCACACAACTGACAGGTCATTAGATGTGTCTGCTTGTTCTTGTTCTGTCTATGTTACCTCCCACACAACTGACAGGTCATTAGATGTGTCTGCTTGTTCTTGTTCTGTCTATGTTACCTCCCACACAACTGACAGGTCATTAGATGTGTCTGCTTGTTCTTGTTCTGTCTATGTTACTCCCACACAACTGCAGGTCATTAGATGTGTCTGCTTGTTCTTGTTTTCTGTCTATGTTACCTCCCACACAACTGACAGGTCATTAGATGTGTCTGCTTGTTCTTGTTCTGTCTATGTTACCTCCCACACAACTGACAGGTCATTAGATGTGTCTGCTTGTTCTTGTTCTGTCTATGTTACCTCCCACACAACTGACAGGTCATTAGATGTGTCTGCTTGTTCTTGTTCTGTCTATGTTACCTCCCACACAACTGGGCAGGTCATTAGATGTGTCTGCTTGTTCTTGTTCTGTCTATGTTACCTCCCACACAACTGACAGGTCAGTAGATGTGTCTGCTTGTTCTTGTTCTGTCTATGTTACCTCCCACACAACTGACAGGTCATTAGATGTGTCTGCTTGTTCTTGTTCTGTCTATGTTACCTCCCACACAACTGACAGGTCATTAGATGTGTCTGCTTGTTCTTGTTCTGTCTATGTTACCTCCCACACATCTGACAGGTCATTAGATGTGTCTGCTTGTTCTTGTTCTGTTACCTCCCACACAGCTGGCAGGTCAGTAGATGTGTCTGATTGTTCTTGTTCTGTGTATGTTACCTCCCACACAGCTGGCAGGTCAGTAGATGTGTCTGCTTGTTCTTGTTCTGTTACCTCCCACACAGCTGGCAGGTCAGTAGATGTGTCTGATTGTTCTTGTTCTGTGTATGTTACCTCCCACACAGCTGACAGGTCAGTAGATGTGTCTACCTGTTCTTGTTCTGTGTATGTTACCTCCCACACAGCTGACAGGTCAGTAGATGTGTCTGCCTGTTCTTGTTCTGTTACCTCCCACACAACTGACAGGTCATTAGATTGTCTGCTTGTTCTTGTTTGTGTATGTTACCTCCCACACAGCTGGCAGGTCAGTAGATGTGTCTGCTTGTTCTTGTTCTGTTACCTCCCACACAGCTGGCAGGTCAGTAGATGTGTCTGATTGTTTCTTGTTCTGTGTATGTTACCTCCCATACAGCTGACAGGTCAGTAGATGTGTCTGCCTGTTCTTGTTCTGTTACCTCCCACACAACTGACAGGTCATTAGATGTGTCTGCTTGTTCTTGTTTTGTGTATGTTACCTCCCACACAGCTGGCAGGTCAGTAGATGTGTCTGCTTGTTCTTGTTCTGTTACCTCCCACACAGCTGGCAGGTCAGTAGATGTGTCTGATTGTTCTTGTTCTGTGTATGTTACCTCCCATACAGCTGACAGGTCAGTAGATGTGTCTGCCTGTTCTTGTTCTGTGTATGTTACCTCCCACACAGCTGGCAGGTGAGTAGATGTGTCTGATTGTTCTTGTTCTGTGCATGTTACCTCCCACACAGCTGACAGGTCAGTAGATGTGTCTGCCTGTTCTTGTTCTGTTACCTCCCACACAGCTGGCAGGTCAGTAGATGTCTGATTGTTCTTGTTCTGTGTATGTTACTTCCCACACAGCTTGCAGGTGAGTAGATGTGTCTGTTTGTTCTTGTTCTGTGTATGTTACCTCCCACACAGCTGACACAGCTGACAGGTCAGTAGATGTGTCTGCCTGTTCTTGTTCTGTTACCTCCCACACAGCTGGCAGGTCAGTAGATGTCTGATTGTTCTTGTTCTGTGTATGTTACCTCCCACACAGCTGGCAGGTCAGTAGATGTGTCTTCTTGTTCTTATTCTATGTGACCTGCCACACAACTGGCAGGTCAGTAGATGTGTCTTTTTGTTCTTATTATGTGTATGTTATTCCACACACAGCTGACAGGTCAGTAGATGTGTCTTCTTGTTCTTATTATGTGTATCTTATTCCACACACAGCTGGCAGGCCAGTAGATGTGTCTGATTGTTCTTGTTCTGTGTATGTTACCTCCCACACAGCTGGCAGGTCAGTAGATGTGTCTGATTGTTCTTGTTCTGTGTATGTTACCTCCCACACAACTGGCAGGTCAGTAGATGTGTCTTCTTGTTCTTATTATGTGTATGTTATTCCACACACAGCTGACAGGTCAGTAGATGTGTCTGATTGTTCTATGTGTGTTACAATGAACCATCTAAGTAACACTCAACAGTCTTCTTTAGGGTTTACAATGTCTTCTATTGGATTCACAATGTCTTCTATAGGATTCACAATGTCTTTTATAGGATTCACAATGAACCAACTAAATAAAACTCACAATCTTCTGTAGGAATCACCATCTTCTATAGAATTCACAATGTCTTTTATAGGATTCACAATGTATTCTATAGGATTCACAATGTCTTCTATAGAATTCACAATATCTTCTATAGGATTCACAATGTCTTCTATAGAATTCACAATGTCTTCTATAGAATTCACAATGTATTCTGTAGGATTCACGATGTCTTCTATAGAATTCACAATGTCTTCTATAGAATTCACAATGTATTCTGTAGGATTCACAATGGATTCTGTAGGATTGACAATGTATTCTATAGGATTCACAATGAACCAACTAAATAAAACTCACAGTCTTCTATAGGATTCACAATGAACCAACTAATTAAAACTCAGTCTTCTGTACACAATGTATTCTATAGGATTCACATTGTCATCTAGAGGATTCACAATGTCTTCTATAGGATTCACATTGTCATCTAGAGGATTCACAATGTCTTCTATATGATTCACAATGTCTTCTATAGGATTCACAAAGTCTACTATATGATTCACAATGTCTTCTATATGATTCACAATTTCTTCTATATGATTCACAAAGTCTTCTATATGATTCACAATGTCTTCTATATGATTCACAATGTCTTCTATATGATTCACAATTTCTTCTATATGATTCACAAAGTCTTCTGTATGATTCACAGTCTTCTATAGGATTCACAATGTCTTCTATAGGATTCACAATGTCTTCTATAGGATTCAAATGTCTTCTATAGGATTCAAATGTCTTACAGAGGATTCATAATGTCTTATAGAAGATTCACAATTAACCAGCTAAGTAAAACGCTAGTCTTCCCTAGGATTCACAATGAAATAACTAAGTAAAACTTAGTCTTCTATAGGATTTACAATGTCGTCAATAGGATTCACAATTAACCAGCTAAGTAAAACTCTAGTCTTCCCTAGGATTCACAATGTCTTATAGAGGATTCACAATTAACCAGCTAAGTAAAACGCTAGTCTTCCCTAGAATTCACAATGAAATAACTAAGTAAACCTCAGTCTTCTATAGGATTTACAATGAACCAACTAAGTAAAAGTCTTCTATAGATTCACAATGAACCAGCTAAGTAAAACACAACAGAATTTATTTGATTCTTGAGTATACTTTGCATCATGTGCTTTTGGTTCTAGAACAGCCACATACGTTGTTCACATTACATGATTCTTTTACTTTATTTGGCTTTTTTCTGGCGTGACAGGTGGTGGCCGGAAGATGAGCTCATTCCAGAGGAGTGAAGAGATAGGTCCGATAGATCTGAGAGGAGGCATGTCCAAACAGGCGAGCAAAGACTCGACAGATGGGAGTATCGGCAGTATCAGCAGTGACTCTTCTAGCGTGTGAGTGCCTGATAACGGAAGCATTTTACTCTGTCTTTGGTGGCATTATATGTTAGATAATAGGGTTTATTTTAGCAGTGGAACTCCAAAAACCTGCCCAGTTTTGTTATTGTTATTATCAATAAGTAAAGTAAGGGGACCTTTCATATGCCTGGAGGGACATTATGTCATGCTGGTTCTATATTTTATAAACCAATGAGCACTCATGGTCAGTATCTTGCCAGCCACCTGTCCTTCGCAGGACATGTCCTATACGCATGTTAGACCGAGTTGTCCTGGCAGCCGTGGTCAGTTATAACAACTTGCCAGGATGGGGATCAGAACACATGACTATTAGGTCAGCGTAAATGCTGGCCACTAAGCTGTGTGTCTCCTGGTTGGTATCTGTCATTTTTTTTTTAACTGTCATTTAATACCTTGCAGTGTAGGACAGGATGGTTTCTTCTTCTTCTGCTGCGTTCATCCGGAGTTTTTTTGTGTGGACGTTATTGCGTTGTGCCTGTTTACAGCAGAGCTGCGTTCTTGCGCTGTTAGGCAGACACATCCAACTTCTGCGGGCATTTGTTGACCAATCCAGATATCTATTATAAGCATCCAGATATTTATTTATCTGCCTTCCCCTTATTCTTTTCCCCTCAATCTTACCAGTTGTCACCAAGTTCTCTAATTTATTTTTTCTTATAATGTGTCCAGATAATTTTGACTGTCTATGTCTAATTTCTTTAATCAGTTTATGATTCTCATTTGCTTCTTGAAGGACTTGCTCATTGGTTTTTCTGTCTGTCCATGGTATCCTTTGTATTTTCCTCAGAAACCACACGGGGATTAGCTTTCCCTATGATTGTGTCCCTCCCCAACAGGTGAACCCATTCCGTCTTCAGAGGTACTTGTAATTTACACCCCCCAAGTCGAGAAGTCAACATTTTAGTCCAACTGTCCGGCGTAGGGGTTGAACCCCTGACCTCGGCATCAGCACACTGAATGTTTAAGAACGAGCACTTGTATCCATTCTGCCATACTAACCTCCTTCAAGGCATGTAAAAATAGTCAATACATGCTGGAAGCCACAGTAGTTCAGAGGCTGGCAGGTCAACATTTTAGTCCAACTGTCCGGCGTAGGGTTGAACCCCTGACCTCAGCATCAGCACACCGGATGTTTAAGAACATGCATTCTTATCCATTCGGCCATGCGGACCTACCACTTATTTCTGTTGATTTATTTGGTTGTTTTGGGATCTGGGTTTTGAAGATTGAACACAACCCACTACTGGCAACGCTGATCGTATTCACCGGTCGCAAAAAGTGTGAGTCACATGGTCAGTGTTTGCACACCCGCCACACATGCCAGTGACCTGGAGTTTGCTCCCGGGTCCAGTCAGGGATATGCACTACTGATGAGCTCAAACGAGAGCGAAACTCAACTTATTTCTGTAGTTTTTTTCTGGAAATTTCCTAACAACCGAACAAACTTCATTTTTAAAGGGTCACAAATTGGGCACGCAGGGCTGTTTTACAATCGGCCCTTCCAACCATTCACCCCTTCCAACCACTCATCCCTTCCAACCACTCATCTTTCATACATTAATTATCTGTTGTGCATATTACATTCACATAGAAAATAAAACATGGTCAACTGAAAGCTGTGAACATAAACAAAGCATATTACCATGTTATGAGGCAGACAGACAGACACTCACAATCTGACACTCACAATCTGCTACATATGTCCACTGATGTGTGGCTGTATTTTGTCTGCAGTCTGTGGCTACCAGCCAGTCTTCGCCTGGGGCCTGATGGACAGTTTGGGGAGTTTGTGGATGGCCTGGGTCCCTCTCAGCTGGTGGGCAGGCAGGTTCTGGGGGCTCCATGCCTCGGGGAGATACAGCTAGGCCTTTACGACCGTAAGGGTCATCTGGAAGTAGAGGTCATCCGAGCCAGAGGTCTTATGTCGAAGCCCGGAGCCAGAGTTCTACCTGGTAGTTTGTGTTTTTATTTTGAGATGTATTTGCATGTCCTTTACTCATACATTTACTTGCCTTCTTTACATTTCTCATATATAAATACAGACGGTACGGTCCTCATTTTTATAAAAAAACACACGTATATTTCTCATATACACACAAACTGTTTAATTACACCTCTCATTTATATATGCAGATTGTGTGTTTAGTGTGAGATATAGTTGAACATATCAGTAGATCTCTCATGCATAAAGAAAAATTGTTGAATTGGATCTTGTATAAGACAAACTGTCTGATTATATGTCTCATATATATATAAAGAAATTGTTTAATTGGATCTCTCATATATAAAACAAATTGTTTAATTATATCTTTCTCTCATAATATATAATGACAAATTGTTATATATAGGCAAATTACATCACTCATATAATGACAAATCGTTATATATAGGCAAATTACATCACTCATATAATGACAAATTGTTATATATAGGCAAATTACATCACTCATATAATGACAAATTGTTATATATAGGCAAATTACATCTCTCATAATATATAATGACAAATTGTTATATATAGGCAAATTACATCTCTCAAAATTTATAATGACAAATTGTCACCTCTCATATATAAAGACAGATTTTTCTCTCATAAATAGAGACACATTGTCTAATTACATTTCTCATTTATAAAGACACATTGTCTAATTACACCTCTTGTACATAAGACAAATTGTCATTACATCTCTCATACATAAGACAAATTGTTTTAATTACATCTTTCATAATATATTTTGTTTAACTTGGTCTCGTACAAGACAAACTGTCTAATTAGATGACTCATATATAAAGACAAATTGTTTAATTGGATCTCTCATATATAAAGACTGACTGGCACCTTGCCGTCTTGACAGATGATAGTTTGTAAAATGGAGTTACACCTCTCTGTAACACAAAGCCTGGACAGAGTTTAGAGACCATGTGTTGCCCATACAGCATGATCCCTCTCTCGGCCTGTCTAGTTTACTCTAGAGGAAATGTAACACCAATACGTCTGGAACAAGACAAGCTACAGAACCTGCTGGATCAGAAAAGCAATATTCTAACTGTCCGTCTGTCTGAGCTTCCATCCTAGACCAGTTGCCGACCAAGGCTTAAAGCCTGGTCTGCCCTGCCATGACATTTAGTCTGCATTTCCTCACACTAGGGTAAGGCTTGTACCCTCCCAATTGCACTCCTCCACCCGAAGCATGTGGGGTGTCGGGTTTGGTAAGCACCGCAACAGAAAGCAGGTAGCACCATCTATTGTCATACGATAGCTTAGTCATATCTGACTAAGACCTGACATAATTTTTTTTTAAATTATTATAAAGATGTTTTATTACATCTCTTATATAAAGAGAATCTGTTTTATTACATTTCTCACATTACTTTTTTATTTAGATCTCACGTATAATAAATATTTTAATTATACCTCACAAATAAACATACAAGTTTCCTGCCGTCACCTCCCATTAAACACACTTTAATCTTGACACATATACTGTTTAATCCATCTCACACACACACTATAACTACCCCGACATCATTTAAACACTGATGGCTTCCCACCACATTGTGCTAAGGTCTCCCACACTCTGATGACTATCCTCACATCATGTTAACATACAAACTGTTTAATCTGTCTCACACACACTAATGACTCCCTCCACATTATGTTAACACACAAACTGTTTAATCTGTCTCACACACACTAATGACTCCCTCCACATTATGTTAAGACACAATCTGTCTAATCTGTCTCACACACACTAATGACTCCCTCCACATTATGTTAACACACAAACTGTTTAATCTGTCTCACACACACTAATGACTCCCTCCACATTATGTTAACACACAAACTGTTTAATCTGTCTCACACACACTAATGACTACCCCCACATCATGTTAACACACAAACTGTTTAATCTGTCTCACACACACTAATGACTCCCTGCACATTATGTTAAGACACAAACTGTCTAATCTGTCTCTCACACACTAATGACTCCCTCCACATTATGTTAACACACAAACTGTTTAATCTGTCTCACACACACTAATGACTCCCTCCACATTATGTTAACACACAAACTGTTTAATCTGTCTCACACACACTAATGACTACCCCCACATCATGTTAACACACAAACTGTTTAATCTGTCTCACACACACTGATGACTGCCCGCACGTCAGGCTAACACACACACACTGATGACTCCCCCACATCAGGTTAACACACACACACACACAATGATGACAACCCCACATCAGGTTAACATACACACACACTGATGACTCCCCCACATCAGGTTAACACACACACACACACTAATGACTCCCCAACATCATGTTAACACACACACACACTGATGACTGCCCCACATCATGTTAACACACACACTGATGACTCCCCCACATCATGTAAACATACACACACTGATGACTCCCCAATGTCAGGTTAACACACACCCTGATGACTCCTCCATGTCAGGTTAACACACACACTGATGACTCTCGAACATCATGTAAACACACACACACATTGATGACTCCCCCACATCATGTTAACACACACTGATGACACCCCCACATCATGTTAACAAACACACACTGATGACTCCCCCATGTCAGGTTAACACACACACTGATGACTCTCCCACATCATGTAAACACACACACACATTGATGACTCCCCTACATCAGGTTAACACACACACTGATGACTCCCCCACATCAGGTTAACACATACACAGATGACTCCCCCATGTCATGTTAACACACACACACACTGGTGATGCTCCATGTCAAGTTAACACAGCACACACACACTGATGACTCCCCCACATCAGGTTAACACATACACAGATGACTCCCCCATGTCATGTTAACACACACATACACACACTGATGATGCCCCATGTCAAGTTAACACAGCACACACACACTGATGACTCTCCCACATCAGGTTAAAGAAAAGAAGTCGCTTAAAAGTCGACAGGGTTGACTTCATTGCACTGGGTTTTAGCCCATATGGCTCGGTCTCATTTCGCAGCGCGGAAAGCGTCGCACAAAGCACAAACTCCGTAGCTCTATCGACAACACACAGGAGTCTCTGAAAAATTTAACTCGTGAACCGAAGGACGCGGCCCGGAATCGAACCCACAACCTTCGGAGCCCGAGTTAAACGGCTTGACCACTTCGCCACGAAGACTCCACGTTAACATCAGGTTAACACACACACACTGATGACTCCCCCACATCAGGTTAACACACACTGATGACTCCCTATGTCATGTTAACACACACACACACACACACTGATGATGCCCCATGCCAGGTTAACACTCACACACTGATGACTCCCCCATGTCAAGTTAACACACACACACTGATGACTCCCCCATGTCATGTTAACACACACACACTGATGACTCCCCCATGTCATGTTAACACACACACACACACACACTGATGACCCCCCCCCCCCCACACACACACACACACATCAGGTTAACATACACACACTGATGACTCCCCTACTTCAGGTTAACACATACACTGTTGACTCCCCCATGTCATGTTAACACACACACTGATGACTCCCCCACATCATGTTAACACATACACTGATGACTCCCCCATGTCATGTTAACACACACACTGAAACATAAACACACACTGCTGTTCCCCTGCAGCTCCCTACGTGAAGGTGTACCTGATTGAGGGCAAACATTGTGTGGAGAAGCAGAAAACAACGACGGCCAGGCGAACTCTGGACCCCCTCTACCAGCAGCAGTTGTTCTTTAGCGAGCCCTACCACAACCGCATATTACAGGTATGTTTGCTTTATCTCCCAGAGACACATTTTAGCGAGATAGAGTAGGGAGAGAGAGAGGTGAGATAATAGAGCGGGAGGAGAACCAATGAACTTAATTTTCACAGGATCACAAATTTGGCAATAGAGAAGAAAAATATGTCCCTTAAAAGTCAACAGGGTCGACTTCATTGCACCGGGTTTTATTCCATACGACTCTGTCTCTTTCAGCAGCGTCGCACAAAGTACAAACTCCGTAGCTCCAGGATGACCCTCAGGAGTCTAAATAAAAATGCACTCGTGAACCAAAGGACGCAGCCTGGAATCGAACCCACAACCTTCGGAACCTGAGTCAAGACGGCTTGACCACTTCACCAGGAAGACTCCACAATGACATTTAGTCACTCCATGGAGACTTGGCAATAGAGAATGCAGAGAGAGAAGAGTGATTAGAGAAAGAAGTGAGAAGGAAGAGATAAAATCAAGGGAGAAACTCTAGTCAGAGTCAGTGTCATTCAACCTCCCCCATTTTCCTGTCTGAGAGTCTTTCCCTCTCATCTGCAGACAGAGCCCCTTCCTTCTTCAGACAGAGGCCCTTTCACCACACACAAACACCCCCCCCCCTTTTTTTTTTCTTCCAGTGAGAGGATCCTTTACTGTTCCTTTCCTGTGATAAGGTTCTTCTTCCCCTCTCCAGTGAGAGGATTCCCACCTCTCTGCAGTCAATCCTGCCTCTCTGGTAAGATTTCCTCCCTTTCTGCCATTCCTGCATCCCTCCTCAGGTAAGAGCACAAACACCAACACTCTCCTCCCTCCCTCTGTGCCAAAGGTCGTGTTTATGTATCAGTAGGTGTCACTGACCATCAGACATATCCCAGACACTGACACTAGCTGTAACCCTGAAGCGCCTCTCTCGGGGGCTGCCTATCTAGAGACTGTTTTCTAGTCAGGCTCATATTCTAATTACTGCCATAACTACCCTTAGATATGAAGTTCAGTACCATCTTGCACACAGGTATCCAGTCTTGGAGAGGTGAATGTAAACACTGCAACATAGTCCCCACAGAGATGATACTTCACTATGTGCCCCAGTCCCCACAGAGATGATACTTCACTATGTGACCCAGTCCCCACAGAGATGATACTTCACTGTGTGAGCCAGTCCCCACAGAGATGATACTTCACTATGTGACCCAGTCCCCACAGAGATGATACTTCACTGTGTGACCCAGTCCCCACAGAGATGATACTTCACTATGTGACCCAGTCCCCCCAGAGATGATACTTCACTATGTGACCCAGTCCCCACAGAGATGATACTTCACTATGTGACCCAGTCCCCCCAGAGATGATACTTCACTATGTGACCCAGTCCCCCCAGAGATGATACTTCACTGTGTGACCCAGTCCCCACAGAGATGATACTTCACTATGTGACCCAGTCCCCCCACAGATGATACTTCACTATGTGACCCAGTCCCCCCAGAGATGATACTTCACTGTGTGACCCAGTCCCCACAGAGATGATACTTCACTATGTGATCAGCAGGAAAGTCCACACAAACCTTACTCTGACAGATCTAGCCCTCTTAAGGGCTGAGACATTCTGAACGTCCACAGCTAAAACTTCAGTCTTCCGGAGTAAAATTCAATTGTATGGTCTCCATCAGTGTATGGAGACAATAAAATTGTAGAAACACACACAACAAGGCTATAGTTGGTCCAACACTATACTTACTAGTACAGTCCTGGACAAAATTGATAATATTCAGAAATGGACAGCAAAGTTGCTGGCGATAACTGAAACTCTGATAAGAGATCAGATGTGAATGCAAACACTTCATGGAGAGCACAGTGGAGGTAGGGATGCCTCAGGAATCTGCTAGTTGATACAGAACACAAGCACTAATGTCTCACACTGTATGTTACGTTAAGGCATAGGCTGTCTTTAAAATATCAATATTTCTCTTTCATAATATAAGACAAATATATATAATGAACAAATTAGGAAGAACATAGAAGCAACAGAGATGTGGTTCTCGAATGTTGCGAATTCCTTGGACTGCCAGAGTAACTAACAATGATTGTCTGAAAGAGGCTAATGAAACTAGAACATTATATACAACAATAAGAAAGAGACAAACAGCTTTATTTGGTCATGTGATGAGAAGAGAGACATTGGAGAACATCATGACAACTGGAAAGATCGAGGGGAAGAGAGGCAGAGGCAGACCAAGAGAAATGAGGCTGGACGGATTGAGACGGTGGCATGGAGGAATATCATCAGCAGAGTTGATCCAGAACACCAAAGACTGAGATCTGTGGAGAGACATGAACTGGCAGGGCAGTTGATGATGATGAATATAAGACACAACATACGCTGTATAAATATTTCTCTTTCCTAATATAAGACACAACATAGGCTGTCTGTTGTATAAATATTTTTCTTTCCTAAACAAGACACAACATAGACTGTTGTATAAATATGTCTCTTTCCTAATATTTATAGCTTGTGACAACACTGGCCCGAATTCTCAGTTGTTGTCGCTACTTTTCAGTTTGGGGTTATAGATTAACTTCTGTTTGCCCTTACACCAATTGCCACCGAAATGGTGTCCGGACGATAACTTCCCATTTGATGACTACTGATACACAAAGACACCTGACTGACTTATAACAGGCGAATGTAGAATCTTTCTTGGAGATCTATAACTGACTTATAACAGGCGAATCTAGAATCTTTCTTGGAGATCTAACAAACAGACATTCAGACAGGAACAGTTAGTAGGGTGAGAGTAGTCTGGTGGACAACCTCATCATCCCACAAGAGTCCTGTTAGTGAATGATTGAGTGTCAGTTTGTAGAAACAGGTGGTGTCACCTGATCCTCCTGTATGATGCCCTCTGGACTTGAGCCTGGTAGGTTTCAACAGTCACTAGCCACTTGGCCTTCTTCGCCGTCTAGACTCAGATCTTATACTTCAGATAGCATCGTGGAATAGTCTTCTTCAGAGAGCTTCGGTTTGATAGCCCAGTCTCGGTCTCCTGGCTGAGTGGAGGTGAGACACACGCACACACACATCCATTCTGGCGTCTTTCACACAGCAAACAGCACTAGCAAAGAGCAAAGGGGTTCCTGTAAGCAAGAACAGGCCAGGCGTACAAATCTATCACACGTTATTCGCTAACTCACTCTCTTTTGTGGTCATTCCCTCGAGCTCAGACCACTTTCGTATGTCTGACTTCCCAGACAAATCTCACAGACAGGTTAGGTTACCACTGTTAGTAATCCTAACTTAAGTCCATTAACTTTCAGCCACAAGTCTCATACATAATAGATATGATGACAAGTTCCATTCACAAGGATGGCAGACTTCCATACCTCACACGGAGATCATCAAGCGTTATGGCGTGGATCGTCTTTCTTAACTCTCACAACACAGGCCATCTGTTGTATAAATATTTCTCTTTCTTAATATAAGACACAACATAGGCCGTCAGTTGTATAAATATCTATTTCCTAATATAAGACTCAACATAGGCCATCTGTTGTATAAATATCTCTCTTTCCTAATATAAGACACAACATAGGCCATCTGTTGTATAAATCTCTCTCTTTACTAATATAAGACGCAACATAGGCCATCTGTTGTATTTCTCTTTCCTAATATAAGATCTCAGAACAGTCATAACATCTGATGGGAGATGCCTATAAGATCTCAGAACAGTCATAACATCTGATGGGAGATGCCTTGTAGAGATTAGAACAAGAATCACTATGGCGAAAGTAGCCTTTAGCAAAATTAAAAACATACTGATGTAAATTGAAGCGAGAAAAGAGTGTTGAGGGGTTTCTGAGGAAAATGCAAAAAAATACCATGGACATACAGAAAAACCAATGACCAAGTACTACAGGAGACAAATGAAAATCGTAAATTGATTAGAGAAATTAGACGTAGACAGTCAACATTTTTTGGACATGTTATGAGAACTTAGTGACAACTGGCAAGATCAAAGGGAACAGACAAAGAGGAAGACCGAGAAGTAAATACCTGGATGGCTTGGCCACATGGCATGGTCGAGACAGGAACACGGAGCTGATCCATGACTCTGGTGATCGAGTGAAATGGCGAGTCCCCGGGAAGGTTAACCCGGTCAACAAATGCCCGCAGAACGCAGCTCTGCTGTAAACAGGCACAACGCAGTCACATCCGGAAAAAAAATCCTGATGAACTCAGAAGAAGAAGAAGAATGGCGAGTCATGACCACCCACTTTCCGGAATGGCACATGATTGGTTGAATGACACAACATAGGCTGGCTGTTGTATAAATATTTATCTTTCCTAATATAAGACACAACTTAGGCCGTCTGTTGTATAAATATTTATCTTTCCTAATATAAGACACAACTTAGGCCGTCTGTTGTATAAATATTTATCTTTCCTAATATAAGACACAACTTAGGCCGTCTGTTGTATAAATATTTATCTTTCCTAATATAAGACACAACAATTGTTTCTCTTTTCTAACATACATAATATGTTGTTTGCTGTCTGGTTATGTATGTATTTTTTCTAACGGAAGCCAACAACATCGGCTGGCTCTTGTGTGTATATATATGCCTGTCTCCATGGCGAAGGGCTTATGGACATGATGCGTGAGCCCGCTTACCCGCGTTCGAAACACAGCTGCGACTGATTTGGCAGCAGACAGCGTTGCGCTGGGTTTTAACAGGTTGGTATGGGAGCCGGTCATTCAGAAATCAATGGCAAACTACTGAACTAAAACTTGCCAAGACATCAACAACAGCAGCAAAATGCTGGTGTTGACAGCGATGTCCTGTAAAAAGGATGTGCAAAAATAAATTGTGTATTTTAATAAACGAATATATGCTGTCTATTACATTTGTGTAGAACATGGGCTGCCTGTTGTAGAATAATTTGTCTTGATCAACAAACAGGTCACTGTGTGGGGAGACTACGGCCGCATGGACAAGAAAGTCTTCATGGGCGTTGCCCAGATCCTGCTGGATGACCTCGACCTAAGCAACATTGTGATTGGCTGGTACAAACTATTCCCGACCTCGTCGTTATTCGGCCACCATTCGTCAACTACAGGCTTGTCCCAGGCGGGTTTGGGTTCGTCGACATCGCTAGAAACCTTGATGTCCCGAACATAGCATAGGTGGTTCTTAGACAAACATGTGATTTATCAAAGCCCAAGTACAAGCTGATATTAGTTGCAGATCCAAGTGAACCTTAGAAGCTTGTGTGTGTGTGTGTGTGCGACCAGTTGGAATTGCTTCAATCCTCCAGCCATTTATTCAGTCATTTTGTCACTTTTATTCATGAACCTTTTTACTACACCAACATTCTTTCAAATATTTCTTCGCACCCACGTATAGTCATGTAGTTGTGTTCTGACCAGTTTGTGTGTGTGGTGATATTTGCACATGGTGTATGTGTGCTGCGTGTGGGTTGAGAGAGTTTGTATGTGGGTAGGCTGGTTGTGAGTAATTATGGGGATTTATATGTAGGATAGGCTGGTTGTGTGTGGAGACTTGTATGTGGGTAGGCTGGTTATGTGTGGAGAGTTGTATGTGGAGAATAGTATATGGGTAGGCTGGTGGTGTGGGGAGAGTTGTATATGGGAAGGTTGGTGTTGTGTAGAGAGTTGTATGTGGGTAGGCTGGTTGTGTGTGGATAGGCTGGTTGTGTGTGGAGAGCTCTATGTGGGTAGGCTGGTTGTGTGTGGAGAGTTGTATGTGGGTAGGCTGGTGTTGTGTGGGGAGTTGTATGTGAGAAGGTTGGTGTTGTGTGGAGAGTTGTATGTGGGTATGCTGGTGTTGTATGGAGAGTTGTATGTGGGTAGTTTGTGTTCTGATGCAGAGAAAAGTGTGTGTGTGGGTGGGTGGGGAGAGAGATGGATACTATCTGTAAAGACATGTCTGTGGAGAGATGAGTATAGTGTTGGAAAGAGATTGAGTATATGGACGGGATCTGTAGAGACATGTGTAAGGACAATAGACAAGCACAATTGGATGCTCTCCTGTTTCGAGCGTTACATTTAGCAGCATGACCAGCAGTCCGGCTATGTTGTGTTTACCAAAATTCTTGCATGTGGCACTGCTGCCTTCTGCTGGGGAAAGTCCTACTGAGGACTGGCATAGTTAGTTAGTCGACAGATCATCCTCGTTGCACATCGGACCATTCAGTCCATATGTGCTCGGATCCCCTCCTCAGCAAATCCCGCAGCGTGTAGCAGCTAACGACGCCAGTTCTGTGTTGGTTTATCAATCTTCTTTGGCTTCCTGCATAGTGTTCTTGTTTGGCCACCCCTCTTTTAATTTGCTGCTCTCGCAGTCTGGCCATTGTTGTAGATTCACAGTCATCACTTGGTTCTTGCAAAAGTCTCACTTCTCGTAGAGCATTCAGAATGTCAGCCTGGTCCATGGCGCGTCCGCCCTCCACAGTAGCCTCACCTGCGAGCTTGTCAGCCCGCTCATTTCCTTGTACTCCCGCATGCCCTGGCACGAAGATGAAACTAATGGACTGGCATAAAAGATGTTTGGCAGGGCAGGATATCTATTTCAACTCAGATTCCAATTTGCTGCCTTCCTGGGGATTCGAACCATGATGTGAAAGGCAGAGTCTGAAGCAGTCTTTTATCAAACAATAAACGTGTAGCCATAAACGATGACAGGTAATCCAATATTTTTTTTTTCCCGCTCACTCGCTTTGAACTCAAGCGTAGTCCATACACACTATATATAGTAGTGATGGACTGAATTTTGCATGTGGATTAGATTTTCCTATTCTTCTTCTTTCGTTCACCTGAAATATGTTTATAACTGTAATGTTGTCTCTTGTATGAATCTAACAGTCTTTTTTAGTTCACTCAGCGGTCCATAGAGTTTATCTTCCACTGCTGTCTCTCTAGGCCAGAAGGTTCGCCTGGATATGTTGTAGTTTGGGCAGTCCTTGAGTATGTGCTCTGCTGTCTGCGACGCCAAACCACATGTGCACGTGGCTGAGTCACCAATCTTGAATTTTGTATACATGTGGTTGCGTAATATATTATGTCCTGTTCTGAGGCGCAGAAGAACGACCTGTTCTGGTCTGCCCATAACGTGGCAGTCGTCTTGAGTAGGGTTTGGTGGCCTTCTGACTGATTTGATCATTCTTTTCTTTTGGTGGTATGTAATGGGCACATCAGGTTGTTCTTCTTTTGCTCCTTCCTTAGCCACTCAATCAGCTCTGTCGTTTCCCTATTAACAGGGTCCCTCGCCTTTAGGCGAACCCACTCTGACTTCAGAAGTACTTGTAATTTACGTCCCCAAATCAAGGATGACAGGTCAACATTTTAGTCCAACTGTCTGGTGTAGGGGTTAAACCCCTAACCTCGGCATCAGCACACAGGATGTTTAAGAACACGCGTTCTTACCCATTCGACCATGCTGACCTACAATAATCCAATAAATGTCACCCTATTACATTTTCGTCATCTTAAAATAAGCTCTTACTTGTACTAACAACCTAAAGTAGGCAGACTGATAGGTAAGTGGGTAGTGATAGACAACTGAAACGATAGGCATGTGGGGAGGGGAGGATATAGACAGTTCATAGATAACATGAAGATATAGACAGACAGATTATAGGTAACATGAGGATATTGATAGATTATAGGTAACAAGATATAGACAGATTATAGGTAGCAGGATATAGACAGATTATAGGTAGCAGGATATAGACAGATTATAGGTAGCAGGATATAGACAGATTATAGGTAACAGGATATAGACAGATTATAGGTAACAGGATATAGACAGACAGATTATAGGTAGCAGGATATAGACAGACAGATTATAGGTAGCAGGAGAATATAAACAGGTGAGTATTATAGGTAATATGAAGAGGATTTGAACAGTAGGTAACTGGAGAGGGTTAGATAGATAGATAAACGATAGATATGGAGGACAGACTGAGAAATGATCTGGAAAGTGGAGAATGACAAGATAGACAGGATTCTGGGGGCAGGTTGATGAATAGACAGATGGGGAAATGTTGACAAATGATAGCCAGGTGGGGGAAGGGATGACAGATGATAGCTAGGTGGGGAAGGGTTATCAGATGATGGCTAGGTGGGGGAAGGTTGGCAGATAGGAAAGATTGACAGAGATTTGATAGGTAGGTGGGAAAAGATTGACAGTTGGATGATAAGGTAGGCGTGGACAGGTTGACAGACATATGATAAGTAGGTGGGGAAATATTGACAGAGAGATGATAGCTAGATGAGTAAGCTAGACAAATGAGCAAATTGGCAGAAGTGGACAGATGGACAGTAGACTGAATGGATTGATAAGTAAGCATGAATGATAGACCGTAGACTGAATGGGTTGATAGGTAAGCATGAATGATAAGAAAGAATTATGGAATTTTATACTAAGTGACCATCTGTGTACAAGATGTAAAACTTGCTACACAATTTCGATGTGATATGTGTCATACACTACTAGAGGACATTACCTTCAAGTGATACCTTTTGTCTGCTACTGGTATATAGGATACCTTAATGTGATACTTGTATTCATACACTGTACATTACCTCTTGTTTTTCCAGCATTAGCAGGTATTGATAGCAGCACCCTGCAGCCAGTGGCATTTGTGAGAAATTGTACTTTTTGTGAGAGGTTGTACCATTTTGAGCAGTTGTACCTGTGTGTGTGTGAGAGACATACCTTACTGCATCTTCCACCAAAGTGTGACCTCGAAGACAGGTGCTGCTATCGCAGAGTTAAATCTCATTGTTACATTTTAATCTCCCTTCTTAAATATGTATTTCACTAATGTGTTGGTTGTTGTGTGGGGACAAGAGGATGGCTGTCGTAGAATGGATCCACATTGCTTGCCGTCACAGAATGGATCTCTGTACGTAATCAGCCATGGGAGGGAGTGTGATATATGAGGTGATTGTGACAGCACCAGGTGTGTCTGTGTGCACACAACAAGGTGTGTACATTAAATTCGTACAGGTTGTGTACAACAGGGACACTCAAGACAACCATTCATGCTACTGGGGGAACACCCCAGAGGCCTCTAACATTGATGACTGAAATGGCCAAGAACCCCCACCGAACAATCTGTACACACACACACACACTGCTACTGGGGGATGATTCTCAGTGCACACAGAACCCAAGCATGAATGGGTGAGAGAACTTTCATCACTGGGGCATGATGCCCCGCTAACATCTATGGATGCCAAGCCACACAATCACAACAGAGAGAATGACTCTCTCCAAACATTCTATGAAAGCTCACACAATCACAACATGACTCTCCCCAACCTCTATAGAATCCCACACAATCACAACAGGACTCTCCCCAACCTCTATAGAATCCCACACAATCACAACATGACTCTCCCCAACCTCTATAGAATCCCACACAATCACAACAGGACTCTCCCCAACCTCTATAGAATCCCACACAATCACAACATGACTCTCCCCAACCTCTATAGAATCCCACACAATCACAACATGACTCCCCAACCTCTATAGAATCCCACACAATCACAACATGACTCTCCCCAACCTCTATAGAATGCCACACAATCACAACATGACTCTCCCCAACCTCTATAGAATCCCACACAGTCACAATAGGGACATGATTCTCTCCCAACATCCATGGAAGCCCACACAATCACAACGGGGCACATCTCTCTTCATCACTCGAGAGAGCGCAGGTTACAAGGACATCATGGATTGCCTGCCCATGGCATGCAGGTGTGTGGAGCCATGAACAGGCTGACAGACTGGCTGCTGCCTCCTGGAAAGATTGCTACTTCACCATACGTGTGACGTGGGGAAGGTATTCTGTGACCAAGGGGAAGAGAGCAGATTTACACAGTATCCATATACGGAGAGATTTGTACAGAAGGGCATAGAGGAACTGGACGATATTCAACATGGAAAAGAAAAGCCAAGCAGACCTTTCATCAAACAGCTACTGCAACTATAAGCAAGAGAACAGTTGGTGGTTTCTGAGGAAGACGATAATGAAGTAAGCCAATATCAGCCTATTAAGAGAGGTGTGAGACAGGGATGTGTAATGTCTCCAGATCTGTTTTCCCTGTACAGTGAAAATATTTTCAGAAATATTGAAAATATGGAAGGAATCAACATTGGGGGACGATGCATCAATAACATTAGATATGCAGATGGTACAGTCTTGATTGCAGACAATGAACAGGATCTGCAAAATTTAGTAGATGCGGTTGTTACACACAGTGAACAACAAGGGTTAGAATTAAATTGTAAAAAGACACAGATTATGGTCGTCACTAGGAAGAAAGAAATACCACAGTGTAATATACAAGTAAATGGGAATATTCTTCAACAAGTGAATAGGTACAATTATCTCGGAACAGTAATAACATCTGATGGGAGATGCCTTGAAGAAATTAGAACAAGGATCGCCATGGCAAAAGTAGCCTTTAGCAAGATGAAAAACATACTGACCAATAAAAAGATGTCAATTGAAACGAGAAAAAGAGTGTTGAGATGCTACATAGAACCTGTACTTTTATATGGATGTGAAGCTTGGACAATGAGCAGCCAGGCTGAAAAACATCTGATGGCTGTAGAAATGTGGTTTCTGAGGAAAATGCAAAGAATACCATGGACAGCCAGAAAGACCAATGAACAAGTCCTTCAAGAAACAAATGAAGATCGTAAACTGATCAGAGACATTAGACGTAGACAGTCACAATTTTTTGGGCATGTTATGAGAAGAAATGATTTGGAGAACTTGGTGACAACTGGTAAGATCGAGGGGAACAGACCAAGGGGAAGACCTAGAAACAAGTATCTGGATGGCTTGGCCTTGTAGCATGGTCGAGACAGAAACACGGAACTGATCCACGACTCTGTTGATCGAGTGAGATGGCAGAACATGACCGCCCACGCTTACCGGCATGGCACATGATGGATGGATGGAGGAAGACGACAGGGCATGAGGGAATATCCTAGTTGCGGTATGACAATTCAAGCCAAGTACTTCCTGAGGTCATCCACCAGATCCTGCTTCTATTGCAGCATCTGGATGGGAATTGGTTTCAATGGAAGCAGGGTCAGGGTTAGGATGCTGTGCAAGCTTCCCTGACTTGCATGTTGTCTGAGTCAGGTCATGTAGTGATGGATTACTTTGAAAAGTAGCAGAACAGATGGAGATCAGCATGGCTGAATGGATAGGAATGCTACTTAAAAATTTGGTGTGCTAAATGCTGAGGTAGCAAGTAAAACCCCTACACCAGACAGTTGGACTAAAATAATGTCTTGTCTTTCACTTGGGGAATTACAAGTACCTCAGAAATCAAAGTGGACTCAGGGTTGCCTGATGGCGAGGGATACTGGTAATAAGGAAAGCTAATCCACACGCAAAAACACTCCAGTGCAATAGAAGTAGTTGCACATCTTATGGACTGCACTTGAGTTCAAAGTGAGTGAATTCTCACACAAAAAGCAAAGTGGCTGTGACATGCCAACCTGCATGTCAGGAATATCCAACAGGCCTGTGTCTTTCTGTCCTGGGCGTGAAGGCAATATGTGTGTCGATCACTCCTGTGTCTTTCTGTCCTGGGCGTGAAGGCTATATGTGTGTCGATCACTCCTGTGTCTGTCTGTCCTGGGTGTGAAGGCTATATGTGTGTCGATCACTCCTGTGTCTGTCTGTCCTGGGCATGAAGGCAATATGTGTGTCGATCACTCCTGTGTCTGTCTGTCCTGGGTGTGAAGGCTATATGTGTGTCGATCACTCCTGTGTCTGTCTGTCCTGGGTGTGAAGGCTATATGTGTGTCGATCACTCCTGTGTCTTTCTGTCCTGGGTGTGAAGGCTATATGTGTGTCGATCACTCCTGTGTCTGTCTGTCCTGGGTGTGAAGGCTATATGTGTGGTGATCACTCCTGTGTCTTTCTGTCCTGGGCATGAAGGCTATATGTGTGTCGATCAGTCCTGTGTCTTTCTGTCCTGGGCATGAAGGCTATATGTGTGTCGATCACTCCTGTGTCTTTCTGTCCTGGGCAATATGTGTGTCGTTCACTCCTGTGTCTTTCTGTCCTGGGTGTGAAGGCTATATGTGTGTCGATCACTCCTGTGTCTTTCTGTCCTGGGCATGAAGGCTATATGTGTGTCGATCACTCCTGTTTCTTTCTGTCCTGGGCATGAAGGCAATATGTGTGTCGATCACTCCTGTGTCTGTCTGTCCTGGGTGTGAAGGCTATATGTGTGTCGATCAGTCCTGTGTCTTTCTTTCCTGGGCATGAAGGCTATATGTGTGTCGATCACTCCTGTGTATTTCTGTCCTGGGCATGAAGGCAATATGTGTGTCGATCACTCCTGTGTCTTTCTGTCCTGGGCATGAAGGCAATATGTGTGTCGATCACTCCTGTGTCTTTCTGTCCTGGGCATGAAGGCAATATGTGTGTCGATCACTCCTGTGTCTTTCTGTCCTGGGCATGAAGGCTATATGTGTGTCGATCACTCCTGTGTCTTTCTGTCCTGGGCATGAAGGCTATATGTGTGTCGATCACTCCTGTGTCTTTCTGTCCTGGGCATGAAGGCAATATGTGTGTCGATCACTCCTGTGTCTTTCTGTCCTGGGCATGAAGGCAATATGTGTGTCGATCACTCCTGTGTCTTTCTGTCCTGGGCATGAAGGCAATATGTGTGTCGATCACTCCTGTGTCTTTCTGTCCTGGGCATGAAGGCAATATGTGTGTCGATCACTCCTGTGTCTTTCTGTCCTGGGCATGAAGGCAATATGTGTGTCGATCACTCCTGTGTCTTTCTGTCCTGGGCATGAAGACTATATGTGTGTCGATCACTCCTTTTTCTTTCTGTCCTGGGTGTGAAGGCTCTATGTGTGTTGATCAGTCGGGACTTGGCGGTGAGCAAGAAGGGAAGGGCAATGGATGGGCCAGATATCATCAATACCACAAGAGATGCAGGACACTTGGAAATCTTCTCTGTCCAGAGCAGGGAGATGGGAGCGAAGCGGGGAGATGGGAGCGAAGCGGGGAGATGGGAGTGAAGCGGGGAGATGGGAGGGAAGCGGGGAGATGGGAGCGAAGTGGGGAGATGGGAGCGAAGCGGGGAGATGGGAGTGAAGCGGGGAGCTGCCAGGACATGGACATTTTGTCAAGGGAACCAGACATGAATCAACTCACAGTTGGTGTGATCAGTCGCTATGTGCTGGCGGGAATGTAATGGAGAATATAACAATCCTCACTTATCACTAAAACAGTCATTTCTGGCACCAGGTGGGTCTAATCCTTCACAGACGGCAATACCATGGACAAACAACACCGGAATGTTCAGTTTTAGTAAGCCCCAAAGCCTACAGATACCCACCGAATGAATCCATACCACTAACACACCATCACACCAGCCATTCAATGTGCAAGCGGGTTTTTGTTTGAACATTCCACAAGCCACAAGAACCCACCTAGAAAAGCATTTCTTATCTACAGTATCTTTGTCCACTTGGACCTGGTGACTAGTCCTCACATGTAGATCCTCACGTGTAGTTACTGCCTGTCCAGCCCATGATTTCATCAACATTCAATGTGATTGTACATAGTTGTTGTCCCCCCCCCACACACCGTTTTAGTACTGATGCCTGTGTCATGGTTGCCATTATTTCAACACTCATCTTTTCTCATTCTTTTTTAAAAACCATTAATTAATTAATTAATTAATTACTTGTGTAATAAATGCTGAAACCAGTTCGACTTTTCTCGCTTGGCATTTCTTACGTGTCTTGGCTTATTTTTGTTGTTTTTATATTTTAGTGAACGTTTTAGGCAAGTATCTGGGTCAATAAATGGGTGAACATTTTAGGCAAGTATCTGGGTCAATAAATGTGATAAAGAAAGGGGGGGGGGGGGGGGGGCCACAATATGTCCCGAAGTAAGAAGCCTCTGTGGTTATTTGAAGTGCTAGGACCATCAGATTGTGTAGGAGGCCTGAGTGTAGGCGGAGATAGGTGGTCAGCCTTTCCCTCCCATAGCAAATGTTGAGAGCTAACATTGAACTCTGATCACCCGCAGAAGTCGGATGTGTTGGCCTAACGGCGCAAAAATGCAGCTCTGCTGTAAACAGGTACAACGCAATCACGTCCGAAAAAAAACTCCGGATGAACGAAGAAGAAGAACTCTGATCATACTCTGAACATTTCTAGCCACTACATCAGTGTAACATTCTAACCATTACACCAGCGCACTACCTTAACCATTACATCAGTGTAACATTCTAGCCATTACACCAGTGTACTATCCTAACCATTACATCAGCGTACTACCTTAACCATTACAACAGTGTAACATTCTAACCACTACGTCAGTGTACTATTCTAACCATTACACCAGCGTACTATCCTAACCATTAGATCAACATAACATTCTAACCACTACATTAGTGTACTATCCTAACCATTAGATCAACATAACATTCTAACCACTACATCAGTGTACTATTCTAGCCATTACACCAGCGTACTATCCTAACCATTAGATCAGTGTACACCAGCGTACTATCCTAACCATTAGATCAGTGTAACATTCTAGCCATTACACCAGCGTACTACCCTAACCATTACATCAGTGTAACATTCTAGCCATTACACCAGCGCACTACCCTAGCCATTACATCAGCGTAACATTCTTCTTCTTCTTCGTTCATCCGGAGTTTTTTTTCGGACGTGATTGCGTTGTACCTGTTTACAGCAGAGCTGTGTTCTTGCGCCGTTAGGCCGACACATCCGACTTCTGCGGGCATTTGTTGACCGGGTTAGCCTTCCCGGGTGTATCATTCTAACCACTACATTAGCGTACTGTTCTAACCACTACAAAAGGTGAGAAGCAGAGTTACATTGAACGGTCAAGGAGACCGCAAAGATACAAAGGCTTGGCATGAGATTGCTGAAGGCCTATGCTCCAGATGGGGATGTAAGGGTCACAGAGAAATCCTGGCATGTGAAAGTGGATCATGGGTAACCTTGTAGGCTGTAGAAATGTGGTTTTCTTGAAGACAGCTGAGTGCACAATGGACAGATGGAAAAAAAAAACATAAAGAGAACTGGTTACTCATGTGTGAATTAAACCAGAACTGGTTACTCATGCATGAATTAAACCAGAACTGGTTACTCATGTGTGAATAAAACCAGAACTGGTTACTCATGTGTGAATAAAACCAGAACTGGTTACTCATGTGTGAATAAAACCAGAACTGGTTACTCATGTGTGAATTAAACCAGAACTGGTTACTCATGTGTGAATTAAACCAGAACTGGTTACTCATGAGTGAATTAAACCAGAACTGGTTACTCATGTATGAATAAAACCAGAACTGGTTACTCATGTGTGAATTAAACCAGAACTGGTTACTCATGTGTGAATAAAACCAGATGTGTGCAGAACTGGTTAATCATGTGTGAATTAAACCAGAACTGGTTACTCATGCATGAATTAAACCAGAACTGGTTACTCATGTGTGAATAACTGGTTAATCATGTGTGAATTAAACCAGAACTGGTTACTCATGCATGAATTAAACCAGAACTGGTTACTCATGCGTGAATTAAACCAGAACTGGTTACTCATGTGTGAAGAACTGGTTAATCATGTGTGAATTAAACCAGAACTGGTTACTCATGTGTGCAGAACTGGTTAATCATGTGTGAATTAAACCAGAATTGGTTACTCATGTGTGCAGAACTGGTTAATCATGAGTGAATTAAACCAGAACTGGTAACTCATGCATGAATTAAACATGAACTGGTTACTCATGCGTGAATTAAACACGAACTGGTTACTCAACTGTGAATTAAACAAGACTTGATTACTCTCGTGTGAATTAAACCAGAATTGGTTACTCATGAGTGAATTAAACCGAACTGGTTACTCACATATGAATTAAACCGAACTGGTTACTCACATATGAATTAAACCGAACTGGTTACTCACATATGAATTAAACAAGAACTGGCTAATCACATATGAATTAAACAAGAACTGGTTACTCACATATTAATTAAACCAGAACTGGTTACTCACATATGAATTAAACCAGAAATGGTTACTCACATATGAATTAAACCAGAAATGGTTACTCACATATGAATTAAACCAGAAATGGTTACTCACATATGAATTAAACCAGAACTGGTTACTCACATAATTAAACTAGAACTGGTTACTCACATATTAATTAAACCAGAACTGGTTAGTTAGTTATCTGCTGGGGTATCATCCTTGCACTCTGACGTGTCAATAGTTGCTCAGATTCAAATCGACCCCCCTCCCCCCAAAATTTATGCAACAGCATCCGGCAGCTAATAATGCCAGTCTTGTGTTAGTTGACAAGGTCCCCCATTCTCTTGATGTGCCTCTCGTGTCAGAGACCATTCTCTTGATGTGCCTCTTGTGTCAGAGACGGAATATCTGAAGGTCATGTGACAGGAATGTCATTGTTCCAGACTTCACTGCCAATGTCATGGGTGAATACAATAAACAGGGACACTGGACAGCACAAGGGGGTCACGGTCAGAAAAATTGAGTCAAGGTCAGACAGCAAATGGCCAAGATCAGACAACATTCTCACTCCTTCAGTGATATCAAAATCATCAACTCATAACACCAATCATAAGTCGCAGGGCTACCACAGAGGTCAGCTAATCATTAAAGTATGTCAATGGGTAGGAGATCCACACCCAGGTGCCAATCTCCTCTTCAAGCAAATCCTAAACACTGTTGCAGGTAGGTTGTCGGAATTGAGCCCCCTGACTGGCATGTCTGGATTGACCCCCCCCCCCTCACTGGCATGTCTGGATTGAGCCTCCTCAAAGGCATGTTTTAGACTACTATTTGCAATCTCCAACTGCTGTGTGATTTGTAACAAAAATGCATGTCTTCCTAATTTATCACCCTTATCTGAGGTTAGACATTCAATAAACTACCCATATACCCAGGGGTGAGATGTAGTAACCATTTCCTTCTTCAGGTTATAAACTCTTTAGCTTTTAAATCCGAGGTGGAGAAGGAATCTTCAAGCCAATCCACCTTTAGTTTGCCAAAAGTTAAAGAAAGACAACCCATGTAACAAATAAATACAAAACAAACATGTTAGCAAATATTAGTATCAACTGAAATGTATTCAACAACATTCATATGTACAACAGTATTATTGTCAACCAACAATTCTACAATATTTGTCAACCAACAACACAACAGTATTATTGTCAACCAAGAAAGAACCGAGGACTAACTATAACAGCTGCAAGTTCCATCTATCTGATCATCGGCCTTTCTGTTTTCGTTTCTCCGTGGCATGTGTTACAAGACATTGGCGAACAACCTGGTATATTTTCTGACAGTTTTCTACGCAAACCTGTAGGCTCTGAAACAGAGAAAAACATTAAGATTCTGTAGCAGACAGTCAATCTTTTTATTTGGTTCTGTAACAGCAGGAACTAACATTTTCATAGTTCTGTAATTGCAAGAATTAACATTTTCACAGTTCTGTAACAGTGAGAACCAATAATTTCATAGATCTATAACAGTGAGAACCAACATTGTCGTAAGTTTCTTTAAGAGAACAAATATTTTCTCCTCATGACTGAAGTATTTTACAGAAAATCAACATGTCTCTGTATGTTGTCGTATCCTAGACAAGGGGGGTCCATATACATGACAAAATTGTGCAATGAGAAAACAATATTTGTTTATGCCACAAGATTCTAATAGTGGAACAAACCTCAAATAATGGAACAAATCTCTAATAGGGAAAAACCTCAAATAATGGAACAAACCTCTAATAGTGGAACAAACCTCTAATAGTGGAACACACCTTTAATGGTGGAACAAATCTCAAATAGTGCAACAAACCTTTAATAGTGGAACAAACCTCTAATAGTGGAACAAACCTATAACAGAACAAACATCTAATAGTTTGTGTGACAACAGACAAAGAGAAAGGGGAGGCGTTTCTCCAGAGATTTTTAGAGCAGACCAATCATAATGATGCGGACACCAGAGATGCAGAGAGGAATTATCTGGCACCACGAAGAATATGCATTATGAAGACATCATACGGGTTGAAGATGTTAAACATATTTTGAAAAAGGCAAAAGACACGGCACCAGGGCCCGATGGGGTTAGGTATGGCCACATGAAGGCTTTGAGCGATGTAGACCTGAAGGAGATGACCGACTGCTTTAACCAGAGCATTAGGACAGCATCAGTACCGCAGGATTGGGTACACAGTTATCTCATCCCTCTCCCAAAACCATTCAAGGATCATTCAAAGCTTAGCGGCTTTAGGATCATCACCCTTCAAAATACATTTGGGAAGGTTCTTGAGAAGATAGTCGCTGTCAAGCTGCAAGAGTTTTTTGGAAAGGGGGAAGCTTCTTCCAAGAGGCCTGGGGAGCTACAGGCCAGGAAAAGATACTGGTCAAATGCAGCCACCTTTGCCTTTGATGTTTATGAAGGGTTCCGGAATAGACAGGAAACGATGGCAGCAGCGCTTGATCTCGAGGATGCATACAGAGTTCACTATGATATTTTGATGACCGCACTGATGGAGAAGGGGGTCAATCCCTGGTTGGTGAATTGGATAGCAGCCGTCCTGCATTCTCGTCAGATTGCTCTCCGTCTGGGTGCATGGACCTCAGAGCCACATATTTTAACCCCGGGACTGCCACACGGATCTGCAATCTCACTTGTGCTCTTTAACGTGTATGTGAGCACGACTGCAAATCTAGAAGCACCAGGGGTTGGAAGCATACTAATATTTGCAGATGATATACTTGCATATAGGCAGGGGAGAGATAGGGAGCAAACAGCCCAGGAGCTGCAGGCGACAGTAGACAAAGTGATTGACTGGTGCACTGAAATAGGTGCTGTCATCCACCCGGAAAAGGCGGCTGTTTTGTGATGCTCTCTGGACAGCAGGATTGTGACAGCTGATGCCCCAAGCCTCATGATAGATGGTAGAAGCGTCAACAGAGAGAACAAACTGAAGTATCTGGGAATCACATTTGACAGGAGTCTGTCCTTCAAGGACCATGTGGAGACGGTTGTGACAAGATCGCAAAAGGGACTCAATGCACTTAAAACTATGGCTGCAATGGACACAGAGCAGAGAATGCTTTTCACACTATGCCAGCACTTGATCCTCTCAGTGATTGATTACGGACTAGGACTGCTCACTGTCTCAAAGAGTCAGCTGAAGAAATTAGAGCGCAACAGAACGAAGCTATACGGGTCATTCTAGGATGCACTAGAGATACCCCAGTAGTGTGTATGCGTTACATCCTTGGTCTGCCGACTGTTGCTGGTAGGCTCAAGGTGATACAGGCAAAGGCATATCTCAGAGTAGCTGTAGACACAGATCACCCATTGCATGAGGCGCTGGACGCAGTTAAGGGTCAGCGACTGATAAGATGGAAATCATGGATGGCTCAGGCGGAATTTACGATCAGACAGGTGTGCATCTTGGAGAACATTAGGCAAGGAGTGGGTCAGAGTGCCAGCGGAGCAGTCAGACTTATGCAGAGTTATAATCACATTGAGCCGGGAGTGCAGGGAATGGCCAGCAGGGGCCATGGAAGTGGAAATCCAGCAACTAATTTAGGATAATGCTTGCCTGAGCGATGTGATTATCTACACAGATGGTTCGGTGTTGAGAGGTAGTAGAAGTGCCTGGGGGTTCTTAGCAAAGGCCAATGGTCGCCGTTTGGTGCAGGAGAGCCTAGCATATGATACCACAACATATAGCTAAGAATGGAGGTGGAGGCGGTCCAGTGCAGCTTTCCGCTGGATGGAGAATACGATACACACACACACATTGTGATTGTAACTGACTCAGAAAGCATGCTGAGTAGGGTGAAGACAGGCAAGCTTCGCTTCGGAAGTTACGGGTGGCAAGCATCGTCTGGATCTTTTCTCCGGGGCATGCTGGTGTGCTGGGGAATGAACAGGCAGACAGATTGGCTGGCTCAGCAAAACTTGGTGGGGTATTTTTATGTGCACAAGTTCAATTGGTGGCAGGCCTATAACAGTGAACAAACCTCTAATATTGGAACAAACCTCTAATATTGGAACAAACCTCCAACTGTAAAACAAACCTCTAATAGTGTAACAAACCTCTAATATTGGAACAAACCTCCAACTGTAAAACAAACCTCTAATAGTGGAACACACCTCTAATAGTGGAACAAACCTCTGATTGTGGAACAAACCTCTAATTGTGGAACAAACCTCTAACAGTCGAACAAACCTCTAACAGAGGAACCAACCTCTAACAGTGGAAAAAACCTCTAACAGTAGAACAAACCTCTAACAGTAGAACAAACCTCTTAACAGTAGAACAAACCTCTAACAGTAGAACAAACCTCTTAACAGTAGAACAAACCTCTAACAGTAGAACAAACCTCTAACAGTAGAACAAACCTCTTAACAGTAGAACAAACCTCTTAACAGTAGAACAAACCTCTAACAGTAGAACAAACCTCTTAACAGTAGAACAAACCTCTAACAGTAGAACAAACCTCTTAACAGTGGAACAAACCTCTAACAGTGGAACAAACCTCTAACAGTGGAACAAACCTCTTAACAGTAGAACAAACCTCTAACAGAGGAACAAACTTCTAACAGTGCAAAAAACCTCTAACAGTAGAACAAACCTCTTAACAGTAGAACAAACCTCTAACAGTAGAACAAACCTCTAACAGTAGAACAAACCTCTTAACAGTAGAACAAACCTCTTAACAGTAGAACAAACCTCTAATATTGGAACAAACCTCTAATATTGGAACAAACCTCTAACAGTAGAACAAACCTCTTAACAGTAGAACAAACCTCTAACAGTAGAACAAACCTCTTAACAGTAGAACAAACCTCTTAACAGTAGAACAAACCTCTAACAGTAGAACAAACCTCTTAACAGTAGAACAAACCTCTTAACAGTGGAACAAACCTCTAACAGTGGAACAAACCTCTTAACAGTAGAACAAACCTCTAACAGAGGAACAAACTTCTAACAGTGGAAAAAACCTCTTAACAGTAGAACAAACCTCTTAACAGTAGAACAAACCTCTAACAGTAGAACAAACCTCTAACAGTAGAACAAACCTCTAACAGTAGAACAAACCTCTAACAGTAGAAAAAACCTCTAACAGTAGAACAAACCTCTTAACAGTAGAACAAACCTCTAACAGTAGAACAAACCTCTAACAGTAGAACAAACTCTTAACAGTAGAACAAACCTCTGAAAGTAGAACATACCTCTTAACAGTAGAAACAAACCTCTAACAGTAAAACAACCTCTTAACAGTAGAACAAACCTCTTAACAGTAGAACAAACCTCTAACAGTAGAACAAACCTCTTAACAGTAGAACATACCTCTTAACAGTAGAACAAACCTCTAACAGTAGAACAAACCTCTTAACAGTAGAACAAACCTCTAACAGTAGAACAAACCTCTAACAGTAGAACAAACCTCTAACAGTAGAACAAACCTATAACAGTGGAACTAACCCTATAACAGTGGAACTAACCTATAACAGTGGAACTAACCTATAACAGTGGAATAAACCTCTGCATGTTTGCTAGAAAAGGTCGAGGGTTTATCTATTAGTAAAGTTGAAGGAGGTCCTACAGCAGACACTGCCCTTGAGGTGTCACATGTTTGACCTTCACATAATCTAGGCCACAAGGTATCAGGTTGAATTGCCAGTTTACTTTCTCATCACCTTCCCTTCCCAGAAATTTATCTGCTCCCGTTTTTATATCTTCCCAGAAATTTATCTGCTCCCATTTTTATATCTTCCCAGAAAACTATCTGATCCCGTTTTTATATCTTCCCAGAAAACTATCTGATCCTGTTTTTATATCTTCCCAGAAAACTATCTGATCCTGTTTTTATATCTTCCCAGAAAACTATCTGATCCTGATTTTATCAGGCTGAGCCGACCCCGGCACTGTACTTCTTCTCAAGCCCTTTATCTCCCAATGGAATAGAGGTTAATGTTCTCCACCTCATAAGAGAGAATATAAGTGAAAGCTTATAATGCATCATGTTAGTTATCTCTACTTAGCCGTACACAGAATTACCTGTTTTAGTTTGTCTGATGACACCTGGCCATCAAATGACACGGATGACACTTGGTTGACAGATGGAAGAAATGCTACTGTGCTGATGCCAGCAGAATCCAGTTTTTCCTGTTAAAAAGTCGATTTAAAAATGGAATGACTATTACATTTTCCAGGGATTTGTTGTGGTTCATGACCAGCTGTTCCATAACTTCACAATTATTGCATTAACCAACATGAGAACACTGCTGCTACGTTTGATAAACACAACTGCTGGGTTATGAGACAAGCTCTCTTCATAATCGCTTTCCACTTCCTCAACATAACAGTGTACTCATGTTACAACTCATGGTGCTGTAGTTATTCCAAGATTGGATTCAGCCAGTGACAAGAATCAGTGACTGGCAGAAGGGAATGGAGAACACAGATGAGTCAGTGAGGCCACTACAGCCATGAGAAATAATCAATCTGCATGTATCGATGTGTGACCACAGCAGGCAAGGGAAGATAAGGGGATGTCATAATGGATGGAGGAAGTGAAGAAGATATAAGAGACAAGAAGAGAAAAGTAGATGTAAGAGACAGGAGAGAAGTAGATGTAAGAGACAAGAGAAGTAGATGTAAGACAAGAGGAGAGAAGTAGATGTAAGAGACAAGAGAAGCAGATGTAAGAGACAAGATAAGTAGATGTAAGAGACAAGAGAAGTAGATTTAAGAGACAAGAGAAGTAGATTTAAGAGACAAGAGGAGAGAAGTAGATGTAAGAGACCAGAGAAGTAGATGTAAGAGACAAGAGAAGTAGATGTTAGAAATGAGGAAATAAGTAGATGTAAGAGACAAGAGAAGTAGATGTAAGAGAAGTAGATGCAAGAGACAAGAGGAGAGAAGTAGATGTAAGAGACAAGAGTAGTAGATGTAAGAGACAAGATAAGTAGATGTAAGAGACAAGAAAAATAGATGTAAGAGACAAGAGAAGTAGATGTTAGAAACAAGAGAAGTAGATGTTAGAAACAAGAGGAGAGAAGTAGATGTAAGAGACAAGAGAATAGGTGTTAGAAACAAGAGGAAAGAAGTAGATGTAAGAAACAAGAGAAGTAGTTGTAAGAGACAAAAGGAGAGAAACAGATGTAAAAGACAAGAGAAGTAGATGTAAGAGACAAGAGAGAAACAGATGTAAGACACAAGAGAAGAGAAATAGATGCAAAAGACAAGAGAAGTAGATGTAAGAAGCAAGTGGAGAGAAGTACATAAGGAGAGAGAAGTGGAATGGTTTGCGGTGAATCATCTGGGAGACTGAATAATATCTGTGAGACACACTCACTTTGGGCACATTATGAGAAGAAATAAACTGGGGAGCTTGGTGACAACTGGCAAGATTGAGGGGAAAAGAACAAGCGTAAGGAAGAGAAGTAAATATGTGGATCATTTGACCACATGGTACATGATGAGAGCTCTCCAAGCTCAGACACCAGTGAGCGTGTCAGACTGGCAGTGGGACGTCACATGTGTGAGGCTGTAACCAGGTCATGATTCAGCACAGCACACACGGACTGGCTGGGGTCAAGTCCGGGATGGGCATGATTCGTCCAGAAGTTTCAGGCACTGCATTGCCAACAGACTCCAACCCAATGCCCAAAGTGATAGGCCATATAAAACACACTGCCCACAGGGAGAAGTCCTATAAAAACCAATGCCTGTAGGGATAGTTCTTATAAAACCCACTGCCCACAGGGATAGGTCCTATAAAACCCACTGCCCACAGGGATAGGTCATATAAACCAATTGCCCAAAGGATAGATTTTATAAAACCCACTGCCCATGGGGATAAGTCATATAAAACCTAATGCCCACAAGGATAGGTCCTATAAAAACCAATGCCTTGAGTGATAGGTCTGATAAAAACCCACTTCCACGAAATAAACCATCTTTAAGAGAAGATTGATGTGGCAAGCACCAAGGAGACGAGATGATAGATCTAGAGGATTTGATGCGTAACCAGAGGAGGATAGCAGGAAGGGCACATAGTGGAGTGCTGATGCCTGAAGCTCAACAGTAACGTGTTCAAATCCCCATCCAGGGCAGAATTACTTTATTACCTGGACTGCCAGGTTAACACAGCTTAAACATCAGTGCCCAAAAATGTTTTGGGAAGCAAAGGCATGTCATGTGATGATGATGAATATTTAAATGTATCAATGAGGGAAACCATAAATAACCTACACTGTTGTCAAGAACTGCCTCCTCCTCCTGTGCTGTCGGATCGGCCAACATCTGAGTCCCACATACGGCCTGAGATCAAACAAATAAAACCTGTGTTAGTTCAATCCCGACAATCGACAGTCTATCGGTAAAGTCACGGATCCTGCTCCTCGACCTGAAGCGTACTGGTTGTGTGGTGTTAGCACCATATTTCTATAGTCCAATCGGCCCTCTATCAGCACATGTGATATTTCACCGAGTGAAGACACATGACCTGGGTGGTTTCGTCACAATGTGGAACAGGACTCTCTGTCAATACAATCCAGAACATCTGTTCTGTCAAAGTCCACAGAATTCTATTTTTGGCAGAAGCTACTGCTGTCTTCATCACCCAGTTTATAACCTTGAAGAATAATGAAAACATGTTGCACAAGGCCAGGCATGGTGCCAACATGTCACTGTTGACCAGAGTGGTTGGTGGCAGCTGACTGTCTATGCATTCTTCCTTTAAGACGGACGTGTTTTATTCTCCACGAGTATGTTTTTAGTTTAGTCGATGGATCAACATCACGGCACATGGGTGTAACCCATAAGTGCTCCGTTCTCCGCCTAACTCAGACCCGAGTCTGGAGAAACTCAGCTCAGTGCACGAACTCCGTAGCACCGGCAAGGATCCTGAAATACTTTGGGTAGATTTTTAACTCAAAATTTTGCCCGTGCAGCACCGTTAGACTACTCTTTTTCGATTTCCAACTGCCAAGGGATTTTTTAACGTGCGCAACAATACACACGGGCACCCAATCTCACTACTCAGAGACCAGGGGAAATTTTGTTACTAGAAATCCACGTGAAAAAATCCCGGCACTCACCAAGCTTGAACCCGGGACCTCCAGCACTTGAGGCGGACACCATACCTCAAGACTGCTCAGCACCCCTTCACACACACACAAGAACACACACACATTAACACAAACAAGTCCACACAGGTATACAAACACTAGTACCCACACACAAGTACACAAACACTTATACACAAACAGTACAATTGCACAAGCACACATACATAAGTACACAAACACAAGATAAAACACAGATCCTTACAACCGAGGCCAGCACCAGGTCACACAAACACAAGATAAAACACAGATCCTTACAACAGGATGCCAGCACCAGGTCACACAAACACTAGATAAAACACAGATCCTTACAACAGAGGAAGCCAGCACCAGGTCACACAAACACTAGATAAAACACAGATCCTTACAACAGAGGAGGCCAGCACCAGGTCACACAAACACAAGATAAAACATAGATCCTTACAACAGAGGAAGCCAGCACCAGGTCACACAAACACAAGATAAAACACAGATCTTTACAACAGAGGAGGCAAGCACCAGGTCACACAAACACAAGATAAAACACGGATCCTTACAACAGAGGAGGCCAGCACCAGGTCACACAAACACTAGATAAAACATAGATCCTTACAACAGAGGAGGCCAGCACCAGGTCACACAAACACAAGATAAAACATAGATCCTTACAACAGAGGAGGCCAGCACCAGGTCACACAACACAAACACTAGATAAAACACGGATCCTTACAACAGAGGAGGCCAGCACCAGGTCACACAAACACAAGATAAAACACAGATCCTTACAACAGAGGAGGCCAGCACCAGGTCACACAAACACTAGATAAAACACAGATCCTTACAACAGAGGAAGCCAGCACCAGGTCACACAAACACAAGATAAAACACAGATCCTTACAACAGAGGAGGCCAGCACCAGGTCACACAAACACTAGATAAAACACAGGATCCTTACAACAGAGGAGGCCAGCACCAGGTCACACAAACACTAGATAAAACACAGATCCTTACAACAGAGGAGGCCAGCACCAGGTCACACAAACACAAGATAAAACACAGATCCTTACAACAGAGGAAGCCAGCACCAGGTCACACAACACAAACACTAGATAAAACTGGGATCCTTACAACAGAGAAGGCCAGCACCAGGTCACATAAGCACAAGATAAAACACAGATCCTTACAACAGAGGAAGCCAGCACCAGGTCACACAAACACTAGATAAAACACAGATCCTTACAACAGAGGAAGCCAGCACCAGGTCACACAACACAAACACTAGATAAAACACGGATCCTTACAACAGAGGAGGCCAGCACCAGGTCACACAAACACAAGATAAAACACAGATCCTTACAACAGAGGAAGCCAGCACCAGGTCACACAAACACAAGATAAAACACAGATCCTTACAACAGAGGAGGCCAGCACCAGGTCACACAAACACAAGATAAAACACAGATCCTTACAACAGAGGAAGCCAGCACCAGGTCACACAAACACTAGATAAAACACGGATCCTTACAACAGAGGAGGCCAGCACCAGGTCACACAAACACAAGATAAAACACAGATCCTTACAACAGAGGAGGCCAGCACCAGGTCACACAAACACAAGATAAAACACAGATCCTTACAACAGAGGAGGCCAGCACCAGGTCACACAAACACAAGATAAAACACAGATCCTTACAACAGAGGAGGCCAGCACCAGGTCACACAACACAAACACTAGATAAAACACGGATCCTTACAACAGAGGAGGCCAGCACCAGGTCACACAAACACAAGATAAAACACAGATCCTTACAACAGAGGAGGCCAGCACCAGGTCACACAAACACAAGATAAAACACAGATCCTTACAACAGAGGAGGCCAGCACCAGGTCACACAAACACTAGATAAAACACAGATCCTTACAACAGAGGAGGCCAGCACCAGGTCACACAAACACTAGATAAAACACAGATCCTTACAACAGAGGAGGCCAGCACCAGGTCACACAAACACTAGATAAAACATAATCCTTACAACAGAGGAAGCCAGCACCAGGTCACACAAACACTAGATAAAACACAGATCCTTACAACAGAGGAGGCCAGCACCAGGTCACACAAACACTAGATAAAACACAGATCCTTACAACAGAGGAAGCCAGCACCAGGCCACACAAACACAAGATAAAACACAGATCCTTACAACAGAGGAGGCCAGCACCAGGTCACACAAACACTAGATAAAACACGGATCCTTACAACAGAGGAGGCCAGCACCAGGTCACACAAACACTAGATAAAACACAGATCCTTACAACAGAATAGGCCAGCACCTAGGTCACACAAACACTAGATAAAACACAGGATCCTTACAACAGAGGAGGCCAGCACCAGGTCATACATCTCCACGCCAGCAGACGCGAGGGCCACGCTTGAAGCTAAGATGGCCGCAGACAATGCTGGGGACAGCAAACAAAATATGGTGTTAATTCGACCAAATGAGACAAATACAAACGTGTCAGTAATACAATAACCACAATTATCAAGAGATCCAATTATGTTACACAAAAGATCAATTTGAGGCATCTGCAAGCCAAAATCAACAATTATCAAAATAACTACTGAGTTTGTCAATTATGTCATTTAGCAACTGTTTATTTTAATATGGCCACAGTATTTCAGTTTCTGAGACATGATGCAGTTTATACGGCAGTTTATTTCAGACCTCGTAGAATATCAGTATTTATCTTCTCCCTGCTCCATAACATTCTCAGGTGTCAGAGTACAATGACCAAACATGTTATCAATAATCCCGAAACTCAAGCCTTTCATTTCCCAGTTTCTGATAAACAAGCTAGTTTTATTAGTCTCTTGTCTATTTTTCCAGAGTTGTATGATTGGACTTCCCAGGGTTTTCCAGAACCACACACAAACACTGATGAGCCCCACTCCTTTTATCAAGATGAAGTGCCAGGCTGGACGTGAAAAAGTCACCAGATTGTGGTCCCATTGGGAGACTGTTGCAGGGACTTCTCCGTGTGGACTATGTGTACAGCTGTTGATGGTCTCAGATAACTAGGGAGGAAGCTAGTCAAATATAATATTGTAGGGGATGACAGACAGAACAGTCAGTGGCAATCACATGTGAAGGGCTGCTGTGTTACAGCAAGTAGATCCCTGACTGTTAGATCACAACATGTGAAGGGCTGCTGTGTTACAGCAAGTAGATCCCTGACTGTTAGATCACATGTGCCTGAAACTGCCTGGTTGAGGGTCTACAGTTTTACCAGGAGTTACACTGCTCCACCAGAGATGCCACCAACAACCATCATAACCAAGATATACCATCAACAACCATCATAATACAGAAATGCCGCCAACAACCATCATAACCCTCTGAGATCTAGATCCAACCTTCCCTCATCCGGCAAGAAATGTTGACTCAAAGGTACCCCTAACAATAATTCTGACTCAAAGGTGCCCCTAACAAGAATTCTGGCTCAAAGGTTCCCCTAACAAGAATTCTGACTCAAAGATGCCTCTAACAATTCTGGCTCAAAGGTGCCCCTAACAAGAATTCTGGCTCAAAGATGCCGCTAACAGGAATTCTAACTCAAAAATGCCCCTAACAAGAATTCTGATTCAAAGGTACCCCCAACAAGAATTCTGACTCAAAGATGCCCATAACAAGAATTCTAACTCAAAGATGCCCCACCCCTAACAAGAATTCTGACTCAAAGATGCCCTAACAAGAATTCAGACTCAAAGGTGCTCCTAACAAGAATTCAAACCCTGGAAAACAAAAATGTGCACAATCAGCAGGTCCTCCTGTCCATGCCACACCTCCCCCAGACAGGTATAACAGTCAAGTATTTGTTTTGTTAATGTTCTCACTCACCAGATCCATCATTTTGGAGCACCATGATGTAGATGTTGATCTGTGACTTGGGGTACTTGTGCTGGGAAGGAGATAGACAAGAGGTGTCACAAAAACCAGGTAACGTCATTACATACACATTACCATTTATACAAATAAGGCATCATTACATACAAATTACCAACCATCAAATAACTTTACCTTATCAGCCTTCAAACTCCACACCATTAGTTCTCAAACATTTTGCCTAATACCCCTTTTATATTCTTCACAATTACTGAGGTACCCTCTTTCCTAAGCTTTCATCATCATCATGTGCCATGTCGATAAGCATGGCTGACCATCTCACATGATCACCAGAGTCGTGGATCACATGATCACCAGAGTCATGGATCACATGATCACCAGAGTCGTGGATCACATGATCACCAGAGTCATGGATCACAGGCATGTATTCTAGTCCTGATTATACCATGTAGCCAACCCATCCAGGTATTTATCTTTGTCTTCCCTTTGCCCTTTCCCCATCAATGTTGCCAGCTGACACTCAGGTTTCTTGTTGATTTCTCCTCATAATGTGCCCAAAAATCTTGACTGTCTAATTTCTCTAGTCAATTTATGGTTTCATTTGTTTTGTGAAGGAGTGTCCCATTTGTTTTGTTCTGTCCATCCATGGTATTCTTTGCATTTTCCTCAGAAACCACATTTCCACTGCCCTGAGACATTTCTCGGCTTCTCTGCTTAGTGCCATCCCTCAGCCATAGTGTAAATGTCCACAGTGCCACCCCTCAGCCATGGTGTAAATGTCCACAGTGCCACCCCTCAGCCATGGTGTAAATGTCCACAGTGCCACCCCTCAGCCATGGTGTAAATGTCCACAGTGCCACCCCTCAGCCATGGTGTAAATGTCCACAGTGCCACCCCTCAGCCATGGTGTAAATGTCCACAGTGCCACCCCTCAGCCATGGTGTAAATGTCCACAGTGCCACCCCTCAGCCATGGTGTAAATGTCCCACAGTGCCACCCCTCAGCCATGGTGTAAATGTCCACAGTGCCACCCCTCAGCCATGGTGTAAATGTCCACAGTGCCACCCCTCAGCCATGTGTAAATGTCCACAGTGCCACCCCTCAGCCATGGTGTAAATGTCCACAGTGCCACCCCTCAGCCATGGTGTAAATGTCCACAGTGCCACCCCTCAGCCATGGTGTAAATGTCCACAGTGCCACCCCTCAGCCATGGTGTAAATGTCCACAGTGCCACCCCTCAGCCATGGTGTACATGTCCACAGTGCCATTTCTCAGCCATGGTGTAAATGTCCACAGTGCCACCCCTCAGCCATAGTGTAAATGTCCACAGTGCCACCCCTCAGCCATGGTGTAAATGTCCACAGTGCCACCCCTCAGCCATAGTGTAAATGTCCACAGTGCCACCCCTCAGCCATAGTGTAAATGTCCACAGTGCCATTTCTCAGCCATTGTGTAAATGTCCAGTGCCACCCCTCAGCCATTGTGTAAATGTCCACAGTGCCACCCCTCAGCCATGGTGTAAATGTCCACAGTGCCACCCCTCAGCTATGGTGTAAATGTCCACAGTGCCACCCCTCAGCCATGGTGTAAATGTCCACAGTGCCACCACTGAGCCGTGGTGTAAATGTCCACAGTGCCACCACTGAGCCATAGTGTAAATGTCCACAGTGCCACCCCTCAGCCATGGTGTAAATGTCCACAGTGCCACCACTGAGCCATGGTGTAAATGTCCACAGTGCCACCACTCAGCCATAGTGTAAATGTCCACAGTGCCACCCCTCAGCTATGGTGTAAATGTCCACAGTGCCACCACTCAGCCATAGTGTAAATGTCCACAGTGCCACCCCTCAGCCATAGTGTAAATGTCCACAGTGCCACCACTCAGCCATAGTGTAAATGTCCACAACTATGCAGCATGTCGCAAGTTATCAGGAACCCAATGGTGGCTCACCTTTTATATAAGACATAAGGGGCCCCTAAGGAATTTTGAAGATATAATTGGCTATGGCAATCTGTAGAAATCTTCAGCTACGGAAATCTACCAATGATAAAGACTTCAGAAAAGAAGAGAATTATATATCTGCTAGCCAAGAAACAAGCTTCTTTAAGAATAATGAATGTAGGGAGACCACAACACACAAAATCATTAAGTAATAGGAAATTTATTAATATTGTTTTTTAAATGTTGCATATCCCTTACAGGATGTTGCAGTCAACACCAGCATTTTTCAGCTGCTGTTGATGTACTAGGCAAAATTACGCTCAGTAGTTTGCCATTGCTTTCTGAGCGACCGGCTCACATACCCCGAAAGTTACCAACGCCAGGTTACATTACTCATGAGAGTATACGGGATTATGGAGAAAGACGTTAACCCCTTAGCCAGGGAGAAAATATTTTTTTACAACAGTGCAAACCAGAAATTGTGTGTGTGTTATTTCTCAACATAGCCCCCCTGCCTGGCGACACTCTTGGTCACCTGTCCACTAACTTCTAGGGAAAATTGTTGGTTGTGCCTTAAACCATTTTTGCGCCCCCCCCCCCCCCCTCCCAATTACCTCATTCATCTGCAAATCTCTGACCCTGCAAATGTTCTGTCATGGGCTCAAACATGTGTGAGTCTATGATGCCAAGCCTGGAATGAGTGCTGGATGTTTCAAGGGTTCAAACAAGTGTCAGTCTATGATGCCAAGTGTGGGCTGTATGCTGGATGTTTCAGGGTTCAAACAAGTGTCAGTCTATGATGCCAAGCCTGGAATGAGTGCTGGATGTTTCAAGGGTTCAAACAAGTGTCAGTCTATGATGCCATGCCTGGGTCTGAATGTTTCAAATCCTAAAATTTCAGATCATTTAGTGTATCCAATGTATGTGCAGCCATATGAGGGTTGGCATTGTCATGCAGCAACAAAACTCCATTTTAGAGAAGTCCCTGGCCTTTTACTATATCGGCATCATGGACAATTGTGTATGCAGCACCGTGACTTGAAATCCATGGTCATTTCATCTTCTTCTGCATTCATCCGGAGAGTTTATTCGGACATGATAGTGTTGTGCCTGTTTACAGCAGAGCTGTGTTCTTGCGCCATTAGGCCGACACATCAGACTTCTGTGGGTGTTTGTTGACCAGGTTAACCTTCCAGCCTGCTTCATAAGACGTTTGACTCTCACTGATGTGGTGTCGTCCACATTCCAGCTGGCCCTTTTAGGACAGCCAAAGACATCCCGGTCAGCCCTCAAGGGAAGGCAGGGGCAGACCATGGGCATTCCCCGCTATCCGAGGAGGCTTCCATAACTGTAGAGCCGACACACAGAGCTCTGGTACTGGGCTCACTCAAGGAATCGTCACGTCCTGCACATGGCTGCTTAGCCTCACTTCCGTATATTGGGCCTTCTGTTCACCACAGGCAGTTCAGACTTTCCATGTAATGGATTTGTCATTTCATCAACAGTGAGTCACCTGTTGTCATGGACTAGCTGGTTGATCTGCAGTTATCATTCTGTAGATTTCACACCCTCTGACCACAAACACTAATAATGCTTCGTCGTTCTTCGACAGTACAAGTCAACAGCGAAGCAGCCATTTGGTAATCGCTATTACGCATATGCAAACTGCTCAATCCTCACGACCCCTGCATGAGGTATTACTTAAGTGCCTGTTTGTGTCCATACCCTTCCATGCAAATTATAATACAATTCCTGTTAATGACTTCCCCTCATATCACTGTTATTTCTAAACCACTGTGATATATAACTGAATTACTGATTGCAAATTTAAACATTGTTATGTCCCACGTACCAACAACCTGAAACATTTCTTGAGAGGGAATACAGAATATCCTGCAGTTCTATGATATCCAATGAGTAATGATCACTAGGAACAAGAGTCAACAACGACGAACCTGGGGTCAACCGGCATGAAGATGGACACAAGTTATTCAAGAGAGCTTGGGTATGGACAAAAAAGGGTTAAAAGTGAAAGATTCGACTTCATTGTAACAGAATTAACTCAAATTGGCTTGGCCTCTCTCTCCGTAGAACAGGAATGCCGCCTGTTAAAAACATCACCCATGGCATGAACGCTTAAACTCTAGCCATGACCCCAGGAGTCCTCAGAAGAATTACTCATAATCTGAACAGCTCAGCCCAACAAAGAACCAACAACCTTCAGAGCACAAGGCAGCCTGACCACTTCACCACACGGAGATTCTTTCCAGCAGACCACGGTGGGAGCGATGCCTGGCAAAGGAGTCATTACATGATGATGATGATGACCTAGAAACGTATACTCACCAGACAGACTGCTGACTGCATGGCTTCCAGGATGCGAACCCCCATGTCCTTCTCCTGCTCATCCTGCTGGTGCAGGTGCCGCTGTTTACAAGAGAAGGTCAGGAACTTGAAGTCACACGTTAGCTGGCCCTTTAAACTGAAGTCTTCTCTCCGCAACACCTCTCTGGGACCATACCTACCAGAAACACAAACCAATAGTTAGGGCTGCTAAAGTTATTTTATGGTTAGCTAGAAATTATTAGTTATCTAAGTTAGCTAGAAACCATTCAGTTATCTTATGGTTAGCTAGAAACCATTATAGTTATCTTATGGTTAGCTAGAAACCATTCAGTTATCTTATGGTTGGCTAGAAACCATTCAGTTATCTTATGGTTAGCTAGAAACCATTCAGTAATATTATGGTTAGCTAGAAACCATTCAGTTATATTATGGTTAGCTAGAAACCATTATAGTTATCTTATGGTTAGCTAGAAACCATTCAGTTATCTTATGGTTAGCTAGAAACCATTATAGTTATCTTATGGTTAGCTAGAAACCATTCAGTTATCTTATGGTTAGCTGGAAACCATTATAGTTATCTTATGGTTAGCTAGAAACCATTATAGTTATCTTATGGTTAGCTAGAAACCATTCAGTTATCTTATGGTTGGCTAGAAACCATTCAGTTATATTATGGTTAGCTAGAAACCATTCAGTTATATTATGGTTAGCTAGAAACCATTATAGTTATCTTATGGTTAGCTAGAAACCATTATAGTTATCTTATGGTTAGCTAGAAACCATTATAGTTATCTTATGGTTAGCTAGAAACCATTATAGTTATCTTATGGTTAGCTAGAAACCATTCAGTTATATTATGGTTAGCTAGAAACCATTCAGTTATCTTATGGTTGGCTAGAAACCATTCAGTTATATTATGGTTAGCTAGAAACCATTCAGTTATCTGATGGTTAGCTAGAAACCATTCAGTTATCTTATGGTTAGCTAGAAACCATTCAGTTATATTATGGTTAGCTAGAAACCATTATAGTTATCTGATGGTTAGCTAGAAACCATTCAGTTATCTGATGGTTAGCTAGAAACCATTATAGTTATCTTATGGTTAGCTAGAAACCATTCAGTTATCTTATGGTTAGCTAGAAACCATTCAGTTATATTATGGTTAGCTAGAAACCATTATAGTTATCTGATGGTTAGCTAGAAACCATTCAGTTATATTATGGTTAGCTAGAAACCATTCAGTTATCTTATGGTTAGCTAGAAACCATTCAGTTATATTATGGTTAGCTAGAAACCATTATAGTTATCTGATGGTTAGCTAGAAACCATTCAGTTATCTGATGGTTAGCTAGAAACCATTCAGTTATCTTATGGTTAGCTAGAAACCATGAAGTTATATTATGGTTAGCTAGAAACCATTCAGTTATATTATGGTTAGCTAGAAACCATTACAGTTATATTATGGTTAGCTAGAAACCATTATAGTTATCTTATGGTTAGCTAGAAACCATTCAGTTATCTTATGGTTGGCTAGAAACCATTCAGTTATCTTATGGTTAGCTAGAAACCATTCAGTTATATTATGGTTAGCTAGAAACCATTATAGTTATCTTATGGTTAGCTAGAAACCATTCAGTTATCTTACGGTTGGCTAGAAACCATTCAGTTATCTTATGGTTAGCTAGAAACCATTATAGTTATCTGATGGTTAGCTAGAAACCATTCAGTTATCTTATGGTTAGCTAGAAACCATTCAGTTATATTATGGTTAGCTAGAAACCATTCAGTTATATTATGGTTAGCTAGAAACCATTCAGTTATATTATGGTTAGCTAGAAACCATTATAGTTATCTAAGTTAGCTAGAAACCATTCAGTTATCTTATGGTTAGCTAGAAACCATTCAGTTATATTATAGTTAGCTAGAAAACATTACAGTTATATTATGGTTAGCTAGAAACCATTATAGTTATCTTATGGTTAGCTAGAAACCATTCAGTTATCTTATGGTTGGCTAGAAACCATTCAGTTATCTTATGGTTAGCTAGAAACCATTCAGTTATATTATGGTTAGCTAGAAACCATTATAGTTATCTAAGTTAGCTAGAAACCATTCAGTTATATTATGGTTAGCTAGAAACCATTATAGTTATCTAAGTTAGCTAGAAACCATTCAGTTATATTATGGTTAGCTAGAAACCATTATAGTTATCTAAGTTAGCTAGAAACCATTCAGTTATATTATGGTTAGCTAGAAACCATTCAGTTATCTTATGGTTAGCTAGAAACCATTAGTTTTTGTATGGTAAGATAGAAATTATTACTGTTATCTTATGGTTGGCTATAAATTATAGTTATCTTGTGATTAGACTGCCTTGAATTGATTGCAACCCTGCCTGGCTACCTCTTCTACATTAAACCACACTGTTGTCTGTTGTACCACCACATGTTCTCACGGCTGCCTATTATTCACAGCAGAGTTCTTTTATGATCTTATTAAATGTAATGTATAAATCTTTATATATATGAACTCACAAAGTTAACATGATTCCAATTGATTTCTTATAACATGTATCACCCAATAAATGTGTTTTAAATGTACATACATTTATCACAACACAAATGATAACAAATATTTGCACACGTTCACTTACACAGAACACATGACCTTGGTCTGGTTGAGCTCTATATATGCAGAGCCCTTGCTTTGGCTGACAACACCGGCCCTCAAGACTGAAAGAAAACAGTGCAGTGTGCATTATCATACACACATAAAACTGCTTCTTAACACAAATATTCTCATCAAAGGCATTTATTTTATTTCTGCTAGTCAGAATTAAAGAATGCAACAGCTAGGTACAATTATAACATCAGATGGAAGATGCATGGCAGAGATTAAGAGCAGAATAAATCAAGCAAAAGCTGCATTATAGAAAATGAAAAGTATCTTGTGTAATAAGTCACTAACATTGAATGTAAGAAAGATAGTGCTGAAATGTTATATAGAACCTGTGTTGCTGTATGGCAGTGAATCATGGAATGTGTATAAACAAATTAGGAACAGCTTATAAGCAACAGAGATGTGGTTCTGGAGATGAATGTTGTGAATATAATGGACTACATATCTCCAGGATCAACTCAGACATGGGCAGCAGGGCATGTGTTGGGAGATGTGATGGTAGCCTGACCCTGGCCTACACATCCACTGAGTGCCATATGGTGGTAGCCTGACCCTGGCCTACACATCCACTGAGTGCCATTTGGTGGTAACCTGATCCTGGCCAACACATCCACTGAGTGCCATTTGGTGGTAACCTGACCCTGTCCTACACATCCACTGAGTGCCATATGGTGGTAGCGTGACCCTGGCCAACACATCCACTGAGTGCCATATGGTGGTAGCGTGACCCTGGCCAACACATCCACTGAGTGCCATATGGTGGTAGCGTGACCCTGGCCAACACATCCACTGAGTGCCATTTGGTGGTAACCTGACCCTGGCCTACACATCCACTGAGTGCCATATGGTGGTAGCGTGACCCTGGCCAACACATCCACTGAGTGCCATTTGGTGCAGATAGCACCGGCTGCCCAATATGGGATGGAAGCAGGATCCTTTACTTTCGCCCATTTATGTACATGGGATACTTTACTTTCAACTGTTTGACATGGGATTCTTTACTTTCACCTGTTTATGGACATGGGATACTTTACTTTCACCTGTTTATGGACATGGGATACTTTACTTTCCCCTGTTTATGGACATGGGATACTTTACTTTTGCCTGTTTATGGACATGGGATACTTTACTTTTGCCTGTTTATGTGCATGGGATACTTTACTTTCCCATTTATGGACATGGAATACTTTACTTTTGCCTGTTTATGGACATGGGATACTTTACTTTTGCCTGCTTATGGACATGGGATACTTTACTTTCCCCTGTTTATGGACATGGGATACTTTACTTTCACCTGTTTATGGACATGGGATACTTTACTTTCCCCTGTTTATGTGCATGGGATACTTTACTTTCACCTGTTTATGGACATGGGATACTTTACTTTCACCTGTTTATGGACATGGGATACTTTACTTTTGCCTGTTTATGGACATGGGATACTTTACTTTCCCCTGTTTATGGACATGGGATACTTTACTTTCCCCTGTTTATGTACATGGGATACTTTACTTTCCCCTGTTTATGGACATGGGATACTTTACTTTCCCCTGTTTATGGACATGGGATACTTTACTTTCCCCTGTTTATGGACATGGGATACTTTACTTTTGCCTGTTTATGGACATGGGATACTTTACTTTCCCCTGTTTATGGACATGGGATACTTTACTTTTGCCTGTTTATGTGCATGGGATACTTTACTTTCACCTGTTTGACATGGGATTCTTTACCTTCACCTGTTTATGGACATGGGATCCTTTACTTTCACCTGTTTATGGACATGAAACACTTCACTTTCACCTGTTTATGGACATGGGTGCCAGAGTTTATTGTTTTTCTTATTCGTCGATGGGAGAGGGAATTTAATTATGACATTGTATCATAGATGACATGACCCATTAGCTGCTTGGGCTGGGCCATAGTAATACTTGTCATATTCTCTGAGACTGGTTGAATGTTGGAGACTGACCATGTCCAAACTTGAATGACACTTTGGAGAAGACGCTGTCCCCTACTCACTACTCAGTGACTCGCTGTCTTCATGCAAAGCTTGAATCTATGAACTGAGTCGATCTTCACGTTGAATTCCATCAAGCTCAGTGCTCTATACCCTCCGCAATCCATGCCCCCCCCCCCCCCCCCCATGATGGGTCATGGCACTGGGATCCTTCACTTTCATCGTTTATCGAGATAGGATACTTCATTTTCACCTGTTTATGGAGATGGGATACTTCACTTTCACCTGTTTATGGAGATGGGATACTTTATATTTTCACCTGTTTATATACATGAGGAAGTGGGAATTCCATCTGTTCATGCATGATTATATTTTGAAATGTCTGAATACAATGTGTATATGAGGTAGTAACTAAATGCTTACTAGCAGCCTAGGGTAATGGGTTTGAACCCGCATCGAGATAGATTTTTAAAAGTGACTCTCATATCGACCCAGTTTAAAATGGACGCCATCAATGTTTGAGGAAGAAGAGGCAGCTGGCGTGATACTGACCACATCAACCAGCACCGACTGGTCTATAAAAAATGAATCTAGCACCAACTGGTCTATAAAACATGAATCTAGCACCGACTGGTCTATAAAACATGAATCTAGCACCGACTGGTCTATAAAACATGAACCTAGCACCAACTGGTCTATAAAACAAAATCTAGCACCAAATGCCCAATGCACCTTAAGGCATGTAGAAGGGTCCATGACTTGTACTGTATGAGGGCGGAGTGGCTAGTGTTACAACACCCACATCCGCCTCTAACTTCCCCGCACCTATCATTCACAATCCACGCAGAATGGATTTGTAAATGATAAACAATCTGACCATGGTCTACTTTCCCCAGGTTAGTGGAGCGGACGTCAAATCTAGAATAGAGGTGAAAAAACTAGGGAGACCCGTGTGCATATTTATCATCATCCAGTGGCTTTTCCCATGCAAAACTTTTCCCCCAAGAACCATCTTTTGACATTTTTCTGTAACTTAAGCCTAATGTCCAGCCCCTGTTGCTGTCATGTAATCTATAAGCCAGATGTTCAGCCATTGTTGCTGTCATGTGATCTATAAGCCAGATGTTCAGCCATTGTTGCTGTCATGTGATCTATAAGCCAGATGTCCAGTCTGTTGCTGTCATGTGATCTATAAGCCAGATGTCCAGTCTGTTGCTGTCATGTAATCTATAAGCCAGATGTCCAGTCTGTTGCTGTCATGTGATCTATAAGCCAGATGTCCAGTCTCTGTTGCTGCCATGTGATCTATAAGCCAGATGTCCAGCCATTGTTACTGTCATGTAATCTATAAGCCAGATGTCCAGTCTGTTGCTGTCATGTGATCTATAAGCTTGATGTCCAGTCTGTTGCTGTCATGTGATCTATAAGCTTGATGTCCAGTCTGTTGCTGTCATGTGATCTATAAGCCAGATGTCCAGCCATTGTTGCTGTCATGTAATCTATAAGCCAGATGTCCAGCCATTGTTGCTGTCATGTGATCTATAAGCCAGATGTCCAGCCATTGTTGCTGTCATGTGATCTATAAGCCCTATGTCCAGCCTATGTTGCTGTCATGTAATCTATAAGCCAGATGTTCTGCCTCTGTTACTGTCATGTGATCTATAAGCCAGATGTCCAGCCCCTGTTGCTGTCATGTGATCTATAAGCCCTATGTCCAGCCACTGTTGCTGTCATGTAACCTATAAGCCTGATGTCCAGCCTATGTTGCTGTCATGTGATCTATAAGCCTAATGTCCAGTCTATGTTGCTGTCACGTGATCTATAAGCCAGATGCCCAGTCTCCATTGCTGCCATGTGATCTATAAGCCAGATGCCCAGTCTCCGTTGCTGTCATGTGATCTATAAGCCAGTTGCCCAGTCTCCGTTGCTGTCATGTGATCTACAAGGTTGATATCCAGCCCCTGTTGCTGTCATGTGATCTATAAGCTTGATATCCAGCCTATGTTGCTGTCATGTGATCTATAAGCTTGATATCCAGCCTATGTTGCTGTCATGTGATCTATAAGCTTGATATCCAGCCTATGTTGCTGTCATGTGATCTATAAGCCAGATGTCCAGCCTATGTTGCTGTCATGTGATCTATAAGCCAGATGCCCAGCCTATGTTGCTGTCATATGATCTATAAGCCAGATGTCCAGCCATTGTTACTGTCATGTAATCTATAAGCCAGATGTCCAGTCTCTGTTGCTGCCATGTGATCTATAAGCCAGATGTCCAGCCATTGTTACTGTCATGTAATCTATAAGCCAGATGTTCAGTCTGTTGCTGTCATGTGATCTATAAGCTTGATGTCCAGTCTGTTGCTGTCATGTGATCTATAAGCTTGATGTCCAGTCTGTTGCTGTCATGTGATCTATAAGCCAGATGTCCAGCCATTGTTGCTGTCATGTAATCTATAAGCCAGATGTCCAGCCATTGTTGCTGTCATGTGATCTATAAGCCAGATGTCCAGCCATTGTTGCTGTCATGTGATCTATAAGCCCTATGTCCAGCCTATGTTGCTGTCATGTAATCTATAAGCCAGATGTTCTGCCTCTGTTACTGTCATGTGATCTATAAGCCAGATGTCCAGCCCCTGTTGCTGTCATGTGATCTATAAGCCCTATGTCCAGCCACTGTTGCTGTCATGTAACCTATAAGCCTGATGTCCAGCCTATGTTGCTGTCATGTGATCTATAAGCCTAATGTCCAGTCTATGTTGCTGTCACGTGATCTATAAGCCAGATGCCCAGTCTCCGTTGCTGTCATGTGATCTATAAGCCAGTTGCCCAGTCTCCGTTGCTGTCATGTGATCTACAAGGTTGATATCCAGCCCCTGTTGCTGTCATGTGATCTATAAGCTTGATATCCAGCCTATGTTGCTGTCATGTGATCTATAAGCTTGATATCCAGCCTATGTTGCTGTCATGTGATCTATAAGCCAGATGTCCAGCCATGTTGCTGTCATGTGATCTATAAGCCAGATGCCCAGCCTATGTTGCTGTCATATGATCTATAAGCCAGATGTCCAGCCTATGTTGATGTCATGTGATCTATAAGCCAGATGTCCAGCCTATGTTGCTGTCATGTGATCTATAATCCAGATGTCCAGCCATTGTTACTGTCATGTAATCTATAAGCCAGATGTACAGTCTGTTGCTGTCATGTGATTTATAAGCCAGATGTCCAGTCTGTTGCTGTCATGTGATCTATAAGCCAGATGTCCAGCCATTGTTGCTGCCATGTGATCTATAAGCCAGATGTCCAGCCATTGTTGCTGTCATGTGATCTATAAGCCCTATGTCCAGCCTCTAATGCTGCCATGTAATCTATAAGCCAGATGTCCAGTCTCTGTTGCTGTCAAGTGCAAATTGTCTTTAGCTAGTTAGTTAGTTAGTCGACAGATCATCCTCATTGCACATCGAACCACTCAGTCTTTTAATCCACCTATGAAGTGGTCATCCTCATTTTCACTTCCCTGGTACACATAACCTCCACAATTATCTTTTCCAGACATTAATCTCTTTTCGCATGCTCAAAATATTTCATTTTCTTAAATTGTATTTGTCTTAGCAACAAATCTATTCCAATATTAAGTTATTTTTGTTTGGGGATAGATCTGTTTGTTCTCTTTTTGATCCAATGATTACCTGGTACCTTTCTATAATACTTGTGGGTTGTCAAATCATAATCTACTAGTGATTTACAATAGTGGTTTACCCTTGCCTTCCACCAGTGTATCTATGGTTTAACCCCCCTAACATTAACACAACGCAGACTGCCAACATCTAGAATACAGCTTGTAACAAATACAAAAGAATGTATGAGTGAGGTCAGTTCAGAGTAACAGTAACAATAAGCCTGGGGTGTGAACAGTCAGCAGTATAGTGGTAAATTGTACTTACAGACTGGTCTCAACTGACTGTTGGATCTGCCATCAGCTCTTGTGCCGTCCTGTAGAGAGTCAAACTCATATTATCTTTCCAGATAAAGAATATACATATGTATTATATACATTAAACACTGGAGTGGCTCCGTTCACAAGGTGGGTTGGGACTATGACAAACATTTGAGTGGCTCCATTCACAAGATGGGTTAGGACCAAGACAAACACTGGAGTGGCTCCATTCACAATGTGAGTTATGGCTAAGACAAACACTGGAGTGGTTACATTCGCAAGGTGTGTTTTGGGTCCAAACATTACATGGTGAGTGACCACACACACAAGCTGGGTTAGGGTTCATACATATAGTGGAGTGGCTCAACACATGAGGTGAGTAGTAAGTAGAAAAGGATTCCTTTCACAACATGAGCCATATACTACATGGAGCTAGCCCCAAATTGTTAAACCAATCAACTCTGCCATGTTTACTTTCCAGGAAATGTCTCAGTACCAATTTTAGGAAGGTAGGTTAGACTTGGGAGCACCTGCTACATTTGGGAGCACCTGCTACATTTGGGAGCACCTGCTACATTTGGGTGTCCCTGCTACATTTGGGAGCACCTGCTACATTTGGGTGCCCCTGCTACATTTGGGTGCCCCTGCTACATTTGGGTGCCCCTGCTACATTTGGGTGCCCCTGCTACATTTGGGTGCCCCTGCTACATTTGGGTGTCCCTGCTACATTTGGGTGCCCCTGCTACATTTGGGTGTCCCTGCTACATTTGGGAGCACCTGCTACATTTGGGTGTCCCTGCTACATTTGGGTGCCCCTGCTACATTTGGGTGCCCCTGCTACATTTGGGTGCCCCTGGTACATTTGGGAGCACCTGCTACATTTGGGTGTCCCTGCTACATTTGGGTGCCCCTGCTACATTTGGGTGCCCCTGCTACATTTGGGTGCCCCTGGTACATTTGGGAGCACCTGCTACATTTGGGTGCCCCTGCTACATTTGGGTGCCCCTGGTACATTTGGGAGCACCTGCTACATTTGGGTGCCCCTGCTACATTTGGGAGCACCTGCTACATTTGGGTGTCCCTGCTACATTTGGGTGCCCCTGCTACATTTGGGTGCCCCTGCTACATTTGGGTGCCCCTGGTACATTTGGGAGCACCTGCTACATTTGGGTGTCCCTGCTACATTTGGGTGCCCCTGCTACATTTGGGTGCCCCTGCTACATTTGGGTGCCCCTGCTACATTTGGGTGCCCCTGGTACATTTGGGTGTCCTTGATACATTTGGGTGTCCTTGATACATTTGGGTGTCCTTGATACATTTGGGTGCCCCAGCTACATTTGGGTGCCCCTGCTACATTTGGGTGTCCTCGATACATTTGGGTGTCCTCAATACATTTGGATGTCCTTGATATATTTGGGTGCCCCTGCTACATTTGGGTGTACCTGCCAGTAGCTGTGATGCTGTTAACATATCTCTTGAGTTCATGGGGTCACACAAAATCCTTTAACAGTAGTGGCGGAGTGAATGAAACAGTGCTCCTATCCACAATTCTGAAGACTCGATTAATCATAATGTAATACTAGAAAAAAAAATTATACATGAGCAAAGCAGACAGTGAGAACAACTTCAACAAGAAAAGATCACCCCCACTTCATAAAGCCAAGGCTATATTATTATTATTATTATTATGTGAAGTGATATGTATGACTTGAAGTTGAAAGTCCTGTAGTTTCCAGGATGGAGGAAAGTGTAACTAAGTGTACTGTAAACAGACTCAAACATGCCAGACCTTTAACTTTAATGAGGCAAACATATATTACGAGGCAAACTTATATTACAGTAATCCATGAAATCAAGCAGAGAAGAGACTGATAATCTAATTACAAACAAGACAAGAATTATTTATAATTGTAATAATAAATAATAACAAGACTTCTTGAATAATAAATGAATTTCACTCAACTCCAGCTCTATAATAATAATTAATAATATAAGTTTAAATAAGAGAAGTCTCATGGGTACTTCAATTTTAATTCACCGCAACAAAGAAGAATCCCTTCGAGCCTCATTTGCATCGGTCCGGCAATCATTTTCCGGTTTAGTGTTCGGTGGACTAATGGACCGATCGATGGATGTTTTTAAGTTTTTGGGCCCGTAGGGCCCTCACTGTCGTTGACAGTGTCGTCGTCGACAGTGAGGGCCCTACGGGCCCAAAAACTTAAAAACATCCATCGATCGGTCCAGCAGTCCACCAAACACTAAACCGGAAAATGATTGCCGGACCGATGCAAATGAGGCTCGAAGGGATTCTCCTTTGTTTGCGGTTGTTTGCGGTGAATTAAAATTGAAGTACTTACTCTGTCATGTTTTTTATTTGTGCAAAATCAGAGAAATTTCATTACAATACCAGTCAATACATAGCTGTACTTTCATATTTCAATAATTTCATATTTCTGCTTTGTTTCATTTAAAAGTTATTTTAAAGTTTAAGTGAAAAGTAGTTAATTAAATATAAATAAACTGTCGTTACTTACCACGTCCATCGCGATTCCTTGCTTCGATTCTGTAGAAGAACAAAAATCGTACGGACTCATGCATTCTTCAGGCCCAGTCAACCTTCGAGTATCTCTCGGCATTGTGTGTAATATGTCACAGATATAATATATCAACAATACAAATCAGAAGACACCACGATCTGTTAGTTACTTTATCATCCAAACTTTCCCACATTCACATGGCACCAACAACAGACGTGAACTCATGAACTGCAGCGACACCTACTGCAGGGGACTTTACTCTCGCTCATTTATTCATTCATTCAGCAGCATGTCCCTTGCAGAGAACCTCGCTCCCATAACAACCTTCCGCACAACGTCTCGATCATTTCAGTCCCTTACTACATTAAATAATGTGTAAGGACTACGCTTAAGTTTAAATTAGCGAACAAAAAAGAAAGAAAATAAGCAAGATGCCCCGCGTCCGATACACCCATCTGGAGATCATCCGCAACATTCAACACCCATCTTCTTTTTGACCTTCCTCTTCCTCTCTTCCCAGGCATATCTAAAAACAAAAATTAAGTTGCAAGTCCTTCACAGGACGGAGCAGTCAACCCCAGCATTTTCACTGTTCGTGATTCCTGGGAAAATTTTACGTTTAGTAGTTTGCCATTGCTTTCTGAACGACCGGCTCTTATACCTATTTTCGAACAAAAACCAGCACCGCTGTGTTTCGAACCCGGGTATACGGGCTCACAAACCGCGTTCGCAAGACCTCAGCCACGGAGACCGGTACCCAGGCATATATCCCTCCATTAATTGTTTTCTCCAAACTTTCGTGACGTTTCAAGTGACAAAAATATTTCAATTTTCTTTGTTTTATCGTCTTTAATAGCCAACCTTCTTCAATATTCAGCTCTTGAAGTATGGATGCATTTGTTCTTTTTTGTGTGTTAAATCCAAGATATTCTTAGAACCCGTCTATAACATTTATATTCAAAGGCATTTATGCGCTGTTCAGCTTGTCTAGTAAGTGTCCAGGTCTCCCAGGCTCTCACTTAGTTAATAGTTGGTAGGTAGTTAGTTAATTGGTGGGTAGTTGGTCAACATATCACCCTCAATGAGTAATTGCACGGTCAACTATTAGTTTATAATTGCCCAGGTTCTCTTGTCGGTGTCTCTCTCACTGTGTGGTGATTGACAGATACCAGTTCTGTGTTGTTTAACTTTTACTCTCGCTTACACCAGGCGATGTAATTATTGTAATCATCTACAAAGATAGCTGTATGCTAAGACCTTTTTTTGTTTGCATATCCTTTTTACTGGATATCGCTGTCAACACCAGCATTCTTGGCAAGTTTACGTTCAGTAGTTTGCCATTGCTTTCTGAACGACCGGCTCCCATACCAACTCTTTAAAACCCAGCGCAACGCGGTCTGCTGTCAAATCCGTTGCAGCTGTGTTTCGAACGCGGGTAAGCGGGCTTACGAATCGCACTCGTAAGCCCATTGCTGTGCTAAGACTACTAAGAGGTAAAAGAAGTGCCTGGGGACTTGTGGCAAAAGTTGGTGGACTGTGTGTTGGTAGGAAGAGCCTGGCATATGATACCACAATATCTAGTCTGAGAATGGAGGTGGGGGAATGCACAGCAGGGTTTCCCTGGTTGGAAGACAAATTGCTCCCGCAAGTCGTAATTGTAATGGCCTCACAAATTATGCTGATAAAGGTGAAGAGTAAGACAGACATGCTTCAGGCGGAGTGGCAGGCATCTATTCAACAATCAAATGTAGAAAGCATCTGTTGGATTTTCCCCCAGGACATGCTGGTGTGGCGGGAAACGAGCAGGCGGACAGACTGGTTGGGTCTGCACACATTTATGGGACATTGGTGCGCGATAAGACAGATGTAGTCGGGGCCCTTTGAAATCGTGTTTATAGTGCAGAAAACGGGTAGATCAACACGGCCTGGAGAGAATGGTACTTCAGGGGGTGATCAGAGGATCTGGCTGATACTCAAAACTCAGAGGAACCCCGGGAAGGTTAACCCGGTCAACAAATGCCCGCAGAAGTCGGATGTGTCGGCCTAACGGCGCAAGAACGCAGCTCTGCTGTAAACAGGCACAACGCAGTCACATCCGAAAAAAAAACTCCGGATGAACGCAGAAGAAGAAGAAAACTCAGAGGAAAGACCGGACGGACATATATAATCAGACTGCTACTGGTACTATTAGTATTGGGACTCTTCGCTGGATGTTGCAGAAGTGGGCGGAGCATGTATGCGATTGCCCCGAGTGCTGTGATGTCAATTCTTGACTCAGCTCGCGCTTAAGAAATATCAATGTCAATCGGTGTGGTCCCTATATACAATAGTTGTAAATGCTGATATTGTCTGATGAGTCTTCTAATCTCTACATTTTGCCCTCTACTTCTATGAGTGCCCATCAATACCAATAAATACATTTATCGTTTACGAAAGCATCATTACTGTACTGTATGTATTATACCAATGGTATCCTATTCAACCCACTAGCGTTATAATTGAGATATATTATATAATTAGTTAGTTGCATATCCTTTACAGGACGGAGCAGTCAACTCCGGTAAAAAAAAAAAAATTTTTTTTTGGGGGGGGGGGGGGGGTGGCTGTTTGTGATCTCTTGGCAAGTTTACGTTCAGTAGTTTGCCATTGCTTTCTGAACGACCGGCACTCATACTATTTTAATTTTAAAACACCAATGCAAGGCGGTATACTGCCAACTCGCCCATAGCTGTGTTCCGAACGCGTTATGCGGTATTACGAACTGCGTCCGTAACCTCTCGGCACGGCGCCGGAATATTAATATTATACAGTATTTAATATTCTTTATTGCGTTATATACAATTACAAGTAAGAGACAAACCGCGTTCTATGTTAGTATAATGAAAACAGATTTACGGTGGAAGGGGCTTCAAGTGTTAATCTTTCCAGTCATCACAATGTTCTACAGATCCGATCCGATCCGATATGAAAAACAAAAATGGCAAACTCGGTCTCCCTCAACCTGCTTCTTTCAGCGTTGGTTTAGATAGTCGATCCGTGGGTTTGTGTGGGTCTTTTCACCCTGGTTTTTTCCTTTTGCTCTCTTACGAGTGATGTCTGGTTCTTGTAGGTTTGTTTCCATTTGCATTGCATCTCCTCAAATAGCTTGATTTGGTGGCATTGGCTTCTGGCTCTTCTGGTGATTTGTTTGGCTAGTTAGGGCTCCTGGCTCGTCTGGCTTGGCTGATTTCAGTCCTGACAAGGACTTTTTATTTGGTGATTTTGTGGCCATTTTTGTGCAGTAATCGTAGGAGTTTTTCGATGTTGTCTTCCTCTTCCTCCTTGCGTAGGTTTTCGATAAATAGCTGATATTTCTTTTCGCTGTCTTCCCCACTGAGCTTCCACGGGATGATCTCTCCGTCCTCTATATAATATTCGAATTCGCTCTCAGCGTCGTAGTATGTGTGTGGGTACACTACCGGTTTCCTGAGTTTCTTGGGCTTTTCCGCTTCTCTTTCTTCCCAGCGCCTTTTGTATTCCTGGTGAATGCGTTTCTGCCGTCGAAGCTCCTCCAAGGTAGGCACACTGGGTCCCAGCCAGTCATCGTCAGGGTGCTCATCTCTGCATTCTTCTGATGTCTGGTTAGTTTGAACTTCAGGCCCGGTGTCTTGGTTTTCATCTTGCGGTTTCTCTGTTAGCTCTTGTGTGGTTTCTGTTGGTTTGTTTTGGAATCGTTCCATCTCAGCTCTGTGCAATTCTCTTTCGGTCTTGATAATTTGTAAAGATTTCTTCGTTCTCCTTCTTCAACTCGACCATGCGTTCCATCTCTTGTTTGATGTTTTGCTGTATCTTCTTCATTTCAGCAAGCAGTTTATCATTGTCGCTGGCCTGTGACGGTGCCAGGAGTAGCTTGATCTGCTTTTTTAGCTCGTCTATTTGGCCCTGCAGTTGGGCTCTTTCCGCTTGTGAGCAACCCGTTGCTGTCTCGCACCTCCGCATTGCTTCGTTGTATGGTGTCCTTGTGGTTGTGGCTATCTTCAGGACGTCTCTGTGACGTTGCAGGTACGGACAGCCCAAGTATCTTGCCCCATGCTTGCCCAGGCAGTTGGCGCATTTCCTCTTGTTATTGGGTGCTCTGAAGTCGGTGTCCAGCTTGGCCAACGGGCATTCCTTAAAGGCGTGATGGTCGGCGCAGTATCGACAGATTTCCGTCTTGCTGCGGCAGATTGTTCGACTGTGGCCGGCCCTCTGGCATCTTGAGCATTGGTTGATTCTTGGTAGGAACCATTCAGGCTGTTGAGTTCTATTGTTGATTGACACCAGGTGTGGAATCTCGTTGCCCTCCGTCGTCACCACCGCCAGTGTGGTTGGTATCTTCGAGTACGTCAGGATCCGCTGTGCCTTCAGGATTCTGATGTGGAGGTTTTCTTTCTGCAGCTGTTTCATGATTTCGTCGTCTGACAGCTCCCCCGGGACACGTTTTACAACCCATTTGGCTGTCTTGGAGTCGGTGTTGCCGCCTCTGTTGTCTTTCTCCTCCTTCTTCTCGGCTGTCTTAGCTCTTGTATGTGGTGGGCTGGTCTCGGTCTTTCTCGAGGTAGCTTCAGTTGAGTTAACTGTAGTTACGTGGTCTTTGCTGCAGCTTACAGGTAGGTTCTCCACATTCGTCTTCTGTCCGGTCTTGGCGGCTCCCACGCTGCACATCTTGCTTGGCTGTGGTTTTTTATTGCTGTTTTTGCGTGCCATTCTCCCCCGCATCAGGTAGCTTGAAATTATAAGGCGACTTGGCTTGATAGCGCTACAGAGCCTCCCTTCTCATTATATGGACGCTTATTGTCCTTTTCTTACAGTTGTGTGTACTGTTCTACTTTCATTAGCCTCTTCCAGGTACTTGTCGTTAGTTCCCTGGCAGCCCGCGTCCGTTACATACTGTGTTCTTGTTTAGAATTAGAAATGTTTTTGTTACTGCTCCATCCAATACGAATTGGAAACAAATAGGTATATTTAGCTCCTGCCAGAAGAAACGTACTAAACATCAACATGTTGCACATACCTTACAAGGAGATCCATCGTATCCTGAAATACAGGTGAAAATCCAAAGTCAGAAGCACTCAATAAATATATAAAATGAATAATAAAATAAAATACACACAAATGCTTACAATACGACACACAGGACGGCCGACGTTTCGATTCTCAGAATCTTTGTCAAGGACAGCTGCAGCCACTGCTTTTTCTTCTGTTCCATCCCATACATACAGTACCACGCTGACCTATGCAGTCACAATGAAACGTTTAGACAGTTTTTCTACTTTGATCATTAAGTCATAAATACTACAGAAACTGCGGTTTGACGTATTGTTCTTGATAGTATTTACTTGTTCTGAAATTCCACGATCACCATGCGCTATGCCGATAAGCGTAAAGAGTTATCATAAGGTATAGTTCCTCATCTTATACGACCATCAGTCTTGGATTAGGGCTTTGTGGTTTGTAAGGGCCCTTTAAAACGTTCTTAGGTGTATTGGTGTCATGATCCATAATAGATCTTGTGGCACGGAATGCAGCAAATGGCAACGCGTATCGCTGGGCAAGGGAACAATGTCTCCTCCGGGCGAAAAGTCTGCGTGGAGCCATGGGAAAGCGCGGGCCTGGTTTCATGTGTGCAGGGAGTATAGCTAAATATTACGCCACTCCTTTTAAACTTAGATTGTGTTGAGTTTAGAACCAGTAGATTGTGGTGTCGCACATTTGTTGGAATAAATGATGTGTATTTTGTTGTAGCGATTAATAGACACTCAACACGAATCCTGAGTTGATCGTTAAGAGTCGTGTTCCACTCGCTTATACTTACAGTTTGCGTTTGGTCAGAAGCAACGAGTGACAGTTACAGGTAACTAACTATAGTGGTGATTGGGAATGTGTAGTTCAACACCAAGTCCACGGAGTGGAGATCAAGAGAAAGAAGTTATAACGTGAATAGAGTTATACTTGATAAAGACCAGTCAACATATCAGCAACAAATATATATCAGAGACGAGTCAGGCACTCTCTATGAATAACTACTAGAGGGCATTAACGCACCCTCTATCAAGACCAGGAGCCCATCAGTGAGTAAAGATAATTATCTGGCTCCCTGGCAATTGGGTACATGGTGTTAGCGCCATATGTGTATAGTCAGACCAAGCGGCACTCGACGTGGTCGATATCACGCAGACATATGAGTTAAAATATATCTATCATACAACACAAGAACTAAAGCATAATGCAGAACATGAACTACAACAGAACACAGCATGGGAACTAAAACATAAAGTAATACATGAACTAAAACACACAATGTAATATATGAACTAAAACATATAATGTAACACACGAACTAATAGATAAAATACAGTACATTCACTAAAACATAGAATTTAACACACAAACTAAAATATAGAATGGAAGACATGAACTAAAATATATATAGAATGGAAGACATGAACTAAAATATAGAATGGAAGACATGAACTAAAATATAGAATGTAACACATGAACTAAAGAATATAATTTAACACATGAACTAAAACAACAACACAATACATGAACTAACAGAGAAACACAACTAAAACACGTGAAATAAAATATAGAACACAATACGTGAACTAAAACAGCTTTATTGGCTGGCAAGGGTTAACAAGCCTTGAGTGCAAGAACTCTCATCAATGAGAAACATTTGAATTCAGTAACTAGCAAACAGCTGCAAACTTCTACAATCTAAGTTACCCAAGCATCACGCAAGGCCAGCTCACAGACACATGTCTTAAACTCTCAGACTGTCTAGTAGCAGATAATGTGACATGGTTCAGACATCTTACTCTCTCAGACTGTGTCAAGTAGCAGATAATGTGACATGGTTCAGACATCTTACTCTCTCAGACTGTGTCAAGTAGCAGATAATGTGACATGGTTCAGACATCTTACTCTCTCAGACTGTGTCAAGTAGCAGATAATGTGACATGGTTCAGACATCTTACTCTCTCAGACTGTGTCAAGTAGCAGATAATGTGACATGGTTCAGACATCTTACTCTCTCAGACTGTGTCTAGTAGCAGATAATGTGACATGGTTCAGACATCTCACTCTCTCAGACTGTGTCAAGTAGCAGATAATGTGACATGGTTCAGACATCTTACTCTCTCAGACTGTGTCAAGTAGCAGATAATGTGACATGATTAAACCATCTCACTCTCTCAGACTGTGTCAAGTAGCAGATAATGTGACATGGTTCAGACATCTCACTCTCTCAGACTGTGTCAAGTAGCAGATAATGTGACATGGTTCAGACATCTTACTCTCTCAGACTGTGTCAAGTAGCAGATAATGTGACATGGTTCAGACATCTCACTCTCTCAGACTGTGTCAAGTAGCAGATAATGTGACATGGTTCAGACATCTTACTCTCTCAGACTGTGTCAAGTAGCAGATAATGTGACATGGTTCAGACATCTTACTCTCTCAGACTGTGTCAAGTAGCAGATAATGTGACATGATTAAACCATCTCACTCTCTCAGACTGTGTCAAGTAGCAGATAATAGATAATGTGACATGGTTCAGACATCTTACTCTCTCAGACTGTGTCAAGTAGCAGATAATGTGACATGATTAAACCATCTCACTCTCTCAGACTGTGTCAAGTAGCAGATAATGTGACATGATTCAGACATCTTACTCTCTCAGACTGTGTCAAGTAGCAGATAATGTGACATGGTTCAGACATCTTACTCTCTCAGACTGTGTCAAGTAGCAGATAATGTGACATGGTTCAGACATCTTACTCTCTCAGACTGTGTCAAGTAGCAGATAATGTGACATGGTTCAGACATCTTACTCTCTCAGACTGTGTCAAGTAGCAGATAATGTGACATGATTAAACCATCTCACTCTCTCAGACTGTGTCAAGTAGCAGATAATGTGACATGGTTCAGACATCTTACTCTCTCAGACTGTGTCAAGTAGCAGATAATGTGACATGATTAAACATCTCACTCTCTCAGACTGTGTCAAGTAGCAGATAATGTGACATGGTTCAAACATCTCACTCTCTCAGACTGTGTCAAGTAGCAGATAATGTGACATGGTTCAGACACCTCACTCTCTCAGACTGTGTCAAGTAGCAGATAATGTGACATGGTTCAGACATCTCACTCTCTCAGA
>JACEFZ010021820.1:0-69676 GCA_014155875.1 Cepaea nemoralis
ATTAGGTTGTAAAATGACTATAAATATGGATACAGCAATGCTGGAATGTAAAAAATATAAACATGTTTATTTACAATTATAACTGTGTCATGCATATGTTGGCATATTTAATGTCTTTGGAACTCTGAGATGACATTTATTTATTTAAAGTGAAACAATTCTGACTTCTTCTTTGTCCTACTTATTTTGCGTTACAGAGAGGAGGCACATGTAGTTTTCTGTGTTTCTCTTGTCATGTTGCTTCATCTGAACACTTGACACCACATTCTAAATATCTGACATGTTGGCACATTAATTTCTTGCCAGAAATGGCATACTTAATGTGTCCGAGACATTGACGCCATAGTTACCATCGTCCAGATATTGACATTAAATATTTCTATGACTTGACACCGTAGGTACCATCCTCCAAATGCTGACATAATTAATGTTGCTAAGACATTGACACCATAATTATCATCTTCCTGATACTGTCATAATTAATGTCTCTAAGACATTGACACCGTAATTACCATCTTCCTGATATTGTCATAATTAATGTCTCTAAGACATTGACACCATAATTATCATCTTCCTGATACTGTCATAATTAATGTCTCTAAGACATTGACACCATAATTATCATCTTCCTGATACTGTCATAATTAATGTCTCTAAGACATTGACACCGTGATTACCATCTTCCAGATACTGTCATAATTAATGTCTCTAAGACATTGACACCGTAATTACCATCTTCCAGATACTGTCATAATTAATGTCTTTAAGACATTGACACCATAATTACCATCTTCCAGATACTGTCATAATTAATGTCTTTAAGACATTGGCACCATATTTATCATCTTCCAGATACTGTCATAATTAATATCTCTAAGACATTGGCACCATAATTATCATCTTCCAGATATGGACGTATACTAATCTCTCTAAGACATTGGCACCATATTTATCATCTTCCAGATATGGACGTATACTAATCTCTCTAAGACATTGGCACCATAATTATCATCTTCCAGATATGGACGTATACTAATCTCTCTAAGACATTGGCACCATAATTATCATCTTCCAGATATGGACGTATACTAATCTCTCTAAGACATTGGCACCATAATTATCATCTTCCAGATATGGACGTATACTAATCTCTCTAAGACATTGGCACCATAATTATCATCTTCCAGATATGGACGTATACTAATCTCTCTAAGACATTGGCACCATAATTATCATCTTCCAGATATGGACGTATACTAATCTCTCTAAGACATTGGCACCATATTTATCATCTTCCAGATATGGACATAATGTCTCTAAGACATCGGCACCATAATAATGGATGGAAAATTCTTAAAATGCTTGGCATGATTTAATGTCACAGTTGGCCCCTTTTGTGTATTGGTAAACATTTACAGTGCATTCCGATGTGCATGTTTTCATAGTGGATAGCGAACTCCACTGGTAACGTCATGAGCACATCTGGACGTGGGTTGGATGCCAGGGCTCATTGCTTATCACACTGAAGGAAAGACTGACCATCTCGTCCTCCTGGCTCTAGGGCTACAACATGTTATAACTCTAACACATCATAGACCCATGGCAGGAAACTAGTACAGGACAATGTTTTTTAAACAACTCATTCTACGGACAAAGTTGAAATATGATGATAAAGGGCGAGTCAATAATATTATTTGATATTACAGTACTGACAGTGGCTTACTATATTCTTGATGCAGTATATCACAGTTACAGTGATGGCATTTTAAATTGTGATGTGTGTCAGAATCTGGAATGTCTCCAACCGAGATGCAGGAACATCGTTACGCCCGCCAGGCGAATAGTCCCCAACAGGGATGCAGTAACATCGTTACGCCCGCCAGGCGAGTATTAGTTACCTGCCCGCAGGTTGTTGGCTGACGCGATAGCCAGCGGTCAGGCAAGGACAACGCAAGACGCACGCAGGCCTCGTGAAGCAAATCCACAGAGGGCAAGCGTTTTACGAGAGACAGACAGAGAGACAGCTTGGGGTACTCGGACCAGACAGGACGTATAGAGAGAGAAAGGCTTGTGTAGTTCTGTGCCCGAAAGTCGAGTGCTTGTACATCTCTTCTTTCTGAAGAGTAACCTTTCAAAAGCGCCCCATAAAGCACAAACTCCATAGCTCCAGCGATGACAACCAAGGGAATCTCCAAGAAAATGCAAGCATGAACTGAATGTTGCAGTCTGGGAATGAACCCACCACCTTCGGAGCAAAACATTCAAGTTTTTTTTTTTTAAATGTTGCATATCCCTTACAGGGTGTTGCAGTCAACACCAACATGTTTTAGCTGCTGTTGATGTATTAGGCAAGTTTTATGTTCAGTAGTTTGCCACTGCTTTCTGAACAACGGCTCACATAGCCCCGTTAGTTACCAGCACGGCACGATCCACTACTGAATCTCACAGCTGCTGTTTTCCTCACATGGATATACGGGATTACGAACAATGTAGTTAACTCCTTGGCCTGGGAGACCGGCCATTCAAGTTACACATTCAAATTACCGCCACTTCTCAGTTAATTTAAAATACTGAAGTACCTTACGGAATTAAAACAACATGGCAGGGCTTAGTGAATGATGGCTGAGAGCCCGTTTACTATGGGCAATTAACAGGAATAAAAAGACAAAAGATCCCAGTCTCACTGATTACCCAACAACCATTCATTGTCCAGATTAAACAAACACACAACCAATCAGAAACTTCATACATTATTTAGATTACACACACAACCAATCAGAAACTATCATTTGTTATCAACATTTTTTCAAGTATTCATGTTTTTAAAGTACAGCCAATCAAAATGTTCACATTTTAAAAACAGCTAATCAACAATCTTCAGCCTAATAGTAACTTTAATATTTTAAATACATTCTTTCATCAACTCTCAAATTTTAAACACAACAGCATATCAACTCCCTTCATTACAAATATAGATTACTTTTGCTCATTATCTAAACTTAAGAAATACCAATAAGAAAATAAACACATACAACCTGTCACAAATTTCACATATTTAAATACAACCAGTTGTCCATTCACTTGCTACAAATATCAAATTACTGCCTTTCAGCATTTTCATTTCTAAAACAGCCAGTCAGAAACCACACATTCTAATAACAGGCAATGAGAAACTACATTTAAAAAACCTATTACCATAGAATAGATACAGAAATAATAAAAACTATCTTTACTGAACAATGTTGCCAGCAATGATCATACACCAATATTAACTCTTGTTTTACCCGTCGCATGCCTTTGGAGTTGACCCAGTCTCCTAAAAATGGGGTACCAGACAATTTTCAAAATTGTTTATGAAAGGAGGGTGATGAGGAAAGGCACTGGACACTGCAACTCATTTGCCATGGCCTAGAATATGTGAAAGCCTAACACTTGACACCCCAACAGAAGTATCTGCAAGGGGACTACTTTTAGCTGTTTTGTTTCCAGGCAACAACTGTAGGTTGAATGAAGCTTTCAAGGCAATCGTATCCACATAAAAAATTCACTTGGAGAAATACATTACAGAACATACAAATGTTGTATGTAAGACCCTTTCTTTATGTCTATCGAAAGCTGAATGAATTTACTCAGCAAATAAACAACATTTGTTATATCCCCTCTTTTCTCTCTCTCTCTCCCTTTTTCCCCACCCCCATCTCTTCCCCCACCACACACACACACAATCCCATGATCCCTTGCTCCCTCACTCACTCACTAACTCTCTCTCTCTCTCTCTCTCTCTCTCTCTCTCTCTCTCTCTCTCTCTCTCTCTCTCTCTCTCTCTCTCTCTGTTTCTCTCCTTCAATTTCCTTCTGATTATCCAAATGAATTAAAAATGTTAAATGTCAGACCCTTAGTTCAAGTTAACAAAGCAGTCATGTAAAAGACATATATGAATAAAGCTTGTACAAAATTTTTACAAACAAAAAAACACACCACATGTAGGTTTGTAAAATGACTATAAATATGGATACAGCAATGCTGGAATGTAAAAAATATAAACATGTTTATTTACAATTATAACTGTGTCATGCATATGTTGGCATATTTAATGTCTTTGGAACTCTGAGATGACATTTATTTATTTAAAGTGAAACAATTCTGACTTCTTCTTTGTCCTACTTATTTTGCGTTACAGAGAGGAGGCACATGTAGTTTTCTGTGTTTCTCTTGTCATATTGCTTCATCTGAACACTTGACACCACATTCTAAATATCTGACATGTTGGCACATTAATTTCTTGCCAGAAATGGCATACTTAATGTGTCCGAGACATTGACGCCATAGTTACCATCGTCCAGATATTGACATTAAATATTTCTATGACTTGACACCGTAGGTACCATCCTCCAAATGCTGACATAATTAATGTTGCTAAGACATTGACACCATAATTATCATCTTCCTGATACTGTCATAATTAATGTCTCTAAGACATTGACACCGTAATTACCATCTTCCTGATATTGTCATAATTAATGTCTCTAAGACATTGACACCATAATTATCATCTTCCTGATACTGTCATAATTAATGTCTCTAAGACATTGACACCATAATTATCATCTTCCTGATACTGTCATAATTAATGTCTCTAAGACATTGACACCGTGATTACCATCTTCCAGATACTGTCATAATTAATGTCTCTAAGACATTGACACCGTAATTACCATCTTCCAGATACTGTCATAATTAATGTCTTTAAGACATTGACACCATAATTACCATCTTCCAGATACTGTCATAATTAATGTCTTTAAGACATTGGCACCATATTTATCATCTTCCAGATACTGTCATAATTAATGTCTCTAAGACATTGGCACCATAATTATCATCTTCCAGATATGGACGTATACTAATCTCTCTAAGACATTGGCACCATATTTATCATCTTCCAGATATGGACAGTATACTAATCTCTCTAAGACATTGGCACCATAATTATCATCTTCCAGATATGGACGTATACTAATCTCTCTAAGACATTGGCACCATATTTATCATCTTCCAGATATGGACAGATACTAATCTCTCTAAGACATTGGCACCATAATTATCATCTTCCAGATATGGACGTATACTAATCTCTCTAAGACATTGGCACCATAATTATCATCTTCCAGATATGGACGTATACTAATCTCTCTAAGACATTGGCACCATAATTATCATCTTCCAGATATGGACGTATACTAATCTCTTTAAGACATTGGCACCATATTTATCATCTTCCAGATATGGACATAATGTCTCTAAGACATCGGCACCATAATAATGGATGAAAAATTCTTAAAATGCTTGGCATGATTTAATGTCACAGTTGGCCCCTTTTGTGTATTGGTAAACATTTACAGTGCATTCCGATGTGCATGTTTTCATAGTGGATAGCGAACTCCACTGGTAACGTCATGAGCACATCTGGACGTGGGTTGGATGCCAGGGCTCATTGCTTATCACACTGAAGGAAAGACTGACCATCTCGTCCTCCTGGCTCTAGGGCTACAACATGTTATAACTCTAACACATCATAGACCCATGGCAGGAAACTAGTACAGGACAATGTTTTTTAAACAACTCATTCTACGGACAAAGTTGAAATATGATGATAAAGGGCGAGTCAATAATAATTATTTGATATTACAGTACTGACAGTGGCTTACTATATTCTTGATGCAGTATATCACAGTTACAGTGATGGCATTTTAAATTGTGATGTGTGTCAGAATCTGGAATGTCTCCAACCGAGATGCAGGAACATCGTTACGCCCGCCAGGCGAATAGTCCCCAACAGGGATGCAGTAACATCGTTACGCCCGCCAGGCGAGTATTAGTTACCTGCCCGCAGGTTGTTGGCTGACGCGATAGCCAGCGGTCAGGCAAGGACAACGCAAGACGCACGCAGGCCTCGTGAAGCAAATCCACAGAGGGCAAGCGTTTTACGAGAGACAGACAGAGAGACAGCTTGGGGTACTCGGACCAGACAGGACGTATAGAGAGAGAAAGGCTTGTGTAGTTCTGTGCCCGAAAGTCGAGTGCTTGTACATCTCTTCTTTCTGAAGAGTAACCTTTCAAAAGCGCCCCATAAAGCACAAACTCCATAGCTCCAGCGATGACAACCAAGGGAATCTCCAAGAAAATGCAAGCATGAACTGAATGTTGCAGTCTGGGAATGAACCCACCACCTTCGGAGCAAAACATTCAAGTTTTTTTTTTAAATGTTGCATATCCCTTACAGGGTGTTGCAGTCAACACCAACATTTTTTAGCTGCTGTTGATGTATTAGGCAAGTTTTATGTTCAGTAGTTTGCCACTGCTTTCTGAACAACGGCTCACATAGCCCCGTTAGTTACCAGCACGGCACGATCCACTACTGAATCTCACAGCTGCTGTTTTCCTCACATGGATATACGGGATTACGAACAATGAAGTTAACTCCTTGGCCTGGGAGACCGGCCATTCAAGTTACACATTCAAATTACCGCCACTTCTCAGTTAATTTAAAATACTGAAGCACCTTACGGAATTAAAACAACATGGCAGGGCTTAGTGAATGATGGCTGAGAGCCCGTTTACTATGGGCAATTAACAGGAATAAAAAGACAAAAGATCCCAGTCTCACTGATTACCCAACAACCATTCATTGTCCAGATTAAACAAACACACAACCAATCAGAAACTTCATACATTATTTAGATTACACACACAACCAATCAGAAACTATCATTTGTTATCAAAATTTTTTCAAGTATTCATGTTTTTAAAGTACAGCCAATCAAAATGTTCACATTTTAAAAACAGCTAATCAACAATCTTCAGCCTAATAGTAACTTTAATATTTTAAATACATTCTTTCATCAACTCTCAAATTTTAAACACAACAGCATATCAACTCCCTTCATTACAAATATAGATTACTCTTGCTCATTATCTAAACTTAAGAAATACCAATAAGAAAATAAACACATACAACCTGTCACAAATTTCACATATTTAAATACAACCAGTTGTCCATTCACTTGCTACAAATATCAAATTACTGCCTTTCAGCATTTTCATTTCTAAAACAGCCAGTCAGAAACCACACCTTCTAATAACAGGCAATGAGAAACTACATTTAAAAAACCTATTACCATAGAATAGATACAGAAATAATAAAAACTATCTTTACTGAACAATGTTGCCAACAATGATCATACACCAATATTAACTCTTGTTTTACCCGTCGCATGCCTTTGGAGTTGACCCAGTCTCCTAAAAATGGGGTACCAGACAATTTTCAAAATTGTTTATGAAAGGAGAGTGATGAGGAAAGGCACTGGACACTGCAACTCATTTGCCATGGCCTAGAATATGTGAAAGCCTAACACTTGACACCCCAACAGAAGTATCTGCAAGTATCTACTTTTAGCTGTTTTGTTTCCAGGCAACAACTGTAGGTTGAATGAAGCTTTCAAGGCAATCGTATCCACTTAAAAAATTCACTTGGAGAAATACATTACAGAACATACAAATGTTGTATGTAAGACCCTTTCTTTATGTCTATCGAAAGCTGAATGAATTTACTCAGCAAATAAACAACATTTGTTATATCCCCTCTTTTCTCTCTCTCTCTCCCTTTTTCCCCACCCCCATCTCTTCCCCCACCACACACACACACAATCCCATGATCCCTTGCTCCCTCACTCACTAACTCTACTCTCTCTCTCTCTCTCTCTCTCTCTCTCTCTCTCTCTCTCTCTCTCTCTCTCTCTCTCTCTCTCTCTCTCTCTCTCTGTTTCTCTCCTTCAATTTCCTTCTGATTATCCAAATGAATTAAAAATGTTAAATGTCAGACCCTTAGTTCAAGTTAACAAAGCAGTCATGTAAAAGACATATATGAATAAAGCTTGTACAAAATTTTTACAAACAAAAAACACACCACATGTAGGTTTGTAAAATGACTATAAATATGGATACAGCAATGCTGGAATGTAAAAAATATAAACATGTTTATTTACAATTATAACTGTGTCATGCATATGTTGGCATATTTAATGTCTTTGGAACTCTGAGATGACATTTATTTATTTAAAGTGAAACAATTCTGACTTCTTCTTTGTCCTACTTATTTTGCGTTACAGAGAGGAGGCACATGTAGTTTTCTGTGTTTCTCTTGTCATGTTGCTTCATCTGAACACTTGACACCACATTCTAAATATCTGACATGTTGGCACATTAATTTCTTGCCAGAAATGGCATACTTAATGTGTCCGAGACATTGACGCCATAGTTACCATCGTCCAGATATTGACATTAAATATTTCTATGACTTGACACCGTAGGTACCATCCTCCAAATGCTGACATAATTAATGTTGCTAAGACATTGACACCATAATTATCATCTTCCTGATACTGTCATAATTAATGTCTCTAAGACATTGACACCGTAATTACCATCTTCCTGATACTGTCATAATTAATGTCTCTAAGACATTGACACCATAATTATCATCTTCCTGATACTGTCATAATTAATGTCTCTAAGACATTGACACCATAATTATCATCTTCCTGATACTGTCATAATTAATGTCTCTAAGACATTGACACCGTGATTACCATCTTCCAGATACTGTCATAATTAATGTCTCTAAGACATTGACACCGTAATTACCATCTTCCAGATACTGTCATAATTAATGTCTTTAAGACATTGACACCATAATTACCATCTTCCAGATACTGTCATAATTAATGTCTTTAAGACATTGGCACCATATTTATCATCTTCCAGATACTGTCATAATTAATGTCTCTAAGACATTGGCACCATAATTATCATCTTCCAGATATGGACGTATACTAATCTCTCTAAGACATTGGCACCATATTTATCATCTTCCAGATATGGACAGATACTAATCTCTCTAAGACATTGGCACCATATTTATCATCTTCCAGATATGGACAGATACTAATCTCTCTAAGACATTGGCACCATAATTATCATCTTCCAGATATGGACGTATACTAATCTCTCTAAGACATTGGCACCATAATTATCATCTTCCAGATATGGACGTATACTAATCTCTCTAAGACATTGGCACCATAATTATCATCTTCCAGATATGGACGTATACTAATCTCTCTAAGACATTGGCACCATATTTATCATCTTCCAGATATGGACGTATACTAATCTCTCTAAGACATTGGCACCATATTTATCATCTTCCAGATATGGACATAATGTCTTTAAGACATTGGCACCATATTTATCATCTTCCAGATATGGACATAATGTCTCTAAGACATCGGCACCATAATAATGGATGGAAAATTCTTAAAATGCTTGGCATGATTTAATGTCACAGTTGGCCCCTTTTATGCATTGGTAAACATTTACAGTGCATTCCGATGTGCATGTTTTCATAGTGGATAGCGAACTCCACTGGTAACGTCATGAGCACATCTGGACGTGGGTTGGATGCCAGGGCTCATTGCTTATCACACTGAAGGAAAGACTGACCATCTCGTCCTCCTGGCTCTAGGGCTACAACATGTTATAACTCTAACACATCATAGACCCACGGCAGGAAACTAGTACAGGACAATGTTTTTTAAACAACTCATTCTACGGACAAAGTTGAAATATGATGATAAAGGGCGAGTCAATAATAATTATTTGATATTACAGTACTGACAGTGGCTTACTATATTCTTGATGCAGTATATCACAGTTACAGTGATGGCATTTTAAATTGTGATGTGTGTCAGAATCTGGAATGTCTCCAACCGAGATGCAGGAACATCGTTACGCCCGCCAGGCGAATAGTCCCCAACCGGGATGCAGTAACATCGTTACGCCCGCCAGGCGAGTATTAGTTACCTGCCCACAGGTTGCTGGCTGACGCAATAGCCAGCGGTCAGGCAAGGACAACGCAAGACGCACGCAGGCCTCGTGAAGCAAATCCACAGAGGGCAAGCGCTTTGCGAGAGACAGACAGAGAGACAGCTTGGGGTACTCGGACCAGACAGGACGTATAGAGAGAGAAAGGCTTGTGTAGTTCTGTGCCCGAAAGTCGAGTGCTTGTACATCTTGTGAGATAGACTGTAAGCTGTGGGTTGTCTGTAAGTGTATTGATGTATCATATATGTAATGTAATGATTATCACATGCCAAACTAGATCGTATTGCATGTGATCGGTAAATAAATCCATTGAACTTCGTGTCGTTGTGTCTCAAGTCCAATCATGTTGTACTTGTACTTGTCTCACATGTGTTAGGGACAACGAGCCAAGTTTAAGACTCTGACATGTGTGAACGTGGTGGCATCTTCCGGCTTTAAATGAACGTGGGTAGCTCGTCCTCATTGAACGTGGTGGCATCGTCCGACCTTAATTTATTTAAGATTGAACCTAGATTTGTGAACGTGACTTTTGTCCAGCTGTAATGTGCATTTAAATGTGAACGTGACGTCTCATCCTCATATAGTATTATATTAAATTGTTTGAATATGGAGGCTAGATGTGAACGTAAAGTACATACATTTGTTTGATCTTGTAAACGTGTAAAACATCAGTGATTGTGTAACTTGTCGCCATTTTGACCTTGTCGACATTGTGAAATCGTCGCCATTGTAACCTTGTCGCCATCTTGTAAACTTGATGTCTATGTCCTTACTGAATGTCATCTTGATGTAAGTGATGTGTCATCAATGTTGTAGAGTGTTGAGATATATTTAGATTGTCTTTGTGAAGTTGTTTTGTGGAAAGCAAAAAGTTTCGGAAAGAAAGTGACTTGTGTTTTGAAAAAAAAATTGTTGATTGACGACATTACGACCTACAATTACACTCAACGCCATACAAACCTAATCAAAACTTAGTGACAAGCATACACACCACATCAGATAGACGCTAATTTATTTCCTCCAAAAACAAAGCAGGTTTTCTGTGCCATCTGAAACCCTTGCCCGTAGAGGTCATTTGTGTTTTGAACTACCGACCCTACAGTTCCTAGCCCTAGTGTGAACCGTTCTCCACCGCATCCAGTACACTTGAGTATATTTTTCTTTCTATATACTTTCGGATGCAAATTTGGGCACAAATTGTAAGTTGAACAAAATTGTAAATTTTTCACTATACTAACAACTTATAACTAATTGTGTGTCTGACAACTCATTTGCATTTATTATTACCATCATGTCTTCATTAAACGACTTCATCGAGATGGGTTTAAAGCTGAAGTTAACTGGTGATGAGTTAACAAAGTGGAGTGAAAGGAAATACTCTGAATACCTCCTAGTACAGGAAAAAGCTAACGAACGCGAAGAAAGAGCGGCTGAAAGAGCTGCAAAACAAGCTGAGTTAGATAATGAATTGAGGAAGGCAGAGATCTCAGCTCAGAGTAAAAGAGAAGAGCTTGAGTTACAACTAAAAATCAAACAACTTGACACTGATACTGCCATAGACAAAGAGTCTAAGAAATCTCAGAGACTGGAGAAAGAAAACCAGTATAAAAAGTATCAAGGTATTGTAAGAAATTATACCTCAGGTGACTGCATTGCAGCCTTCACCCAAAATTTTGAAACCTTAATGGACCATTACCAGGTCCCAATGTCTGAATGGAATATTATTTACATGAGGAGTTTGTCAGGGGAACCTCTGAAAGTCATAGAGACTATCCCCAAAGACCTCAGGAAAGATTACCATTATCTAAAATCAAAGATTATGGCACATTTTATGCTAGATGAGGCAGGCTACAGAGAACAATTCAGCAAGTTGAGTCCAAAATCGACTCAAACGTTCTCTGACTACCTCTGCTTAGTCCGAGACATATTTGCAAAATGGACTTCAGCAGCCAAAATAAATAAAGATTACCAGAAATTAGAAGATCTAATTATCAGGGATAAAGTCATCTCATCCCTTCCATCAGCATTTTTAAAATTTTTGCAAGAGAATGAATGTACGAGTGTAGATCAGATTGAGAGACGTGGTTCGGCTTATTATAAGCCAATAAACATTGTTTTGCTAGTGAAGCTATTGATACAAACTTTGTAGCATCGGCTAACTATGAAAAACCTCGATCAGAACCCTATCATAGGCAAAAACCATATAAGCCTACTTCTGAGAAATACAATCATTGTAGATATTGTACCTTTTCACACCACCAAGGTGAGATGTGTGACAAAAACCCTGCATATCTTACATATCTACAGAACATCATAAATAGACAAGATAAGGAGCGTAAAGCCTTCAAAAATGCACGTAAATGTTTCCTCTGTAAGGCGCACGGGCATTATCGTCATGCTTGTAAAGGAAGGCAATTGACCAAGAAAGCAAATGCCGCCCTATTTGATAGTTCATCATCAGATGAAGAACAATCAGAGAAACATCCTGTGAACTCAGCACAGGCTTTTGACATGTTTAACGCAAATAAATGTACTGTTTGTAATACCTTTTATGAAGATGGCGTTTTGACATGCGGCCACTCCATTCCTATTGCCAATGAAGAAGCTAATTTGGTAATAGATTCCAAAGGCAGAATAAACATCCATCAGGGATATGTGAATGGCAAGCCTGCTACAGTCCTTCGGGACACCGGCAGTTCACTTATTGGACTAAAGAGAAAGTTCATAATGCCTACAGACTATACAGGCAGGCACGTAACATGCAGAACATTCTCTGGAAATATTGAAAAGTACCCATTAGCATGGGCATATATTCAGACACCTTTCCTCACTGGGAAAGTAAAATGCGCAGCATTAACTAACCCTGTGTGTGATATTATCATTGGAAATTTACCAGAGGTGAATGATATGCCTCATGATATAACATCTGTTTGCATTGATGAGAACTTAACATCATCACCATCACATAGCATCATTGATAATGTTGTATCACCAAATGAATGTATGGTAGCTAATGTAGCACTAAGATCTCATGACATCATTGATCAAACTAGTTTCATCACCATCTGATATCATTGAATGTGTGAACGCAGTAACTAGATCTACTGCTAGAGTGCAAGATGAAATTAATCAAACTGAGGCTATAGAAATGATTAGCCCAGTAGTACTACCTCCTAAAACTATGAAGGAGACTTTTGTAACAGCCCAAAAAGCTGATCCTTCATTGTCTAAATATTTTAATCTGATCGGCCAAAAGCCAAAGGTAACCAAAAATGCAAGATGGCATTTTGCTTTGAAAAATTGCATCCTCACCAGGTACTATACCAGAGGTGACAGCACAACAGAGCAAACTGTTTTGCCAGTTGAATACCGTAAGCAAGCCTTACATCTTGCCCATGATATACCTCTTGCAGGGCATATGGCATACTCTAAGACCAGATCAAGATTACTAACACAGTTTTATTGGCCCAAATTCTGCAATGACATTAAGCAATATTGCAGAAGTTGTGACATCTGCCAAAAACTAGTAAAGAAAGGTAAACACCCACAGGCAAAATTACAAATCACTGACTTAGCCAGTCGACCTTTTGAGAAAATATCTGTCGACATAGTGGGCCCTCTTAATCAGATAACAACCAGAGGGAATAAATATATTATTACCTTCATTGATCTATGTAGTCGCTGGCCTGAAGCGATTCCGCTAAAGAACATAACTGCCAATGATATAATGGAAGTTTTCTTCCATATATTTTCACGGATAGGATTTCCAGACACTATCCTATCAGATAGGGGAAGTCAGTTCATTGCCGCATCTACTCAAGCTTTCACCAAAATGTTAGGAGTGAAGCAATGTTTCAATTCTCCATATCACCCTCACTCAACGGGTATCATAGAAAAGTTTAACGGTGATTTAAAGCATATGCTTGCTAAAGTCACGCAAGAACATCCCAACAACTGGGACTTGTATTTGCCTGCTATACTTTTTGCTTATCGCGAAGTGCCACATTCTAGTACTGGGTTCTCTCCTTTTGAACTTATCTATGGTGCCAAACCACGTGGCCCATTGACTATCTATCATCAAATGTTAACTGAAGCCACTCCTTTACTTAAACCCATATCATCATACGTATACGTTACAAGATTGCGTGAAAGAATCATCAAATCTTGTATAATTGCAAAAGAAGCACTAAAAGTATCTGGTGCTACATATAGACAATATGCAGACAAAGGTAACAGGACAATAACGTTGACACCTGGACAGGACGTACTTCTTCTCTTACCTAGTGACAGACACTTATTGACTGAGTCTTGGCAAGGACCATTTAAAGTTATAAGACAGATTTCAGCTGTAGACTATGAGATTAAAATAAAAGACAAACACAAAATATTCCACATCAATATGCTAAGACCATATTACAACAGAGATAACGAACAAGACGATACAATAGCTTGTACAGTAATAATAGACCATGAAGATGACGAAGATAGTGACGAAATTCCATCACCTGCATTAGACACGACGAACTGCTTGAAAGAAATCAAAATAAACCCAAACTTAACTCAAGCAGAAACAGACAGCTGCAAACATCTCATACAACAGTACAACACCATCTTCTCCAACAACCCAGGACAAACAGAATTAGTACAGCATCACATCACACTCACTTCAAACACACCCATAAGATGCAGACCTTACACCATTCCAGTGCATTACAAAGAAAACTTACATCAGGAAATCATTAGCTTAGAGAAAAACAACATCATTAGACGATCCCAATCACATTTCTCATCTCCAATGGTCATGGTACGCAAAAAGGACAATACGATAAGACTCTGTATCGACTATAGGAAATTAAATAAAATAACGCTTCTAGATCTAGAACCAATGTCCAACTCTGAAGATCTACTGACAGAACTGACAGACTCTAGATTCTTTACGAAGGTAGACATGACGAAAGGTTACTGGCAGATAACGGTAGACGAACAGAGCAGACACCTGACAGCATTTGCCACACCTTGGGGACTGTACGAATGGTGCAAACTTCCATTTGGGCTGGTCAATGCCCCAGCGACATTCGTACGTATGACACGACTTTTACTAGTGGACATACCAAACATTATCTGTTACATGGACGACATTTGTGTTCACACAAAGACAATGACAGACCATATAAAGACATTACAGCAGACATTTGAACGGATCAGACAGCACGGACTGACGGTAAAGCCTACAAAAGTAGACATAGCCTATCAGGAAATATCCTTCTTGGGGTACAAAATATCTAATGGCTTTGTCACGACAGACGATAACATCGTGTCCAAAATACTGAAACTCTCACTTCCGACTACGAAAAAGCAAGTCAGAAGTGTGTTAGGATTACTAAATTATTATAGACAGTTCATACCTGATTTTGCTGAACTGACTGAAAAATTTACTAACCTACTAACGAAAGATCAACCTGAAAATATTGTAAACAATGAATGCCTAAAATTTGCATTCCAGAAAGTGTTATCTTATTTCTCTGAGAATAGTTTAAAGAATCCCATTCTCAAATTGCCAAATTTTCTTATTCCTTTCAGATTACGCACAGACGCGAGCTCCGTAGCCATTGGAGCAGTTCTGTTACAGGAACATGATAACATCCTACATCCTGTATACTACTTCTCTAGAAAATTAAAACCTAGAGAACGCGCTTGGTCGACACCGCAGTTGGAAGCCCTTGCTCTAGTGGAGGGTATAACTAAATTTTCCAGATTCCTCCTGGGACGTCATTTCATTGTTGAGTCCGACAATAGTCCGTTGAAATTTATTACTTCAGGAATGCCTACCAACCAAATGATAGCGCGCTGGTCTCTTAAACTCCAAGATTACAGCTTTGAAGTTCGACATATTGCAGGCAGAACCAACACGATTGCCGATCTGTTGTCCCGTTGTCCGACCGACCCAGTAAGCACTAATGTCTGAGTGCAGTGTGTTAAATACACTCAGACCAACACAGCCATCAGTGAAGATTTTTTTTCCACGAAAAGCTGTGTGTCTACTATGTGATGTGATAGGGTTTATCCCATTATATATAGTTTTCTTATTTTATTATTACTGTAGTAAGTGTCTTGAATAATTGTGTAGTGTGTGGTAGAAAGCGAACAATATTAATTGTACATATACTACGAAACAAGAACAGTGCCACATTCGCTCTGAACTTACCGCAAGCGAACTATCCAATTTATCAGTGGTATCTGCGAGTGGAACATTTCCAGTGATATTTTTAATCCGTGTGTGAAAGAGTGAACTGAACTTTGACATTTACACCACTGCAGTCAATGGAAATCCAGAAGTTTTCCAGCGAAACATCCAACACATGAACGATCAGAACAGTTACATTCCGAGTTGCTACATCAGACCGGAACAAGTGTGTTATAGAATTTTTCAACATCAGCTGTTCGTGTGTACTTCCGGATAATTTATAAATTTAGTCCAAAATTAGCAGACGACAAACAAAACCTTAAAAAGGTATGACGCTTCTAAAATGTTTAAGAATCATCAATTTCGAATACACGAATTGTGTATTAATAGTCTTTCAACTAGTGTAATCTTAGAATCATATCTTGATTAACTTATTCATACTATCGACATTTTTTCGCTAGTATGGAAAAGCATCAAGCGATGACGCTGAGAAATAGAAAAGTAATTGTAAATTATTAAATTTAAGATTGTTTGAAATTATGTCCCTTTCATTTAATTGTTATTACATTATTACACCAAGGGCGATAAATTGAAATGTATTTGAATATGTGTTGTATATAAATAGCCATGGTGTTGCCAGATTGTTAACACTCCAAGAAGTCATCAACTGGGCATGGTATAGGGTTACCGACGTTGTAGACCAGACGGAAGAGCTCATGGCCAAATGAGGTCGGAACTCGAACGTTGAATACGGCTTATAAATAGTCGTATTACGGTCTTACCAGATCTTTTTTGGTTACAAAGAGCATATTATTACTTGTTTTTTTTTTTCGAGGTTGCGAGGTAGTTGCTTGGAAAGCTGTTGCTACCGATCTGACTGGTTCAATATTGCAACTCAGGTAATCATCCATCGAGAGGATGTAACTTGGCAAGTGGTAAAAATTGAACACCACATGTCTTAAAATACAACTTGCATTTCTTATGTATTTCTATACCATTATATATATTATTATGTATTTCTATACCAATGTATATAACAACAGAGGGAACGATTCTGACATGGTTAAAATATTAACCCGGTATGTATATAGAGTATACATGAAAGATGACATCGTTCATGGAGAAGCCCCGGGGGAGCGTGTCAGAATCTGGAATGTCTCCAACCGAGATGCAGGAACATCGTTACGCCCGCCAGGCGAATAGTTCCCAACCGGGATGCAGTAACATCGTTACGCCCGCCAGGCGAGTATTAGTTACCTGCCCACAGGTTGCTGGCTGACGCAATAGCCAGCGGTCAGGCAAGGACAACGCAAGACGCACGCAGGCCTCGTGAAGCCAATCCACAGAGGGCAAGCGCTTTGCGAGAAACAGACAGACAGCTTGGGGTACTCGGACCAGACAGGACGTATAGAGAGAGAAAGGCTTGTGTAGTTCTGTGCCCGAAAGTCGAGTGCTTGTACATCTTGTGAGATAGACTGTAAGCTGTGGGTTGTCTGTAAGTGTATTGATGTATCATATATGTAATGTAATGATTATCACATGCCAAACTAGATCGTATTGCATGTGATCGGTAAATAAATCAATTGAACTTCGTGTCGTTGTGTCTCAAGTCCAATCATGGTGTACTTGTACTTGTCTCACATGTGTTAGGGATAACGAGCCAAGTTTAAGACTCTGACAATGTGATGTATTCAGAACTGATTGTGAAATTATTCATGTTGTATGTGGTAGTTTCATGGTGGCATACAAAATCAATTATGTGGTTTAACACACTGATATGTGAAGTTCTTGATGTGGTATATTACAGTGCTGATGCTAGCAAATCACATTCTTGATGTGGTATATTACAGAACTGATGGTGACAAATCACACTATTGTGTGGTATATTACAGTACTGGTAGTGACAAATCACTTTCTTGATATGGTATATTACAGTACTGGAAGTGACAAATCACATTCTTGATGTGGTATATTACAGTACTGATAGTGACAAATCACATTCTTGATGTGGTATATTACAGTACTGGTAGTGACACATCACATTCTTGATGTGGTATATTACAGTACTGGTAGTGACACATCACATTCTTGATGTGGTATATTACAGTACTGATGGTGACAAATCACATTCTTGATGTGGTATATTACAGTACTGATAGTGACAAATCACATTCTTGATGTGGTATATTACAGTACTGATGGTGACAAATCACATTCTTGATGTGGTATATTACAGTACTGATGGTGACAAATCACATTCTTGATGTGGTATATTACAGTACTGATAGTGACAAATCACATTCTTGATGTGGTATATTACAGTACTGATGGTGACAAATCACTTTCTTGATGTGGTATATTACAGTACTGATAGTGACAAATCACATTCTTGATGTGGTATATTTCAGTACTGATGGTGACAAATCACATTCTTGATGTGGTATATTACAGTACTGGTGGTGACAAATCACATTCTTGATGTGGTATATTACAGTACTGATGGTGACAAATCACATTCTTGATGTGGAATATTACAGTACTGATGTTGACAAATCACATTTTTGATGTGGTATATTACAGTACTAATAGTTACAAATCACATTCTTGATGTGGTGTATGTAAGTTCACAATTTTAAACAAGTACTGTGCATTCCAACACTGGTCGTGAAGTGAAGGTGGTATGTATTTAGTGGATAACCATTAATGAATGTGATATGTATTGGATAACTATTAATGAATGTGATATGTATTGGATAACTATTAAGGAATGTGATATGTATTGCATTAGCCGGCTCCCTGGCCGAGGCGTTAGCAGCTTTCTCCGTTAATCCCAAATACTCTCGTGGTTGACGTGAGCGCACGAGAATTAGAAGTGGTTCGAGTCGCGCCAGTGACTTATGAGAGTATGGAGCTGGTCGCTCAGAAAGTCGTGGCGTGCTGATGAGCGTAATCTAGCCTAGGAATCAACATACAGCTGAAAGATGCTGGTGTTGACCGCAATATCCTGAAACAGGATGGAAACGCAGGAAAAAATAGAAAAAGATATGTATTGCATTACTATTGATGAATGTGTTATATATTGGATAACTATTGATGAATGTGGTATGTATTGGATAACTATTAATGAATGTGGTATGTATTGCATTACTATTGATGAATGTGTTATATATTGGATAACTATTGATGAATGTGTTATATATTGGATAACTATTGATGAATGTGGTATGTATTGGATAACTATTAATGAATGTGGTATGTATTGCATTACTATTGATGAATGTGTTATATATTGGATAACTATTGATGAATGTGGTATGTATTGGATAACTATTGATGAATGTGGTATGTATTGGATAACTATTGATGAATGTGGTATGTATTGGATAACGATTAATGAATGTGGTATGTATTGGATAACTACTGATGAATGTGGTATGTATTGGATAACGATTAATGAATGTGGTATGTATTGGATAACTACTGATCAATGTCGTATGTATTGGATAACTATTGATGAATGTGGTATGTATTGGATAACGATTAATGAATGTGGTATGTATTGGATAACTACTGATCAATGTCGTATGTATTGGATAACTATTGATGAATGTGGTATGTATTGGATAACGATTAATGAATGTGGTATGTATTGGATAACTATTGATGAATGTGGTATGTATTGGATAACGATTAATGAATGTGGTATGTATTGGATAACTACTGATGAATGTGGTATGTATTGGATAACTATTAATGAATGTGTTATATATTGGATAACTATTGATGAATGTGGTATGTATTGGATAACTATTGATCAATGTCGTATGTATTGGATAACTAATAATGAATGTGGTATGTATTGGATAACTACTGATGAATGTGGTATGTATTGGATAACTATTAATGAATGTGGTATGTATTGGATAACTATTAATGAATGTGGTATGTATTGGATAACTATTAATGAATGTGGTATGTATTGGATAACTATTAATGAATGTGGTATGTATTGGATAACTATTAATGAATGTGGTATGTATTGGATAACTATTAATGAATGTGGTATGTATTGGATAACTATTAATGAATGTGGTATGTATTGGATAACTACTGATGAATGTGGTATGTATTGGATAACTATTAATAAATGTGGTATTTATTGGATAACTATTAATTAATGTCGTGTAGATTGGATAACTATTAATTAATGTGGTATAGATTGGATAACTGTTAATGAATGTTGTATAAATTGGATAACTATTAATGAATGTGGTATATATTGGAATTCATCTTGACACCTGGGGGACTGCTGCTAAATACCGTAATTCATGGCATACATCATTACATAAGGGTGCAGTCACTTGTGAAGCAACCAGGACTTCAAGAGCTGTGAGGAAAAGGCTGGACAGAAAAACCACTGCAGGAGATCCTCCTCCTGGAACGTCAAGCATTCTTTGCCCACATTGTCAAAGAACATTTCGAGCCAAAATAGGTCTTATCAGCCATCTTAGAACTCATGGCTCCATACTTTCAACCCCACTGGATGAAATGAATGGTCATCATCATTCTTGATGGACAAACAACATATTAATCGAAGCTCTGACAGGTGGACAGTTAGAGCATTGCTTTGTTGATCTGGCAGATTCAGCACCTTGTCTTGTTTCAGACATATTGTTATCTTTCCTCTGGAGTAAACTAGGCAGTCTGAGAGAGGGGTCATGCTGCATAGGCAACACAAGGTCTCTAAAACATCACCCCAGACCTTGTGCTCTGGAGAGATTATTATGCCAATTTTAAAGCACATTATAAAAAAATTTCGCCCGTGAAGGCGGCAAAATGCAAGGTTATACTTTAATTATTATTATTTTGCTTTCTCTCGCTTCGGACTCCAGCGTAGTCGACACACTACTACTACTACTACTACTACTACTACTACTACTACTACTACTACTACTACTACTACTACTATTACTACTACTGCTACTACTACTACTACTACTACTACTACTACTACTATTACTACTACTACTACTGCTACTACTACTACTACTACTGCTGCTACTACTACTACTACTACTACTACTACTGCTACTACTACTGCTGCTACTACTACTGCTGCTGCTAGTACTACTACTACTACTACTACTACTACTATTACTACCACTACTAGTCATTACTACTTCTATTGAGTGCACCGGGCTGACCTTGTGTGAGGGCTCAAAAGATGGCACATCTCCTGTGCAGGACTCTGAGATCAACAATCACAAGTTGATTTACCAGGAAATTTTACGTTCATTAGTTTGCCATTGCTTTCTGAACGAGAGGTCAATATTGAAGCCCAAGTGACCGGTGTAGGGAACGATTCCTCTACCCCGCCGTCAATGTACTGGAAGTTTAAGAGCGAGCGCTGTTAGCTTTCCCTATTACCAGTTTCCCTCGCCACCCATCGAACTCTCTTCGAATTATATGGTACTTATAATTTACGCGCCCAAGTCAAGGACGAGAGGTCAAGAATTTCGCCCTGTCCGACCTTGAATAAGCAGAGATCGGAGTCGCGAGTGAATTATGACACGGGTTCAACCCAATACTAGTCAGTCAGACTAACAAGTTGACTTCTTGGTCCTTGACTTGGGGACATAAATAACAACTACTTCAGAAACCGGAGTCGGCTCGCCTAATGGCGAGGGTCACTGGTAATAGGCAAACCTTATGGCCTAGAGAGACGACAGTGGAAGATAAACTCAATGGACCGCTGAGTCACTAAAAAAGACAGTTAAATTCATACAAGAGACGGACGCTGAGGTGTTTCCAAGGCACCAGGGCCGGGTTATATACTGGCCAAGACCTATTGGCGCGTTCTCCTCGAGCGTCCTGGGCAACAGGTCCCATCGGGGTCTTGGCTAAAGTCAGTAGGATCGCTGATTCCTCCGAAGTCGGAGAGTGTCTGCCTGTACGGCGAGGAACTACCAGTCTGCACACCAATAAGCCAGACATGGGACAACGGATACTCACGTAAACCTCAGGTCCTGTGTGACATCACACTGCTATTGGACAACAGGATGCCTTCATCCGACATACAGGACTTCGCGTTGGAGCTCAAGCCAACGAACACAAGCAAGCAAGCATATTAGAAATGTAGCCACAGCGTGATTATCTTAAAGTGTATAGACGTGAGGATAGGCTTCATTGCACCGAGTTTGTTTTCTTCTTCTTCTTCTTCAGCATTCCGAGCCATTGAGGTTCTTTGCTGCAAATACAATCTGTCTCCATTCGTCTCTCTGGTGGACCTTCTCTTGCCAGTCGTTGATTCCAAGTGCTTGTAGGTCTGTATGTATATTACAGAGTTTGTTTTATATATTTATTTATTTTATTTATTTATTTTTTTTTATTTATGTATTGTTCTAAGTTCAATGTGTTTATTTAATTTACAAACGTAGGACCTAGTTCCTCTGTGGCGAAGTGGTTCCAGGCTTCATTGCACCGAGTTTGTTTTATTTATTTATTTATTATATTTATTTATTTTTTTTAATTTATGTATTGTTCTAAGTTCAATGTGTTTATTTAATTTACAAACGTAGGACCTAGTTCCTCTGTGGCGAAGTGGTTCCAGGAGCAAAATCATAATCCCGCATACCACGTTCGAAACACAGCTGCGGGATATTTGGCAGCAGAGCGTCTTGCGTTGGTTTTAATACAATGGTATGAATGCCGGTCGTTCAGAAAGCAATGGGAAACTACTTAGCATAAACTTGCAAAGAAATAACACACAGTCTAAGAAATGTTGGGGTTGACTGAGACGTCCTGTAAACGACATGCAAATGGCTCTGCAGGATGGCAACAGTAATTGTTGTGCCTGAGAGTTCTGCGGGTTGTAACGATGATGGGTTGCGGATCCTTCTTGAGCTCAACAGGGGCAGGGTCTTAGTGGGTTTACGAAACCTCAACATGTGTGGGTCACCAAGACGATCCCCTTGCCACCCCTGACGAGTTCAACATCGACTGCCAGGTGGATGGTTAGATCAGTGTAGTGGAAAGAGTTGGGCACTTCAAACTATCGGTCTCCTGACTCTTGTACTGCCAGCTGCCCTTGAGAAGTGTGAGGGGTTGTTTCTGATGGCTTGGTCTCTCTCCGCAGAACAAGCATCGCACTAACTGCAGACTCTGTTCCTTTGTCATTGCATGCTTGAAGCTAGCATCCACATACCCATGCAGATATATGCTGCCTAACCTTCATGTCGTGAAAGGCATCTTCTGGAGCATACCACTGACGGCAACTGAATACGCCTGTCCCCATACTGACTAGCCCAGCCAGAAATGATGATCCCAAGCGGTGATGCAGGTCCCCGTAGTCGAAGCATAAATGCTTGAAGATGTTGGCAGCACTCTTACCCAGTGGCTCCTTGCCTTTTTCCATCCTGGGAAAGTCAATGTGGTACCTGACACAGTCGGCCACATCTTGGGTATCGACAGCAGACTCAGAAAGGCAGCTATATATATTGTCCGTGACCTTAGTCAACTTGTCCGTGACATTATTCAACGTGTCCGTGACCTTAGTAAACGTGTCCGTGACCTTAGTCAAGGTATTCGTGACCTTAGTCAATGTTTCCGTCACTCTACTGGCGGTATAGTTCCCCGTTGTTGCCCTAGAATCACCATCGACATCATCAACTCGCTCGCTCTATCGAGAACAGATCGCAATCTGACAGCGCAGAGGATGCCTCGAGTTAAAAGTGCCGCGGAGGGACACGCTATGTATGCAGCCGGGAAAAAGAAGGCAGAGGCGACGAAGGCCGCTGCCACTGATGAACACGTGTCTACACACAGCAGTCCTACTTCTACACAAGCTGAAGCCGCTCCCGTCGCTGACTACAACTACAACAAGAGATTACAACTACAACTGAAGCCAGCAACAGTAGGAGAAGTCCACAACAATACTATCAAGAAGCAGCCAAGCAGCTCACCAAAGACCTCCACATCGGAGGAAACCACAATAGAGGACTTCGCCGGCAAAATCCTGCTGAAACAAACAAGCGTGGGGCAGGCCAAACTGTCGGCGCTACCAAGAGACAAGATACAGAGTCTGTTTGAGAACGAGCTGGGAAGACACAGCGTCACCCAGCTGCGCAAGACACCTGATGGAATAGTGGTCTCCATCAACAAGAACGCAAGGACCACTGAACTAATGCAGAAGATGTCACAACAATAGAAAGCCGACATCAAGCTTCCCTATGGCATCACAGTAGAAGCCACCCGACACCGCAAGATGAAACGATGGGATTATTAAATGAAGTCAAGACCAATCTCAATAACGACCAGATCAGGGAGATGCTATCGAGAGTGAAACTCAAGATCACCAGTGCTGAGAGGATCATCGGTAAGAATAATATCCCCTCCACAGTCGTCATCGTAACATCGGAGGACCGAGTGATCACTCAGTACATTAGAAGGGACAAGAAAGACCAAGTTCCAGAGCGCTACATACCGAGAGTGCTGCAGTGCTCTAAGTGCCAGAAATGTTGGCACACCCGTACCACCTGCAAGAATGAGGTGGAGGTGTGTTGATACTGCTCTGGACCTCATCCATACAGTCAGTGCCAGCACGCAAAGAACGACACGGACTTTAGGAGACCTAACACTAACAGAAAGTGCGCCAACTGCCTCGGCAACCGTGGCGCCGGGTACCTCGGCTGCCCCTGTCACCAAGACAGCAAAGAAGCAATCAAGATTGTCATCAAAACTAACCTGCCCTATGAAGAGGCTAGGAGGCAGTACGAGGCTACCAATCGACTTACAAAAAGTGACAAAGCGCAACCGGAAGGCCAACTGAAGGACCTGAGATCAAAGTTCAACAGCATGAAGGAAGAACAAGACAAGACACAAGAGACACAGATGACAGCCGTTCAGCGCATCCTGGACGAACTGAAGCAAGTTCAGCAGAAGATTGAGCAGGATGTCGCTCGATTGGCTGCAATACAGCCTGAGACAGAAGAAACTCTATCAATACTTCTAAGAAGAAAGAGAAAACACAGAAGAAACTCTTAAATAGATCCAAGAAGAAAGATGGATTGATTGATTGATTGATTTAGGAACCGACATCACAGCATTCGGGGCATTCCCATAAGCGCTCTGTCTCCATCCTCAGTAGCTAGCGAAGAGTTCCAACACCTACAGTACCAGTAGCAATCTGATTATATGTCCGTCTCGCCTTTTCTCTGTGCGTCGAGCGTCGGCCAGATCCCCTCGTCACTCCACGCTGTCTCATTCTTGCCAGACCATGGTGATCCATTTGCTCCTCCGAGGTGTATACGTGCTCACACAAGGCCGCAACCACGTCTGTCTTGTCATGCATCAATACTCCACCAAGTTTTGCAGACCCAGCCAATCTGTCCGCCTGTTCATTCCCCAGCACACCGGCATGCCCCGGAGAAAAGATCCAGACGATGCTTGTTACCCGTGAGCTCCGAAGCGAAGCAAGCCACTCTGCCCAAAGCTTGCCTGTCCTCACCTTCCTCAGCATGCTTTCTGAGTCAGTTACAATCACGATGTGCGTGTGTATCGTATTCTCCATCCAGTGGAAAGCTGCACTGACCGCCACCACCTCCATTCTTATGCTAGATGTTGTGGTATCATATGCCAGGCTCTCCTGCACCAAACGTCGACCATTAGCTTTTGCTAAGGACCCCTAGTCACTTCTCCTACCTCTCAACACCGACCCATCTGTTTAGATAATCACATCATCCGAGCGAGCATTATCCTGAATTAGTTGCTGGATTTCTACTTCCGTTGCCCCTGCTGGTCACTCCCTGCACTCCCGGCTCAATGTGATTATAACTCTGCACAAGTCTGACTGCTCCACTAGCACTCTGACCCACTCCTCTCCTCGCCTAATGTTCTCCAAGGGGCACACTTGTCTGATCGTATCCTCCGCCTGGGCCATCCATGATTTCCCTCTTATCAGTCGCTGACCCTTAACGGCGTCGAGCGCCTCATGCAACGGGTGATCTGTGTCTTCTGCTACTCTGAGGTATGCCTTCGCCTGCATTACCTTGAGCCTACTAGCAACAGTCGGCAGACCAAGGATGTAACGCATACACACTACTGAGGTGTCTCTGGTGCATCCCAGAATGACTAGCATAGCTTCGTTGTGTATGCGCTCTAATTTCACCAGCTGACTCTTTGAGACAGTGAGCAGTCCTAGTCCATAATCAATTACTGAGAGGATCAAGTGCTCGTATAGTGTGAAAAGCATTCTCTGCTCTGTGCCCGTGGCAGCCATAATTTTAAGTGCATGGAGTCCCTTTTGAGACCTTGTCACAACCGTCTCCACATGGTCCTTGAAGGACAGGCTCCTGTCAAATGTGATTCCCAGATACTTCAGTTTGTTCTCTCTGTTGACGCTTCTACCATCTATCGTGAGGCTTGGGACATCAGCTCTCACAATCCTGTTGTCCAGAGAGCACCACAAAATAGCCGCCTTTAGTCGGTCATCTCCTTCAGGTCTGCATCGCTCAAAGCCTTCATGTGGCCATACCTAACCCCATCGGGCCCTGATGGCGTGTCTTTTGCCTTTTTTCAAAATATGTTTAACATCTTCAACCCGTATGATGTCTTCATAATGCATATTCTTCATGGTGCCAGATAATTTCTCTTTAACTGCATCCCTGGTGTCCGCATCATTATGATTGGTCTGCTCTAAAAATCTCAGGAGAAACGCCTCCCCTTTCTCTTTGACTGTTGTCACGCGCACACCATCATCTCTATAAATTGTTCCCACTTTCAAAGGCCGATCTTTTCTTTGCATGTATCTGTGCAGTTTCCAGAATTTTCGCAGTGTTTTATCACCTCCAATCTCCTTCATGAAAATTCCCATTTTGCGTGTTTGGCCTCTGCAGCACAGCGCTTGAAGACCTCCGCCTTGTCTTTCTTGACATTTTCCGCTGTGTCCACTTCCTCTCGTGAGCTTCGGGGTGTCTGTCATACTTTCCTTAGCTGCTTAACTGCAGCTCTCTTTGCTTTCCAAGCATGGTCTATTTCTGAGGTCCACAATGGGGGATGCAAAAAAAGGAGTTTTAACAGTCCTGTTGCAAGCTCCCTGTCTGAGGCGTCCAAGTAGGCTATCGGTCCACTCATACCAGAAGGTCTTGCGCGCTCTACCAGCCTTAACTTTCCTGGATTTAGAGATCAGGACTGAGCATGCATTGTGATCACTCCCATGGTAATTCAAAACAGTCCACTTTACATCAAGGACTGATGACTGGGAGACAAGTGCCAAGTCAATAGCTGTGTCTGCATCGCCAGGCCTCATTGCCATTCTAGTCGGCCTACCATCATTTATGCAGACCACATCGGAGTTCGCCATGGCATCCGCAAGGGCAATTCCCTGCCGGTTTTCTCCACTACTGTCCCAATCTCTGCTCCTCGCATTGAAGTCTTCACATATGCGTAAGCCTGCCACCTGGTAATTCCTCCAGTTCTTTAAGCCAGTCCCAGTGTTCCTTTCTGACAAGACAGTCCACTGTGGCATATACATTTATGATGTTCCAACTTAAGCCACCAATCTCCATTTGTATACCCTGGACCTCTCTTGCACTGTGATTCCACTGGCTCAAGTCAAGTACCACATGCTTCACTCCTTCCTTCACTAGCAGACCTTGCCCATGTCTCGTCTGTCCAGAAGTCTAGTATACGGCTTTCAAAATTCTCACGTTCTCTGATTACATGATGCCAGTTACCATTGCGTTCTTCGTTGCCAACAACATGGACTGTCAAGAAATGAGGCTCTGGTGCAAAATTAACCTGTGGAGGTAAATAAAACACATTGAAACTTACAAGACTAGCAATACCTACTACTTCAGTAAAGAAAAAACAGTAAAAAATTCACAATGAGAAGTGGTAAAAGGCATAAAAACAGACTTCGACATTCTTTTGGTCACGCCTTGAGAAAGGGTAAAGGTATAGTCACTGATGGTTTGTGAATTTTTTGTTTGGTTGTCTTTGTGTTTGTCTTTGAGTGTTCTTGTGTATGGGTGAGTGTGTCTGTGTGTACTTGTGATGACATTAGTAATGGTATGGTTTGTCTGTACTTCTGAATCTGTATGTGTGTACGTGTGTGTATGTGTTTGTACTTCGCTGTCTTTGTGGTTGTATAACCCTCTTTGTATGATTTTTACACACCCCACAAAAAAAGATACTTGTATCACTAACAACGCACCAGCTAATATTCTTATCGCTAATATTGGTAGTACTATTATCACTACTAGTGATTCCTCCTCACTTTACCCACCACCATTACATTATACGTACTTTCCCCTGCAATTTAAGTGGTCACTCGACCACTTGACCATTGCTTGACCACTACTTGACCACGTCATCTATCACTTTAATCACTACCATAATCTTAGGCAAATCGTCCTCTACAATTTAAGTGGTCATTTGACCACTTGACCTCTACTTGACCACTACTTGACCATTACTTGACCACCTCATCGATCACTTTAACCAACACCGTTTCACTACAGTACTTTCCTCTACATTTTAAGTGATCACTCGACCATTTGACCACTACTAGACCCCTACTTGACCACTATTTGACCATGTCATTACTTATTTTACCATCACCGTTTCACTACACGTACCATACCCTACAATTTAAGTGGTCATTCGACTACTTGACCACTACTTGACCAGTACTTGCCCACTATTTGAACATCCCTTGACCACATCTTTATCATCACCATGCCACTATACCTACTTTCACAGACAATTTAAGTAGTCACTTGATCATTTACCACTACTTGACCACTACTTGACCACGTCATCGATCACTTTAACAAACACAGGTTCACTACACGTACTTTCCCTTACAATTTAAATGGTCACTCGACCGCTTAACCACTACTTGACCGCTACTTGGGCACTACTTGACCACTACTTGACCATTGCTTGACCATTAATTTACCACCATTTAATCATCCCCATATCATTACAACCAGTTTCCCCTAAAAATTTCCTCATTTGACCACCACTTGACCACTGGTTGACCACTGTTTGACCACTAATTTACCACCCTTTAATCATCACCACATCATTACAACCAGTTTCCCCTAAAAATTTCCTCATTTGAACACCACTTGACCAGTGGTTGACCACTGTTTGACCACTAATTTACCACCCTTTAACTCTTTCGCTGCCGTGAGCCCATCTGTGGCCAGGATGGATTTGCTGTGATGGCAATTCGTCCTTTTAGTCCCACAAAATGATCAGTGGTTTATTTCATATATTTCTGCTCCGTTTCGGAATTTTAAGTTACAGTAAACTGAAAAGTCGTACAGCCGAAAGATTTCTACGCCATCTTTGTGCGGTCAAACGTTTTCTAATATTGGATTCTTGTGAATTTTCAGTTTTAAGGTAGTGTTAATTTGTTTGTTTGGGTTTTTCACAATGGAAACGCCCACCAGTATGCGTCCACGTAGAATGACTTCAGATCAAGCTAGATTATTATTCGAAACTGTTTTAAACAATAGTGATTCCGATATTAGTGATTCAGACAGCAGTTATATCTGTGAATCTAACATTTTAGCACGTGGTGATAAAGATACTACTAGTGGAACTTCGTCTTTAGCTGAGGTGTCTGATGGATGTCCGTCTGACAATGAATGTCAGGATGTCACAATCACTTCTCAGCGCAAAGGAAAGCAAACAGTACAAAATAAGAATAAAACTGGAGGAAAAAACTTGAATCTACAAGCTTCTGTACAGCGTGAGGCACCTATCCCATCACCATCGACATGGCAAGATGTGTCAAAAGGAGAAACAAAACCGAAGTTTGAGTTTCGTCCTCGAAGATCTCACGTCAACTCTAAACTTTATCATCTGCAAACACCTATGGATTTTCTCAAAGTTTTTTTTTGATGATGACATAGTGGATTGTTTAATTAAAAATGTAAACAAATATGCAGAAAAGATCTTGATGCAGAACACTCCTAAAAGAAAATATTCTAGTCTGTTATCCTGGACCCCACTCACGAAGCATGAATGGCTGAAGTTTACGTCTGTCATTATTGCTATGGGACTTGATCCAAGACCATCTATCAAAGACTATTGGTGTACAAGTGCACATTTATATACTCCTTGGTATGCCACTATGTTTCCCAGGAACAGATTTGAATCTATTTTTCACACCATGTTTCACGTATGTGAACCAGAAGCATCAGGTGAAAAAAAAATTTATCCTCTTGTTGACATGATCCTGAAGAAATTCCAGGAAGCATTTTACCCATTTGAAAATGTGTCCATTGATGAAATGATTATTGGATGGAAGGGCAGATTTCAGCACTAGACAATACAATGCAACAAAACCTCACAAGTACCACATCAAAACATTTGGCCTTTGTGATTCTGCGACTGGCTATGTGGTGAATTAAAAATTTACTATGGACGAAACACCGAATACAGTCCAGATTTAGATCTCACAACTGCTCATGCAGTGAAAGTGTTTGCCACACTACTGAATGTTCTCGGAGCTGGCCATCACATCTTTGCTGACAGATTCTACACTTCGAAAGCTCTGATTGATTATCTGCATTCCAACAATTTCAATTATACAGGGACACTGAATGTCAACCGAGTAGGCTTCCCTCCTGAGTTGAAGCATTTGCGACTTCAGCATCAAGAGATGAAGTGGTTTCTTGAAGGAGAAAGAATATTGTGTGTGGCATGGAGAGATAAAAAAGCTAAAAAAACCATGCATTGTTGTCTCTACCAAGTCTGTAGTTGGAACTGTTGAGAGCGGATTGCGAAAACCGCAAAGCAAGCCGAAGATGATCCATGAATATAACATGGCGATGAATGGCTGCGACAGAATGGACCAAATGGTTGGATATTATAATATCCATGATAGGAAAACCATTAAGTGGTGGAAGAAAATCTACTACTGGATCTTTGAAATTGCACAGATCAATGCTCACATCCTACATTCTATATGCCAAACAGAGAAAGGAGGAAAAAAAACTGTCATTGAAGGATTTCAAGCAAAGTTTACTGGAAAGTGCTCAGTGCGAAGCAGCTCAGAGTATTCCTGAAAGTTTGACACCCTGCCTGCCGAAGAATTTCAAAAAGTCAGTTGCAGGAAATTATGTCGAAAGAGTCACAGGAGCCAAGCATTTAATAGAATTTGTCGGTGTCCGTAGAGAATGTGTTTTTTGCAGCACTCGAACTAAACGACACAGATCTTCTTTTGTTTGCTCCGGCTGCACTAATAGACCACTACTTGTGCGCCAAAGTTTGCTTTGCAGCCTATCACAAATAGACTGCCACATATAGTAAATAAAAACAAACAGACATGTGTAAATATTCATTGTAATTAAATGTAAATCTGCCAAGTGTGTTCCTAATTTTTGTCTGAAAAAAAAATACATGATTCAGAATCTGCGGCAAAACTTCTTTTCGGATGGTTGATTGGGAGCAATGGTGTTTATAGTTTAGAAAAGTGTTGTTTGTTCAGTAAATTCAACAGGATTAGCAGTGATCAGGATATTGGATAACAACGCCCCCTTGGTAAGTACAATGTTTACATTATTTTTACCTCTTTTTAACAAATTATTTTAGAAGTTATATTATTATTTTTATTTTATTTACAACATACAGCAAAAATTCTCCTACCAACATATTCCTTGTGCAATCCCCTTTATTTTGATATATAATACAACATTTCTGCTACAATTTTAACCATTTTCATAACATTATTGCGACATACACCAACTTCCAGATTTCGGCCATTAGTTTTTTTTCATTTTTGTGAAAAAGACATGGTTCAGAATATGCACCAAAACTTCCTTTTGGGTGATTTAAATGAGCAATACTGTTTATATTCTTGAAGACAAGTGGTGTTTGTTTGATTATTCAGTAAATTAAACATTATTAGCAGTATAGGAGTGTAGAAAACACATTCTAAGTGCAATGTTTACATTAACTTTACCTACTTTTGTCCAATTATTTTACAAATTATATTATTATTTTTATTTTATTTACAACCTAAAGCAGAAATTCTCCTACCAACATATTCCTTGTGCAATCCCCTTTATTTTGATATATAATACAACATTTCTGCTACAATTTTAACCATTTTCATAACATTATTGCGACATACACCAATTTCCAGATTTCGGCCATTAGTTTTTTTCATTTTTGTGAAAAAGACATGGTTCAGAATATGCACCAAAACTTCCTTTTGGGTGATTTAAATGAGCAATACTGTTTATATTCTTGAAGACAAGTGGTGTTTGTTTGATTATTCAGTAAATTAAACATTATTAGCAGTATAGGAGTGTAGAAAACACATTCTAAGTGCAATGTTTACATTATTTTTACCTACTTTTGTCCAATTATTTTACAAATTATATTATTATTTTTATTTTATTTACAACCTAAAGCAAAAATTCTCCTACCAACATATTCCTTGTGCAATCCCCTTTATTTTGATATATAATACAACATTTCTGCTACAATTTTAACCATTTTCATAACATTACTTGTGACAGACCCCACCTTCAAGATTTCAGCCATTATTTTTTGTCATTTTTTGTGAAAAATACATGGTTCAGAATATGCACCAAAACTTCTTTTGGGTTACTTTAATGAGCAATACTGTTTATATTCTTGAAGACAAGTGGTGTTTGTTTGATTATTCAGTAAATTAAACATGATTAGCAGTATAGGAGTGTAGAAAACACCTTATAAGTGCAGTTTTTAAATAATTTTTACCTCTTTAATTTCAGTTGTTATTATTAAACCTCTCATTATTGTCATAATATTTGTAACCTATCAATTAATTATTAACACTGTCATGTTCCTTGTGCAATCCTCTTTAATTTGATATGTAATACAATAGATCTGCTACCATCTTAACCATTTAATCATCACCATGTCGGTACGACCAATTTTCCCTAAAATTTTCTCACTTGACCACTGCTTGACACTAATTTACCATCCTTTAATCATCACTATATCATTACAACTACTTTTCCCCTAAAATTTTCTGACTTGACCACCATTTGACCACTGCTTGACCACTGCTTGACCACTAATTTACCACCCTTTAATCATCACTATATCATTACAACCACTTTTCCCAAAAAATTTCCTCACTTGACCACTGGTTGACCACTGCTTTACCACTAATTTACCACCCTTTAATCATCACCATATCATTACAAGCACTTTCACCTAAAATTTTCCTCACTTGAACACCACTTGACCACTGGTTGACCACTGTTTGGCCACTAATTTACCACCCTTTAACCATCACGATATCATTACAACCACTTTCACCTAAAAGTTTCCTCACTTGAACACCACTTGAACACTGGTTGACCACTGTTTGACCACTAATTTACCACCCTTTAATCATCACGATATCATTACAACCACTTTCACCTAAAATTTTCCTCACTTGACCATCTCTTGACCACTAATACCTGGTACCCACCCCTTACCACCGAATGACACTATACCATATCCATTACAACCGACGATCTTTAGCTTTCAAGGTTTCATTTGTAACACGTGTGATGTTAGTGAATAAGCTACTATGACCATCTACAAAGCACTAATAACCACCCCTTATAAACTAATTTCACTAACCCATACCCACTACTATCCCCACCGCACCTATTCCTTTTATTCGTACTAATATACACCACCAATGCGCTAACAGTTCAAAATATTTTAACACACCACTCACCAATGTTTTTACAACCCGTTACTTAATGACTTTTCCATATGCACCCCTCCACGTCTGTTATGAACCGACCCCCGTCACACCCGTACGAGATTTTCCCACACTTCGTCGATGTATAAGTTCCCAGTACTACCTTCCAGATGTGTCCACAGGTCCCCGCCAAGAAAAAAAAACAATTAATAACTTTGTCTATACATGGTTTAATAAAAACATATACCTTACTTGACTCGTTTGTTATTTTGAATGTTGTATTTTTTATGTTATACACGTACCTACTGTCACTAGACCACACCTACTCGGACCACGCCTATTAAAAAAACGAGTTATCGCCCTTTGCGGAGGAAATTTAAAACCCCGGAGAGTTATCACCCTTTGTGGAGGAAATTAAAAAACCCGGAGTTATCACCCTTTGTGGTGCAAAAGCAATGTGCACCACAAAACCGGCGGCTTACCACGTTACTATACTACTAACATGCTGTACACATAACCAAAGCTAAATATCTGCTGTGCACATAACCCCAACTAAACATACGTTGTACACATAACCTCAGCTAAACATCTGCTGTAAACAAACCCCAGCTAAACATGCTAACATATTACCTAAGCTCACTAAACACCTGCTGTAAACAAACCCCAGCTAAACATGCTGTACTCAAAACCAAAGCTAAGCATCTGCTGTGCACATAACTCCAACTAAACATACGTTGTACACATAACCTCAGCTAAACATCTGCTGTAAACAAACCCCAGCTAAACATGCTGTACACAAAACCAAAGCTAAACATCTGTTGTACACATAACCCCAGCTAAACACCTGTTATACACATAACCCCAGCTAAACATCTGATGTACACAAGCCTTAGGTGTTCATATAGTGATATCAAGCTACTGAACGGAAACAAAGAATTGCCTAGTTAATTACAAACAGCCAAAAATGTTGGGGTTGAGTGTGACGTCCTGTAAAGGACACGCAACAAACTTGAACTCCAGCTGAGCGTCTGTTGTATAAGTGACCCAGCTAAACATTTTGTGTTGACGTGACCCCCAGCTAAACATTTCCTGTAGACGTGACCCCAGATAAACATTTTCTGTAGACGTGACCCCGCTAAACATTTTCTATAAACGTGACCCCAGCTAAACATTTTCTGCAGACGTGACCCCAGCTAAACATTGTCTATAAACGTGACCCCAGCTAAACATTTTCTGTAGATGTGACCCCAGCTAAACATTTTCTGCAGACGTGACCCCAGCTAAACATTTTCTGTAGACGTGGCCCCAGCTAAACATTTTCTGTAGACGTGACCCCAGCTAATCATTACCTGTAGACGTGACCCCAGCTAAACATTTTCTATAGACGTGACCCCAGCTAAACATTTTATGTAGAAGTGACCCCAGTTTAACATGTGCTGTGAAGTTATCCCCACTAAATCTGCTCTAGAAGTAACTGCAGGCAAACATGTGGCGTAGAAGTGACCCCCAGATAAACAATTTCTGTACAAGTGACATCAGCTAAACATCTGAGGTCAAATGTTCCTCCGTTAATCATGGGCTGGTATACAAATGGCCCCAGCTAAACATTTATTCTACAGGTGACCAAAGGTAAAACTTTACAGTTTAGGTGATCCCAGTTGTACAGGTACAGGCGACCCCCAACAAAACATTTAGCCAAAATACGACCTTTGTGTGAGGAACAGAAAAAAGGTACTACAAAAGTTGTACAGTTGAGAACAAGCAAGAAGAGGAAGAAGAAGAGGAAGAAGAAGAAGAAGAAGAAGAAGAAGAAGAAGAAGAAGAAGAAGAAGAAGAAGAAGAAGAAGAAGAAGAAGAAGAAGAAGAAGAAGAAGAAGAAGAAGAAGTAGTAGAAGAAGAAGAAGAAGAAATAAAAGCCGCTAATCACATTCATCAGAAGATTAATATAATTTATAACTGTTAAAAAAATGTTTCTAGCTTTTGCGCGCGCGTGCGCGCACACACACACACATTCACACACACTAACGCACATTCACACCACAGACACATACACTTAACCTTTTCTGGAAGTATATCATATGTTGAAATGAACTAGAGCCGAAATTCCGATTCCGATTCCATTTCAAAAACAAAAATTCCAAATTCGACCTCGTCTAACCTGCTTCATCAGCTGTGGTTATTATTGAGGTCCGTGGTTTTTGTGGGTTTATTAGCCCTAATTATTGTCTTGTGAGTCCTATCTCGGACTGGTTATGTAGCGTTTGTGTCTGTGACGTCAGCGGCTATCCTTTGTGCTCTTCTGTTGTTGTGGTTTTCTTTGTTGGTGTATGCTCCTGGCTCGTCTGGCTGCAGTCCTTATAAGGACTTTTCGTTATCCCACTCCAGCTGGGGGATCGATTGGCGGCTGTCCTTTGTGCATGTTTCCACTTGTTTTCTTTGTTGGTGCAGGCTCCTGGCTTGATTGGTTGCAGTCCTTAAAAGGACTTTTTATTTGGTCTTTTTGTCTCCTTTCTTGTGTAGTTTCTGTAGGACCTTTTCGACGTTTTCATTTTCCTCCTAGCGCCTGTTTTCACTGTTGCGTTTGCGTATCTGCTGCCTAGCGTTTTCTTCCTCCGTGGTCAGCCATGGGACGATTTCACCGTCCTCGATATAGTACTCGAAGTCGGCCTCACAGTTGTAGTGTACTAATGGGTATACCATCGGTTTCCCCCGGAGTTTTTTAGGCTTCTTCTTTTCTTTTTCTTCCCAGCGCCTTCTGAATTCCTCGCGCTTGAGTTCCTCCTTGTCGACTGGGTATTCTGTGCCTCCTTCAGAGATCCGACGGTATAGTAGTTCCCTCTTGGGCGTTGTGGTTGGGCTGCTGGCTTTAGCTTGCTGTTCAGACTCGGTCTCTTGGGTTTCTTCTTGCGGTTTTTCTGTGAGTTCTTGTGTGGCTTCTGTTGGTTTGTTTTGAAAGAGTTCCATTTCAGCTCTATGCAGTTCTCTTTCGGTCTTGATAATTTGTAGGATTTCTTCGTTCTCCTTCTTTATCTCAGCCATGCGCTGAATCTCTTGTTTGATGTTGAGCTGGATTTCTTTCATGTCGGCCAGCAGCTTCTCATTATCGCTGGTCGGAGTCGTCGTCAGCAGTGCCTTGACTTGTTTCTTCAACTCGTCTATCTGCTTTTGAAGTTGATCTCTTTCAGCTTGTGCTATACCCGTGGCTGTCTCGCCCCTCTGCATTGCTTCCTTGAATGGTGTCTTTGTGATGATGGCGATCTTTAAGACGTCTCTGTGTCTCTGCAGGTACGGACAGCCCAGGTATCTTGTTCCATGTTTGCCCTGGCAGTTGGCGCACTTTCTTTTGTTGTTGGGTGCTCGGAAGTCCGTGTCCAGCTTGGCCAGCGGAAACTCCTTGAAGGCGTGGTGATCGGCGCAGTATCGGCATATTTCCGTCTTACTGCGACACGTAGCTCTACTGTGGCCGGCCTTCTGACATCTGGAACATTGCGTGATTCTTGGTATGAATCTCTCTGGTTGCTGCATTCTCTTGTTGAATGATACTGTGTTCGGCATCTCGCTGCCCTCCGACGTCACTACTGCCAAGGTTGTAGGTATCTTGGAGTAGGTGAGAAGCCGCTCCGCCTTTAAGAATCGGATGTGAAGATTCTCTTTACGTAGCTGCTTCAGGATTTCTTCATCTGTCAGCTCCACAGGAATCCGCTTGACAACCCATCGGACTGTTTTCGAGTCGGTGTTTCCGACTCTGGTGTCTTTCTCCTCCTTCTCTGCTGTCTTGGTTCTTGACTGTGTTGGGCTGTCAATCTTCTCCCTCGTAGTAGCTTCAGTGATGGCTGTAGTATCAGGCTCTTTGATGCAGCTAGCAGGTGGGCTCTCGACGTTCTTCTTCTTCTTGTCGGCACCCACGCTGCACATCTTGGCAACAGCGTGTTTCTTGTTGTTGGATCTTCCACGTGACATTTTCCCGCTGATCAGGCTTCTTGACAGGATAATGTTGTTTGTCCATCAAGAATGATGATGACCATTCATTTCATCCAGTGGGGTTGAAGGTGTGGAGCCGTGGGTTCTAAGATGGCTGATAAGGCATATTTTGGCTCGAAATGTTCTTTGACAATGTGGGCAAAGAATGCTTGACGTCTCTGGAGGAGGATTTCTTGCAGTGGTTTTTCTGTCCTGCCTTTTCTTCACATCTCTTGCAGTCCTGGTTGCCTCACATATGACTGCACCTTTGCGCAATGATGCACGCCACGAATTTCGGTCTCTGGCTGCAGCCTCCCAGGTGTCATGATGAATTCCAAAAGCCTTTGAGATTTTCAGAGTGTCTTTAAAACGTTTCCTCTGGCCACCTTGGGAGCGTTTACCACAACGCAGTTCGCTGTCAAACAGGATAATGCGACTTGACATTTCACATTTATAGATATCACATGACTCTACGTCGAAAACATCACGTGATATTGTCGTCTGCTGAGTGTATAGGTTCAAACAGCATTCGCCCTACTACGCTTGAATTTCTTTCAACGAGAAATTCGTTCATAGACTTATAAAGCCCACAAGTTTAATCTTATTAAGTGTTTTTGCTAACTAAAGACAACTAATTTAACAATGAGAACCGGTTGTTAATGTAAAGATTGTGTTTTAAGTAGTTAAACTAGACTAGTCAAGTAGTTAGTAGAGTCAGTTTTGTTTGAGTGCACCTCGAATTCCAATTTGCAGGCATGGCTGAGATGGTAGGAAACAAGAAATATTCGAAATGCGGAACCAATATTATCTTGACTGTGTTGATGCTGAGCTTGATGTTAACTATGAGAGTCAGAGCATATGCAGCTTCATCCTCTCTTGAATTTGCAGCCAAGCCGAACTTTGTTATTATGATAATGGACGATGTAAGTAAAATATAATTATTTTTATAATTATTGATTGGGTTACCGGTTACGTGTAGGTGAAAAGGAAGAACAGATGTCAGAGTGTAAAGCTTGCCCAGTGAGCTAAACATGAGCAAAATTAATGGGGAAAGACGCACTGAGTTCAAAGTCAAAAGCACAATCTCTAATTGATGCTAAGTAATTCACTAAGTTGTTTGTCCATAAAGAATGATGATGACCATTCATTTCATCCAGTGGGGTTGAAAAAGTATGCAGCCGTGAGTTCTAAGGTGGCTGATAAGTCATAAGGCCTATTTTGGCTCAAAATGTTCTTTGACAATGCCGGCAAAGAATGCTTGACATTCCAGGAGGAGGAGGATCTGCAGTGGTTTTTCTGTCCAGCCTTTTCTTCACAGCTTTTTCAGTCCTGGCTGCTTCACAAGTGACTGCACATTTATGTAATGATGCACACCACGAATTACGGTCTTTAACAGCAGTCTCCCAGTTGTCAAGATGAATTCCAAAAGCTTTCAGTGAGATTTTCAGAGTGTCTTTAAAGTGTTTCCTCTGGCCTCCTTGGGAGCATTTACCACAATGCAGCTCGCCGTAAAAAAAATCGTTTAGGGAGCCTGTGATCTGGCATACGATTTAAGTGACCAGCCCAGCGAATCTGATTCTTCATTAGTAGAGTGTGGATACTGGGCATGGACGCTCTTTCTAGAACTTCCATGTCAGGGATCTTGTTGTTGATGCTTGTGACAAATTAGATGATTGACAGAGGACCCAGTTAGTAGTGTTTTCTGGAGATATATCTTGAATAATAAATATACAAGATAAAGGATATGATTTTGCACGTTTTGTCTAGAGGTCTCTTAAATGAGATAATCATTCCCGCAATAGCCTTTTTGGAGAACCATTTTTCTTTGGCTCAACCCCCACTGTGAGACTACCATGTATCTACACAGAAATTTATAAAAGAAGTAAAAGGTTCCCTCAAGACCAAAAGGAGATCTGGACTCTTCGCCCCTGTACAACTGAGGATCCATCTCACTCATTATACTGTTGACAGTGTGCTGTTCGTCCGTCACATTAGATCTTCCCTTATTTATCTATTATGTCAGTATGACCTATATCAGTCTTCCCATTTTACTTTGGGACTGTAGGATTCAATTCTTGTAGACAAACTCAACAATAACTGTACATAACATCTGTTGAACAAGACATCTACATGACAGGTTCTTGACAAAAGTGGAACATACATTCACAAGGAAATGTTTACACCAACCATTGTACAAGACATACATCATTAGATACTTGACAACATCTATACAGGACTTTTCACAATATTTGTAACCAACCACAGCACTTAAGACAGTCACCAGAGACAATACTTGACAGCAACTGTACAAGACATTCTCCTGAGACATGTACTTAAAACACTGATTCATTAAATACACTTTATTGAGCTGATGGTGAGTCGAGTTATGACCATTGTTTCATCTCCTGTCATGTCAACACTTCAAAAAAAGGTACATAAAATGTACAAAATATGTCACACATGCATGTAGATAAACATGATACACCACCTCCCCTTTACTCCACCAACCAATCAATAACTCTCCTCCTCCTCCTCCTCTCTAACTACAACACTGATTCACTGTATCTATCATCAGTCTCTGTCTCTGGGAAGTTTTCATGAAAATCCTACTTATGGGAAACTTAAGGAAGGAACTACTGTTCTGGATCCGTTTGCACCCTGTTATCCTCAGCAATTGAGGTTGGAAAAGGTCCAGGTAGCAGACTTCCTGTAATAAGTTCCCATGGCAGATCATTTCCTCTTGAGAACAGAATTGGTGGTGATGACTAAGGTACTGAATCTCCCTGTTGACCAGACTGTCTGTGAAAACTGTCACTGGGGACTTCACATATCTAGTCCACCTCACTTACTCTTCAAGTCTTCATTCTTAAACACTGTGTGAGCACCAGGCTGGAGATTAGCCAAGACAAGTCCTAGCCAAACAATCCATTGCACTAGTCATTTCACCAGTCTTCTTGAATGGGGTTAACAACCAGTGTCTTGTTGTTTTCGTTCTCAGATGATTCTGATAATTATGATCACTGTCAGGATCATTATAAGAGTCACTATACTTCTAATCATTGAAGTCTTCAGAACTATTCCTCTCCTTTTGACATTCAGCGGTTGGAGCTGAGATTAAATCCTCTAAGACATTCCTGTATTTTGGAATTCTAGGAAAATGAATAAGTATTCCATTTGGGGCACAGGTTTAAAGGCTGGCAATTCAGCTTGTGGTCATCTGTGATTTTCCCTAGGGTACTTATAGGGAGTTGGTTCTGGATTTAGGAACTACTGGTTAGTTGTCCCAGATGATATACGAAAGCCTCTCCACCATCCTTTTTGTTCTCTGTTGATATACAAAATGGCACAACATCTCTTTACATTTGTTAAAAGATAATGTTATCATACATCAACATACACAGATTGGAGATGGGGAGGTTAAGGGTGGGTGTTGTCCAAACACACCTCTCCTTGTTGATAATGAAGTGTATTTCACTGATGTACTGTGGGTGATATGTTTTATTATTCACCTCTATCTGTGGTAATCACAAGCCTATATCCTGAGACAGGGGTAGCCTACACAATTACAAGCATTTGAAGGCAAGCAGCATGAGCAAGCATTGTGACATAGCAACATGAGACAGGCACTGTGAATCAGACTTGGCTCACAAGTACATCATACTATCACCATCATGTGTTCTTCCCCCACTGAGTAATGTCCATATCTACTACAATAGGTAAAAAAAAACCAAATTGCATAAGCAATTGTTCACATATGCACCAAAGCACATATGGGAAAAACATGTTTAGTCCTTGTAAATTTGCATGAGCCATACATTATATTCAGCCGACTAAGACACAGGTTCACACACCTATGGTTCTCTTAAGAACTAGTTTATATGAACCAACCAACAGTAGAGGTACCAGTGTAATACTTCAGAGAGAAATTGTATTAATTCTCTTGAGCATATAGCCACCAGGCATCACATGAACTTTGCAATTCTGGCGTGCCACACACGTCCCGCTTACATATGGATATTGAAGCATCTTTCTTTCTACTAGATGTGAGAGGCTACTTATCAAATCACCAGCTCACTCACTCCAACATTCTCAGCTTTTACAAAGGAACTTGTACATGTCTACATCACACATTCCTACTCAGACTGCCAAATGTTAACTTGCAAGAGCAGTGTACAGTCTGATTAAGAATGAGTTATCCATGTCATTTGGCAATGCACAAGGGGTTTGCGAATTTGCATTGAGTGTACTATACATTCATCAAGCATACGCAACCAGTCACAACAGAGGAATGATATGCACTTGGAGTATTACAGCGTGAAAGACCTGTCAAGGTTGAAGAAGCAGTATTCAGAATACTGGCGCACAGAAGTTAGGTTTTCACTTTCACATTTTCTTAATAAAATACTCATATATTCTTCTCTTTCGTTCACTAGGCATAAATACAACATTTAAGTATGTTTTAAAGTGGTACCTGTTGTCCAGAGAACAATATATTATAGAATCTTTAGGGCATTTTTGCGTCTCCACATCACAGATAGTGACTGCTCCAGGTGGAATCCCGCCTCAAACTAATAGATATTCAAATGTGGCCCAGTGAATAGCGTGGGCTGTCATGTATTAGCCAATGAAAAAGCAAGCGCATATACCGCTGCCCTCCCCCAACTCGCTCTGGAACATTCGAATCTAAGAATAGCCCTTCTATCTGGGATGGTCCCCGTTCAGACTTAAAGTATTTTTATGAATGTGTCGGGCTGGGAATGTGGGGGTCTGATCCATCATGTTACAATGCTATAGACTATAGTGTGAAAAGCACAAACTCTAATTAATGTTATATGTAGAGTGTCAAATGTACAAACTCTAAATGGTGCTGTAGTGTCAAAAACTCTAAATGATGCTACATTGCCAGAAGCACAAACTCTAAATGTTGCTATAGTGTCAAAAGCACACACTCTAATTGGTGCTGTAGTGTCAAAAACAACTCTATATGATGCTAAATACTATAGTGTCACTGAAGGAAGACGTCTTTCTGTTTGGCATTGGCTGTATCGTCTGCTTCAGCTCTCTTGCTGCCACGTTCGAGAGAGAATGAGAGATAATGAGAGAGAGAGAGAGAGAGAGAGAGAGAGAGAGAGAGAGAGAGAGAGAGAGAGAGAGAGAGAGAGAGAGAGAGAGAGAGAGAGAGAGAGAGAGAGAGAGAGAGAGTACATTCTATCAATACTGATGTGTAACAGTCTGATTACATTCATTTGACGTGTTGTAAAGTATGTCTCCTGTTATTGGCTGTCAGTAGATCTGTGAGTGGGAGTTATGAGTATGTGTATGATAATGTGTGTGTATGTGTGCGTGCATGTGTGCGTGCGTGTGTGGGAGTTAGCGTATGTGTTTATGAGAATTATTGTATGTAAATGATCCATTATGTATATATGGTATATTTGTGTGAGTATGTATGTGTGTGTGTGTGTGTGTATGAGAGAGAGAGATCATGCATGCAAATTTGACAGTGTTTGTGTGTGTGTCAGAAAGAAAGAGAGGGAGAGTCTCTATGTGTGAAAAGAATTTTCTGAGAGTTTATGTTTGTGTGTATTATATGTAAATAATCCATTATGTATATATGATATATGTGTGGTGTATGAGTATGTATGTGTGAGTGAAAGAGAGAGAGAGAGAGAGATCATGCTTGCATATTTGACAATGTGTGTTTGTGTGTCAGAGAGAAAGAGACGGAGAGTCTCTGTGTGTGAAAGGAATTTTCTGAGAGTTTATGTGTGTGTGTGTGTTATATGTAAATAATCCATTATGTATATATGTGTGGTGTATGCGTATGTATGTGTGAGTGAAAGAGAGAGAGAGATCATGCTTGTATATTTGACAGTGTGTGTTTGTGTGTCAGAGAGAAAGAGACGGAGAGTCTCTATGTATGAAAGGAATTTTCTGAGAGTTTATGTGTGTGAGAGTCTGTGTGTATGTGTTTGTGAATGAGAGCGTTGAAATATAACTCACTGTCATCATCATCACAAAGCTAGTTTTCTGCTGAATGTCCTTGACATCACAACCTGTCGGAACCATTCTCATTATTTCACCAGGTCATCTGCTTCATGGCAATTGTGTTTTAAAATGACCAGTGTTCACCATCCTATCTGTCAGCCTTTGTCCCTTCTTCCAATATGTACCTCCCACTCCTGTTATTTCTAAACCACTGTAATGTTTAATGTAGCAGAGTATTTCAGCTTCTGAGCTTGTTTTCTTCATTGTTCACCTCTTGTAGAATGTCAACATTTGTCTTCTTCTTCATTCACCGTACTCTTAGACTTTTTCAGTAACATTTAAGTTCAGTAACTGGAGGCCAGCAAGGCTAAATGGATACAACCACTCGCTCTCCAACTTCCGGTATGCTGATGCCGAGGTAGCGGGTTAAACCCCTACATTGAACTAAAATGGTCCTTCTTGTCCTTGACTTTCGGATATAAATAACAAGTACCTCAGAAGTTGGAGGTTCACGTAATGGTGAGAAACACTGGTAATAAGGAGAGCTAACCCACATGAAAAAAATCAGTCCAGTGCATGACGAGTAGTAGTACTATGCTTGAGTTCATAGCAAGTGAACGAGACAAACAAATAATAGTTCAGAAACCTTGATTTGTTTCTTTATTGACTATGAATTGACCCAAGATTCAATTCTGTATGTTGCCACAGGAAAGGCAAATTTTCTTGACATTGTTACTTAATACTACTGTCAGATGCCTCCACACCCCAAGGTTGTTCTTGTTAAATCTGTATGTTGCTACAGGAAAGACAACCAAGAACAACCTTGGGGCGTGGGGGAATCTGACAGTGGCATTAAGTAACAATGTTTAGAATAGTTGTCTTTCCTGTAGCAACATACAGATTAAACAAGAACAACCTTGGGGTGTGGAGGCATCTGAGAGTGGCATTAAGTAACAATGTTTAGAATATTAAAAAAAAAAGTCGCTTAAAAGTCGACAGGGTCGACTTCATTGCACCGGGATTTTATCCCATATGGCTCGGTCTCCTTCCGCAGTACGGAAAGCGTCGCACAAAGCACGAACTCCGTAGCTTTTAGCGACGACCCATGGGAGTCTCCGAAACATTTAACTCGTAAACCGAAGGACGCGGCCCGGAATCGAACCCACAACCTTCGGCTCACGAGTCAAACGTCAAACGGCTTGACCACTTCGCCACAGAGACTCCACACCCCAAGGTTGTTCTTGTTTAATCTGTATGTTGCTACAGGAAAGACAAATATTCTAAACATTGTTACTTAATGCCACTGTCAGATGCCTCCACACCCTCAGGTTGTTCTTGTTTAATCTGTATGTTGCTACAGGAAAGACACCTATTCTAAACATTGTTACTTAATGCCACTGTCAGATGCCTCCACACCCTAAGGTTGTTCTTGTTTAATCTGTATGTTGCTACAGGAAAGACAAATATTCTAAACATTGTTACTTAATGCCACTGTCAGGTGCCTCCACACCCCAAGGCTGTTCTCATGAATGAAAATGGTTCACTCATGTACAACTGACAGAATTAGGAACTGGTATTGACTTAGTTGTATGATGCCTGCACTCAACTCATGGCAGGGAAAGACTGACCACTTATTCCTCTGTGCACTCAGGCCTACAGAATGTGAAGGTCCTAACACTTCACATACCCACAGTTCCTACTAAGGGACTTTATATTTAAGAGTGACAGTGGCATAGTGGCTAGCGCTTGCCTTCCACCCCGGTGGTCATGGGTTTGATCTGCATAAGAACAGGTTCAAATGTTTTAAATTGACAATGGCTACTCAGTTGATACAGCTTAAAATGGGTATCAAATAGATTTAGCACCATATGCGTACAATACGTAAAAGGGTCCTTTACTGTTGCATTAGTTCCATCTTCCATTAATTATTATAGACATGCTAACAAAATTTCTAAGAAGTGAGTGGAAAATTTCTGTTCTAATTGTCTACCATCATCATATCAAGTTCTGTAATTTTCTTGCAGTCTCACAGTAGGCAAAGTTTGTTTTCCTTAGAAGTCTTAATTACAACGGAAGTCATTGTGGATCCTCCCATCGTTAGTCAGACTAGAGCCTGTCCAGGATGTTCCACATGGATGTGAAGATAATTCTTGGTCAATTTCAACCCTGAACTGGTACTTCAGTGTTTCTCCATTCCAGACCATAAGGTAGAGGTAAAACAAAAAGTTTGTTGCATATCCTTTTACTGGACGTCACAGTCAACCCCAGCATTTTTTTGCTGTTTGAGATTTCTTGGTAAATTTATGTTGAGTAGTTTGCCATTGCTTTCTGAATGACCGGCACCCATACCATTTTGTAAAATCCAAAGCAAGGCGGTCTGCTGCCAAATCGCCAGCAGCTAGTGTTTCGATCCCTGTATGTGGGATTACGAACTGTGTCCATAACCCCTTTGCCATGGAGCCGGTTATAAGGTAGAAAAGGAAAGACAAATGGAAAAAAAATACTGGACTGTACCTCTACAACTTTACAGTTTCAAGTTTAAACACAGTCTTAGTTTATTTTTATATTTCATGCTAGAAGTGGCAAAACTAAGAAGGAAAATAGTTATTAGTTAATGAATTCTCTGTTTGTAGCAGTTAAATGTTTCATGTTTTCCTGTTTTTCTCACAGATGGGTTGGGGAGATCTTGGGGTGTTTGGTGAACCAAGCAAGGAAACGCCAAATGTGGACAAGATGGCTGCAGAAGGAATGCTATTTCCAGATTTTTATTCTGCCAATCCATTATGTTCACCTTGTGAGTCTTTAACTTGGCAGAAATATTTATAGTTTAGCACATAATTTTGGATCATATGTCTGCTGAAGTAAGCAAGATTTCCCCCTTTCAGTACCCAGTGATACCTAAACATATTGAAGTCATGGTTTCACACAAGCTAACATGCTTGTCTGCCGAAGTAAGTAAGATTTCCCCCTTTCAATACCTAGTGATACCTAAACATATTGAAGTCATGGTTTCACACAAGCTAACATGCTTATCTGCCGAAGTAAGTAAGATTTCCCCCTTTCAATACCTAGTGATACCTAAACATATTAAAATCATGGTTTCACACAAGCTAACATGCTTGTCTGCCGAAGTAAGTAAGATCTCCCCCTTTCAATACCTAGTGATACATAAACATATTGAAGTCATGGTTTCACACAAGCTAACATGCTTGTCTGCCGAAGTAAGTAAGATTTCCCCCTTTCAATACCTAGTGATACCTAAACATATTGAAGTCATGGTTTCACACAAGCTAACATGCTTATCTGCCGAAGTAAGTAAGATTTCCCCCTTTCAATACCTAGTGATACCTAAACATATTGAAGTCATGGTTTCACACAAGCTAACATGCTTGTCTGCCGAAGTAAGTAAGATCTCCCCCTTTCAATACCTAGTGATACATAAACATATTAAAGTCATGGTTTCACACAAGCTAACATGCTTGTCTGTCGAAGTAAGCGAGATTTCCCCCTTTCAATACCTAGTGATACCTAAACATATTGAAGTCATGGTTTCACACAAGCTAACATGCTTGTCTGCCAAAGTAAGCAAGATTTCCCCCTTTTAATACCTAGTGATAACTAAACATTGAAGTCATGGTTTCACAGAAGCTAACATGCTTGTCTGCTGAAGTAAGCAAGATTTCCCCCTTTCAATACCCAGTGATACCTAAACATATTGAAGTCATGGTTTCACACAAGCTAACATGCTTGTCTGCCGAAGTAAGCAAGATTTCCCCCTTTCAATACCCAGTGATACCTAAACATATTGAAGTCATGGTTTCACACAAGCTAACATGCTTGTCTGCCGAAGTAAGTAAGATCTCCCCCTTTCAATACCTAGTGATACCTAAACATATTGAAGTCATGGTTTCACAGAAGCTAACATGCTTGTCTACCGAAGTTAGCAAGATTTCCCCCTTTCAATACCTAGTGATACCTAAACATATTGAAGTCATGGTTTCACACAAGCTAACATGCTTGTCTGCCGAAGTAAGCAAGATTTCCCCCTTTCAATACCCAGTGATACCTAAACATATTGAAGTCATGGTTTCACACAAGCTAACATGCTTGTCTGCTGAAGTAAGCGAGATTTCCCCCTTTCAATACCTAGTGATACCTAAACATATTGAAGTCATGGTTTCACACAAGCTAACATGCTTGTCTGCCGAAGTAAGTAAGATTTCCCATTTCAATACCTAGTGATACCTAAACATATTGAAGTCATGGTTTCACACAAGCTAACATGCTTGTCTGCCAAAGTAAGCAAGATTTCTCCCTTTCAATACCTAGTGATACCTAAACATATTGAAGTCATGGTTTCACAGAAGCTAACATGCTTGTCTGCCGAAGTAAGCAAGATTTCCCCCTTTCAATACCTAGTGATACCTAAACATATTGAAGTCATGGTTTCACAGAAGCTAACATGCTTGTCTGCCGATCTGGCGCTAAAGTGTTCAAATCCACCCTTAATGTGGGGGTGTAAGGAAAGATGGACCTATGCTCCAAGGGTTACTCAGCCTAAATATGTGGGTTTAAGGAAAGATGGACCTATGCTCCAAGGGTTACTCAGCCTAAATTTGTGGGTTTAAGGAAAGATGGACCTATGCTCCAAGGGTTACTCAGCCTAAATATGTGGGTTTAAGGAAAGATGGACCTATGCTCCAAGGGTTACTCAGCCTAAATTTGTGGGTTTAAGGAAAGATGGACCTATGCTCCAAGGGTTACTCAGCCTAAATATGTGGGGGTTTAAGGAAAGATGGACCTATGCTCCAAGGGTTACTCAGCCTAAATATGTGGGTACCAGGAAAGATGGACCTTTGCTCCAAGGGTTACTCAGCCTAAATATGTGGGTACCGGGAAATATTCTGGGAGATAGAGGCAGATAGTAGGATATTGACCGTGTCATGCATTGAGTGCCACTTGGTGGATACAAATCTGGGGATAACATCATATACACAATAAGTGTTATGGCATGGAACAGGGACCTTTAGTTTACTTGTTCACTGACCCAAAAACTAGGAGCCATGGTAGCCACACAACTAGGAGACATAGTAGCCGCAAAACTAGGAGCAGTGGTAGCCAGAAAACTAGAAGCCATGGTAGCCACACAACTAGGAGTTATGGTAGCTAAAAAACTTGGAGTCATTGTAGTGACAAAACTAGGAGCCATTGTAGCCAAAAGACTAGGAGCCATGGTAGCTAAAAGACTAGGAGCCATGGTAGCCACACAAAGAAATAACTAGGAGCCATGGTAGCCACACAACAAATTAGGAGTCATGGTAGCCACACAAAAAAAAACTAGGGCCATGGTACTAAAAGAAAACTAGGAGCCATGGTAGCCACACAACAAATTAAGAGCCATGGTAGCCACACACAAAAAAAAAAACTAGTGTCATGGTACTAAAAGAAAACTAGGAGCCATGGTACTTTAAAAGAAAACCCAGGAGCCATTGTACAAAAAAAACAACCAGGAGCCATGGTAGCCACAAAAGAAAAAAACAAACTAGGAGCCATGGTAGCCACCAAAAAAACAACAACAACTAGGAGCCATGGTCCTTAAAAAAAAACTAGGAGCCATGGTAGCCAAAACTATTGCTTCCACATGTGCGATTTGTTGATATAAACGTGGTTAGTAAACAGTACATGTATGTTGATTTGTTGATACACAATTGGTTAGTAAATAGCCTGCATGTATTGATTTGTTGGTACACAATTGCTTAGTAAACAGAACATATTTGATGGTACACATTTGGTTAGTAAATAGCATGCATGTATTGATTTGTTGGTACACAATTGCATAGTAAACAGAACATGTATGTTTATTTGTTGGTACACAATTGGTTAGTAAACAGCCTACATATGTTCATTTGTTGGTAAACAATGGGTTAGTAAACAGCCTACATATGTTCATTTGTTGGTACACAATTGGTTAGTAAACAGCCTACATATGTTCATTTGTTGGTACACAATGGATAAGTCACAAACCTTTGTGTTCCTCTAGCTCGGGCAGCTTTAATGACTGGACGTCTGCCCATTAGAAACGGGTTTTACACCACAAACCAGCCTGGAAGAAATGGTAAATTGTATTCATCATTTTAATTGGTAGTCAGATATTATTTGTATGTGCTACATGTGACCACTTTTGCATATGGCTGTCAATCATGGACAGTCTGTAAACAGGAAAGGCACTGAAGCCACACATATTTGGTTTTATTGCGGAACATTAAAAATAACATGAATAGTAAAAAAAAATTTTGAATGTAGATGTTTGATGACCACAAATTCACTACTAAGTCTTTCTAACTGCATAACAGGGGTTTAAAAAAAAGTTGACTTAAAAGTCGACAGGGTTGACTTCATTGCACCAGGTTTTATCTCATATGGCTCGGTCTCTTTCCGCAGCACGGAAAGCGTCGCACAAAGCACGAACTCCGTAGCTTTTTAGCACTTTTAGAACTTTAGCTTTTAGAACAGGGGTTTTAAATGCCCAATTGCTAAAGCTTTGGGATATTTGAATATTTTGTTGTTGTTCATTGAATACCATACATGAAACTTCTTTTCTAAGCTGACCAAATAAGCACAGTTTGACTTGTGGTCAATAAAGAAATAGCTAAACCGGTATATGGCTCATGAATACATAGGAGGAAAATAGATGGTCATTCATGTCATAAAGTTTTGTCCTGACATATATATACATATATCTATAAAATCCTGAATGCCTAATACTCTTAAGACAGTGTTTGCAGTGGTTGTAATCTTACTGTTTGTGAATGTGAATACTTGTATGTGTCTCAGATATGTATGGTGCTTGAGTATGTAAAATATATTCCAGGATGTCAGACTTGAACTATCTACCTGCCTGCTTGTTTGTGTCTGCCTACCTGTCTTTCAGTTTGTTTGCCTGTCTGCATACATTTTATATGTATATGTCCATGTGTGTATCTAACATATGTATATATGTTTACATTATGTCCGTCCATATCTATCTATTTGGATATATATATATATATATATATATATATATATATATAATATATATATATATATATATATATATATATATATATATATATATATATATATATATATGTGGTATTGATAAAGAGAGAGAGAGAGGATTGAGGAGAGAGAGAGAGAGTTAGGGAGAGAGTAAAAGAGATGGAAGAAGAGTGAGGGGGAGAGAGAGGGAGAAGAAGAAGAAGAGAGAGAGGGTGAAAGAGAGAATGAATGGCAGATACTTTAATTGATCTATTAGAGACACTCAATGAGCAGCCCATTTTCTACAGCCTACACCCCACAAGAGATTGTCGGAGGCATCCCAGACTCTGAGGTACTTCTGCCAGAACTGCTACAAGCAAATGGCTACCGCAGCAAGATCATTGGAAAATGGTAACTTTCATTTTCGTAACAAGGTTATTTCAGATGCATTATTAAAAATTGTATTGGAGGCTTTAGAGTTGTGGGGTTTTGAAGATACATTACAGAGATTAAGAAGAGAAGAGCCGGAAAGGTTGATCCTGTCAACAAATGCTTGAAGAAGTTGGATGTTTCGACCGAAAGGTGCAAATATCACAGCTCTGCTGTAAACAGGCGCAACGCAGTTACGTCCAAAATAACATTCCGGATGAATGCAGAAGAAACAGAAGAAGAACGAAATAGGACAAGCAAAAACTGCATTCTGTCAAATAAAGAACATTTTATCCAAAATGTTCTTGTCATTGTAAGTTAGTAAGAGAGCCAGTTCTAATGTATCGTTGCAAATCCTGGAAAGTTAGAAAAAAGTCAAAAGAATCCATGGAAGCTTTGAAGAAGTGGTTTTATAGAAGAATGCTGAAAATTCCTTGAATGGCCAAACAAGAGTAAACTAGACATTTTGAGGGAGGCTAAGTTGCAAAGACAACTTATTTGTTGCCACATTATGAACAGACCAAAACTGGAACATGTTGTGACAACTGGAAAGATTTGTAGAAAGAGAGAGAGAGGATGAGAAATTTCATCATGTCGCCGATCATGGATTTTTCTAAAAAAATCAATGTTGCTGGATCACTAGGAAAGTAGTCTAAGACAATGTCCTGATACTAGATATGACCATAATAATAATAATCTGCCTGGGACGCAGAGGTGTTCCCAAGGCACCAGGGCCAGGTTCTGTACTGGCCAAGACCTACTAGCACGTCCTAGCCGTGCGTCCTGGGCAACAGGTCCCCTCGGGGTCCTGGCTAACGTAGTAGGATCGCTGATTCTTCTGAAGTTGTAGAGTATCTGCCTGCACGGCGAGGAACCACCAGTCTGCACACCAATAAGCCAGACATGGGACAGCGGATACTTACGCAAACCTCAGTCTGGTATGACATCACATCGATGTTGGACAACAGGATGTCTTCATCCGACATACAGGACTTCATGCTGGAGTTCACAGCCAGCGAACACAAGCAAGCATTGCAGGTGGATGATGAAGTTGAAGAGCAGCCAACAGATAGTGTTGTTAAAGATTTCAAATTTCACCATGGCGTGATCTCTGTTTGGCGACAGTGACTATGGTCATTGACCAGTATGATCTACTAAGAAGGAAAGCAATGGCAAACTACCTTCTTTACATATACATAGAGACTCAGAGGAAAATGGTGTCAATGGGTGTTCCATAGGAGCAGCCTCGCCTGGTAGGGATATCAGTGTTACAGAAGAGGATTATCTGGTATGCTGATGCTGAGGTAACAGGTTCAATACCAACACTGGTCAGTTGGGCTAACATGTTTACTTCTCATCCTTGACTTGGGGATGTAAATTACTTCTGAAGTCAGAGTGGGTTCACCTAGTAATGTGACAGCTAATATACACACACAAAACTAAGTCCAGTGCAATAGAAGGCAATAGAGGACTATGGTTGTGTTCAAAGCGAGCGAACGAAAAATAAAATGAGGATTACAAATTCTTTGGGCCAGAAGGGAAACAAACAGATGTATGCGACAAGAACTCAGAATTGAGGAAGGTTGGTTATTGAGACAAATACAAAAACACTTCTAGGAAAGTGAAATACTTTAGGCATGGAAAAAGACATGAATGTCTGGAAGAGATAATTATGGAAGGAGGTGTACCGGGGAAGTGGAGAAGAGGAATATCAAAACATAGATGGATTCAAGATGTGATAGATAATTTATATGTGTCAGCAACAGAGGTTGTGGAATAGTTCGGCCACGTAAATAGGCTACCAAATGACAGTATACCACAACAAGCAATGATCTACAGACCAGATGGGACCAAAAGAAGAGGCTGACTGTAAATAATGGATAGAGTGAAAAGCAGAGTCCATGGGAACATCAGTTTATAATGCTCATAAACGGGCACTCTTCAGCTGTTTACACTTCACATTGACACCACAAGGTACAAGAGGAACGAGATGAATTGAGATGAGCAATAGAGGTAGACATCTGGCTTGTGATTGAGAATAATTTCACTACAGGCTGTACAGGACAAACTACTGAATGATGATGATGATGATGATGATGATGATGACACTGTTTTATCTTTCTGAATGTTTGGTTTCTCAACACAGATAATCTTCTTCAAGTTATTTATGCATTTCACATCTTATTCAGTTGATCGTTAATTTCTATTTCCATTAGGCATTTGGGTCAACAACCCCACTATCACCCTCTGAAACATGGGTTTGATGAGTGGTTTGGCTCGCCAAATTGTCATCTTGGGCCGTATGATGATAAGTCGACTCCAAATATTCCTGTATACAAGGATGCAGATATGGCTGGCAGGTATTTGCTGTGTCTGTTTTAATTTAGTTCTGGCAATCAAACAGATGGAGTAAAATAGATAGGAACAGAAGGGTGTGTATGAGACAGGGGAACAGATACAGATAAAGACAGCAAACATTGACCTAAATACCAAGATTAATAAACAGAGAGACATATAAGGATATAGACATGGAGATAAAGAATTAGACATATAAGGACATAGACATGTAGGTAAAGAGTTGGACAGAAGGAGACAAAGACAGACATGAAAAACAGAGAAAGAGAGATAAACAGAAAGAGAAAGATAGAGACAGAAAGAAATAGAACGAGAAAGTTCCCGGGAAGGTTAACCCGGTCAACAAATGCCCGCAGAAGTTGGATGTGTCGGCCTAATGGCACAAGAACGCAGCTCTGCTGTAAACAGGTACAACGCAATCATGTCCGGAAAAAAAACTCCGGATGAACGCAGCAGAAGAAGAAGAAGAATGAGAAAGTTTGTAAGTGTATGTGTGTAAGAAATTTAGAGAAAGACTGCAGTAAAATAAAACACTACCATAGGACAGAACAGGAAACTGGCTATAAGGGACTCCTATACTCCAGAGTAGAAAAGAAAAGACTGAAGATGACTTGCAGAAAAGGAAGCCCTATGAATACATATCTCGGGCATTAGCACGGCTTTTAGAAATGGAAGCCCTATGAATGTATGTCTCAGACAGTAGCATGGCTTTTAGAAAAGAAAGCACTATGAATACATGTCTCAGGCATTAGCATGTCCAACTATGTCCTTTGAGTGCTGTGGCCTTTAAATAAGTTAACTGTGAGCTTCCATTAATCTACGAGCCGTGTTAGCATGCTTGATAGGGAGCTACGTTGATAATGTCATGGCTCAGATGAGGGTTTGACACCGGTGTCTTCGTCTCACTAAGTGAGGCAAAATCTGACTACCTATGTGTCATCATCTCACTAAGTGAGGCAAAATCTGACTACCTATGTGTCATCATCTCACTAAGTGAGGCAAAATCTGACTACCTGTGTGTCATCATCTCACTAAGTGAGGCAAAATCTGACTACCTACTCCTCTATGCATTCAGGACTTTGAATGTGATGGACCTGTCATATCATGCATCAGTAACCCAGCAGTCTGCCATGGACCATAATAGATGTTGGTCATTAAGTTAGTTGTGCTGAGTGGCAAAATCTATGAGATATCTCAGGCTGCATGCTATGGCCATCAGCGGGTGAGCGTGTCTTTAAATCCGCCCTCCCCTGATTGTCTTGCGGTTTCCATCTTTTTTATGCATAGGTTACCTGAGTTACGGAGGTCAGTGTGGTTAGGAACTTTATTGTGCACACAGTGTCACACTTTTTGTGCATTGACAGTGGGGCAGTGGGTTCATTCAACAGACTGGTCAGTCAGACTTTAACATTGATGTCGTGTTCAGAAAGCATTGGCAAATTAGTGAATGTAAAATTGCCTAGAACAACCTCTATTTTGTCAACCTCTATTTAATGGTCACGTCCTACTAAGGACATGCAATCTTTCAAGAGGACTGGGGGTATCTCCTATCAAAGGAGAAGTAAGGTGCCTCCTTCTCTCCGATAGCCTATGGGACACCCTTGGGCAAGTTTGAGTACCCGGTTAGCCTCCCGATCAGGGTTACGTGAAGCCATTTGTGCAGGTCATAGATGAGATTGAAGAGCAGCCGACAGATAGTTGTGGGTTGTGGTCTCCAGCTTCACGACGGTAGGCAGAGGATCTCCTTTTTGTTTTAAGGAGACAATGGCTATGGTCATTGACCAGTATGGTCACTGCTAAGATGGAAAGCATGGCAAACTACCTTCTTCACAGATGCCAAGAACATTATGTTTTGCGATGTCACCGACATTCAGAGACACGGAGCTGATCCACGACTCTTGTGATCGAGTGAGATGGCAGAACATGACCGCCCACGCTTATCAGCATGGCACATAATGAATGAACGTCACCAAAAGGTTCTGTCATACTTGCACTTCAACTTCCTGTGTGCTGACAGTGACATCGTTGGTTCACACGTCAGTTGCACTTCAGTCTTGACTTCTTGTTCAGAAAGCAATGGCAAACTACTGAGAAAGACTGTATGCACATTGCGGATGCAATAATACAGGAACCTATTACCACCTCAAGGCACATTGTGGATGCAATAATACAGGAACCTTTTACCACCTCAAGGCACATTGGCATGTGGTGCTGGAGCTATAGTATTCTTCTTCTTCTTTCGTTCACTTGAAATATGTCTATAACTGCAAAGTTGTCTCTTGTATGAATTTAACTGTCTTTTTTAGTTCACACAGCGGTACATAGAGTTTATCTTCCACTGTCGTCTCTCTAGGCCAGAAGGTTTGCCTGGATATGTTATGTTTTGGGCAGTCTTGGAGTATGTGCTTGCTGTCTGCGACGCCAATCCACATGTGCACATAAGCTGTTTCACCAATCTTGAATTTTGTATACATGTGGTTGCGTAATGTATTGTTTCCTGTTCTGAAGCGCAGAATAATGACTTGTGCTGGTCTGTCCATAACCTGGTAGTCATCTTGAGCAGGTTTTGGTGGCTTTCTGACTGATTTGATCATTCTTTTCTTTTGGTGGTATGTAACGGGCACATCAGGCTGTTCTTCTTTGGCTCCTTAGCCATTGATCAGCTCTGTCGTTTCCGGGTACTCCACAGTGGGATGGTATCCACTGTATGGTGACCTTATGCTGACTGCTAAGTTAAGAAAGTAGTGTCCGTAGTACTGGCAATTTCCCAGACAGGAGCGCCTCGAGTACTGATTTTGCATCTGTCAATAGCACCACAGGTTGTGTACCATTGCTGGTATTTAGAAATTTCTCTGTTGCTATCTTGATTGCCTCAATTTCAGCATCATAGTTATGGAAGTACTTTCCTGTCGGTACTCTGGCTGTGTCCCTAGTATTATTTGGGTATTCTATGTACACTCCCGCTCCTCCATTTCAAACACCATTTTGTGCTGACCCATCTGTGTAGACTCGGATCCAGAGGTCCTGTGAGTATTCTTTATCAAGGAAGCTGAGAGTGGCTGTTCTGCGCTGCACACTGTTCTGTTCTTCCTTGTCAAATATTCCTCTCCCTTTTGTCTGAATTTGTAATGATAGTCTATATTCATCTTTCCATGGAGTTCGCTCTGGAATAAGTTGTTAGGGGGATACCAACTGTGGGCAGATCGGTGGTTTCTCTGCAGAGTCAGTTTGGCCTGGTGGATAAAACTACTTCTTTTCTAGGTTTTCAAATCTGTTCTTCATAGGGTGGCCTGGTAAGCTGAGGAACTTTTCTGCTTGTATTAGCGTTTTCGTATCTCTGCGCTCTCTCAGGTGCTTGTGTCCTCCCCATCTTCTCCATTTCCACTATAGGGGTTGATCTCATCCCTCCTGTGATGACTCTAAGTGCTTGATTGTGCACCTTGTCCAGTTCTTGTAGTGTGGTGTTTGATGCCGAACACCACGCAGTTGACCGTATTCCAGATGTGGTCGTATTGGAGCCATAGTTGTATAGAGCAACTGCTACTTAGTGGGTGAGAGGGTCAGTGACCCGGCGACTGCCTTTACTTCCCAACACATTTCTTTGCACCCACTTTAGGCAGTCTGGGAGCCCAGGTTAATATTACACATCTGCAGGTGAACATAGCTAAATGGATAAGTGCACTCGCTCTTAAACTTCTGGTGTGCTGATGCCGAGGGAGCAGGTTCAACCTTTATGCAGGTCAGTTGGACTAAAATGATGACTTCTCGTCTTTGATTTCGGGATGTAAATTACAAGTACCTTAAAAGTCAGAGTGGGTTCAGCTGATGGTGAAGGACACTGGTAATGGGAATATCTAATTCACATGCCAAAAAACACCCCAAAAAACAGTTCAGTGTACAGCCTAGTAGTAACTACTAGACCGTGAATGGGCTATGCTTGAGTTCAAAGTGAATTAACACAAATAAACAACAATAATAATACATTAACAATCCACCTCAGTGTGGCTTCGAACCTATGGCCACCAGGCTGGCAGGCAAGCATCTAGCCACAACGCTACCACAGCTCCCACTTCTACAGTGCTTGCTCATGTCACAACAGTGCAGAGTTTGAGTCCCACTCCCACCCACATCTAAAACTTCCAGTTTCTTTTCAGGTATTTTGAGGACTTTGTTATCACAGCCGCCGGAGAGTCAAACCTGACCCAGCTATACATCACGGTAAGCATTCCTGAGTGCAGAGAATGTTGCTCTTGGACGAATCCCATGGCTGGAGTTGTTGCCTTGTGCATTTTAATTGTTGTTGTTGTTATGTTGTTTGTCCATCAAGAATGATGATGACCATTCATTTCATCCAGTGGGGTTGAAGGTGTGGAGCCATGGGTTCTAAGATGGCTGATAAGGCCTATTTTGGCTCGAAATGTTCTTTGACAATGTGGACAAAGAATGCTTGACGTCTCTGGAGGAGTTAGTTAGTTAGTTAGTTAGTCGACAGATCATCCTCGTTGCACATCGGACCATTCAGTCCATAAGTGCTCGGATCCCCTCCTCAGCAAATCCCGCAGCGTGTAGCGGCTAACGACGCCAGTTCTGTGTTGGTTTATCAATCTTCTTTGGCTTCCTGCGTAGTGTTCTTGTTTGGCCACCCCTCTTTTAATTTGCTGCTCTCGCAGTCTGGCCATTGTTGTAGATTCACAGTCATCACTTGGTTCTTGCAAAAGTCTCACTTCTCGTAGAGCATTCAGAATGTCAGCCTGGTCCATGGCGCGTCCGCCCTCAACAGTAGCCTCCCCTGCGAGCTTGTCAGCCCGCTCATTTCCTTGTACTCCCGCATGCCCTGGCACGAAGATGAAACTAATCTTTGCCAGCCGAGACCGCTTCAGAGGCAGCAACCATTCTCTTCGGATCGACCCCTCCTCTATCCTCTTGATCATGTTCATTGAGTCGCTAAGGAAACAAGCCCTAGTGAATGTCTGTGTCTCGAGCCATGTTATTGCTTTACTTACTGCCATGACTTCCATGGTCAGGCTACTTGTGGTTTCAGTGAAAGCACCAGAGTCCTCCTTCACAATTCTCCCTCCGGCCCGAGCTGTAAAGGCCCATGAGCTTCTCACATGTCGGACGACCGACCCATCTGTGTAGATGACCGCGTCACTGTCTAGCGAATTCTCGAAAATCAACGCTTGTACTTCAGCCTCAACAGCAGCCGGATTTTCTTGTCTGCATTTTCTATCTAGTTGGATGCAAACTGAAAAGGATGTGCAGAAGTCTGTTGGCACTTGCACCCACTCCTCGCCAGGTTCTAAGTCCTCAAGTGAACACACCTGTTGAAGAATGTCCTCGGCTTGACCCATCCACGACCGTCCTCTTTTTAACCTGCTGCCCTTCACCTTCCTAATTTCACTATGCAGTGGATGCTGTGTGTTTGCGTTAATTCTGAGGTAGGCACGTGCCCTGCAAACTTGCATTCTCTCTTCAATGGTTGGAAAATCAAGAAGGTAGCGCATCGCCCTGCATGCTGTATCTCTTGTACATCCAAGAATAATGCGCATAGCTTCATTCTGTATCCTTTCCATCCTTTCTATCTGCTTATGGCTGACAGTCAGGATTGCCATTGCATACTCCAAAACAGACATGACCAGCCCCTCGTACAGAAGACATAGATGGCGCTGCTCACAGTTTGCTGCCGCCATCACCCGCATCGCTGCCAAACCCCGCTTGGCCTTTGTTATCACCTGGTCTATGTGCACATTATAAGCAAGGCTTCGATCAAACCGTATCCCCAGGTAATTCATTGCCTGCGTTCTTTCCACCGTCTCTGAACACAGCATTACAGTTGGTGTTGGATTGTTGACAATATGATTATTCAACGAGAACCAAGTCACTGTTGCCTTTGTTGGGTTGACCATTGCCCCAGCTTCATCACACCAAGTACTTATGCGATTGAGTTCGGTTTGTAGTTCCACAGCAACCTCCTCTCTATCCTTACCCTGACGATACACTAAAACATCATCGGCATATGACAATGTCCTGCCAGGTCCAGTGATCTGCTCACTGGTGATTCTCACTGTGTAGGCGTTGAACAGTACCGGAGATAATGGTGATCCCTGTGGTAGGCCAGGATATATTGTTGTTGGTTCCGAAGTCCAACTGCCACATCTAAAAACTACTTTCCGTTGGAAGAGAGCTGCAGCGATCCAACTAAGGAGGAATGGACTTACGTTTAGTTCAAGAAGCTGAAACATTAAAAAATCCAGTGGTACTCTGTTGTATGCGTCCTCAAGATCAATCGCTGCAGCAACGGTTTCAGTGCCTGAGTGGAAACCTTCATAGACATCGTGGGCAAAGACTGCTGCATTGGTCCAGGTTTCTCTTTTTGGACGGTACCCACCCAGGGTAGGTGGGAAAACACCTTGCCTCTCTAGTTGGCTTGATATTTTCCTGGCAATTACCTTCTCCAGCAGCTTGCCTATTGTATTCTGCATGGTTATAATTCGATATCCCTGAATTTTCTTGTGGTCTTTGTCAGGCTTCGGCAAGGGAATCAGATAGCTGTGTAACCATTCCTCCTTGATGCTAGCACTCCCTATACTGTTGTTGTACATGTCTGCTAGTTTCTCTAGCTCATTGTCGGTACACCTATTTATGTCGTCGTATCTTATGCCATCAGGACCTGGAGCACTGTTTTTTGATCGTCGAAGCACAGCCTTGATTTCTTGCACTGTCACTGTGTCTTCATCCGAAGTGTTCTGGGCCTTGCATCTGTCTGAGGTGACCTCCTTGGCCAGATTCCGGCCTCCCATGTCTGTCTGGTTGCTCTGCTCAAGGTAGCGTTCAAAGAGGGCTTTGCCCTTGTCCTCGTCAGTCCTCTGCCAGATGAGGTCAGCACCTTGGAAGTCAGAAATGCTCTTATTCTTGACTACACCACTCATGCTTTTATGTAGTCGCCAGAACAATTTCAGTGACTTGTCTGTGCTTACTCTTTGACACACCTCTGCCCATTTTTCGCTTTTAACCACCGTGACCAGTTTTTTGAAATAGCTTACTTTTGTGTGCATCTCTCTTTCTAAGTGCAAGCAGGGACTAGGATGACCAGCTCTGTTCTTCTTGGCATTTTGCCATCTCCTTACAGCACTACGCTTATCCACCCAAGCCTTCTCCACCTCGAAACTCCACCACGGTGGCTGCTCCCAGCTTTTTTTCCTTTTCTTCCTGCCCTGAAACGTTCTGCGCTTGTCACGTCTTATTTTACTCAATACATCTTGCCCTGTACTGTCATACTGGAACGTCTTTACCTTTAGCTTGTGCTGCCTGGTTCTGCCTTTCTCCACCAATATGCTGCATGGGTGGTGGTCGCTGCCATGGTGTCCTAGGACACCCCATCTACACACTGTAGTGAGTGAAGGTGAAACTAGCGCCAGATCAATAGCACTGTCCTCATCACCTGGACGGCTTGCTGTCCTGGTGACACAACCACTGTTGATACAAACCAGGTCGATGGTTTCCAGTGCAGTCTCGAGCTCCTCCCCTTGTGTATTGGAGGAAGTGTTTCCCCATGATCTGCCTTTAGCGTTGAAGTCACCACAGAAAATAACATTTCTCTCGTGGCCTAATATGCCACTTAAGCACTGCCACTTCTGGGCGTCCACACTCGCATTGCGGGCATAAACATTAACCAACACGAATGGTATACTGGAATGAACTCTCAACGCCTGTATTTGTATATCGTCACTGTTCCAACTGGACATGTCTAGCTCTGACGCCACCATGCTGTCGCGAACGAGAATCGCCGTTCCCAGATGTCGTCTGTTATAGAAACATTTGAAGCCGGCAATTCGGAGTAGCTGATCGCCCAGTCTCGTCTCCTGGAGTGCTACAATGTCGTTCCTGTAAACTAGGGTTTCTAAAATAGAGCCCCGTTGTTTTACACTGGCACAGTTCCAATATAGAATACGGATGGAGGAGGATTTCCTGCAGTGGTTTTTCTGTCCTGCCTTTTCTTCACAGCTCTTGCAGTCCTGGTTGCCTCGCATATGACTGCACCTTTGCGTTATGATGCACGCCACAAATTTCGGTCTCTTTCTGCAGCCTCCCAGGTGTCATGATGAATTCCAAAAGCATTCAGTGAAATTTTCAGAGTGTCTTTAAAACGTTTCCTCTGGCCACCTTGGGAGCGTTTACCACAACGCAGTTCGCTGTAAAAAATTCGTTTAGGGAGCCTGTGATCTGGCATGCGAGTCAAGTGACCAGCCCAACGAATCTGATTCTTCATCAGTATAGTGTGGATACTGGGCATGGATGCTCTTTCTAGGACTTCAGTGTCTGGAATCTTGTCTTGCCATTTAATCTTCAGTAGCTTCCTTAGGCAGACTGTGTGGAAGTGGTTTAATTTCCTAGCGTTTTTTTTTGTTTTTTTAAATAAATGACAAATTAGATGTGACTGTTTTTGTTATCTTTAATAAATAAATTAGATGTGACAGTGTTTGTTTAATAAATAAATTAGATGTGACAGTTTTTGTTATCTTTAATAAATAACAAATTATATGTGACAATGTTTATTATCTTTAATAAATAAATGATTTGTGACAGTGTTTGTTATTTTAATAAATGAATTAGATGTGACAGTTTTTGTTATATTTAATAAACAACAAATTAGATGTGACATTGTTTATTATCTTTAGTAAATAACAAATAAAATGTGACAGTGTTTATTATCTTTAATAAATAACACATTAGATATGACAGTGTTTATTATCTGTATAAGACAAGAGGATCAACTTCATTACGCCGGGTTTTACCCCATATGGCTTGGTCTCTTTCCGCAGGGTGGCCTGCCGAAAGCGCACACCAAGTATAAACTCCGTAGCTGCAGTGACGACCCCAGGAGTCTCAGAGAAAATTGCACTCGTGAACCAATGTGGTCTGGAATTGAACTCCAAGGCACCAGGGCCGGGTTATATACTGGCCAAGACCTATTGACGCGTCCTCGTCGAGCGTCCTGGGCAACAGGTCCCTTCGGGGTCCTGGCTAAAGTCAGTAGGATCGCCGATTCCTCCGAAGTCGGAGAGTGTCTGCCTGTACGGCGAGGAACCACCAGTCTGCACACCAATAAGCCAGACATGGGACAACGGATACTCACGTAAACCTCAGGTCCTGTGTGACATCACACTGCTATTGGACAACAGGATGCCTTCATCCGACATATAGGACTTCGCGTTGGAGCTCAAGCCAACGAACACAAGCAAGCAAGCAAGCAACTCACAACCTTTAGAGTGCAAGGCAGGTGGCATAACCACTTTGCCACGGAGACTCTCAGTATTTGTTGTCTGTAATTGTTTGCTGGAATATTCCACAGGAGGCCACCAGTTTTATAGAGCAGCAGGCACAGAAAGGGCAGCCATTTTTTCTGTACTGGGCAGTGGATGCCACTCATGAGCCGCTTTATGCATCAAAGTCTTTCCACGGAACTTCACGCAGAGGCCTGTATGTGGTTGTTGTTGTTGTTGTTGTAGCATGCATTCTTGATCTTCCTCTTCTTCATTACCTGTCCTGGGGACTTCACGAAGGGGCCTGTATGTTCTTGTAGCATGTATTCTTGATCTATTTCTTCATTGCCTGTCCTGTGGACTTCACGAAGGGGCCTGTATGTTCTTGTAGCATGTGTTCTTGATCTATTTCTTCATTACCTGTCCTGGGGGCTTCACGAAGGGGTCTGTATGTTCTTGTAGCATGTATTCTTGATCTATTTCTTCATTGCCTGACCTGGTAACTTCACGAAGGGGCCTGTATGTTCTTGTAGCATGTATTCTTGATCTATTTCTTCATTGCCTGTCCTGTGGACTTCACGAAGGGGCCTGTATGTTCTTGTAGCATGTATTCTTGATCTATTTCTTCATTGCCTGTCCTGGTAACTTCATGAAGGGGCCTGTATGTGGTTGTTGTTGTTGTTGTTGTTGTAGCATGTATTCTTGATGTATTTCTTCATTGCCTGTCCTGGTAACTTCACGAAGGGGCCTGCATGTGGTTGTTGTTGTTGTTGTTGTTGTTGTTGTTGTTGTAGCATGTATTCTTGATCTATTTCTTCATTACCTGTCCTGGGGACTTCACGAAGGGGCCTCTGTGTAGTTGTTGATTTAGTTGTTGCATTTCTTGTTAATCTTATTATTCATTATTGCCTGTCCTAAGAGATATTCACGCAGGGGCCTGTATGCAGTTGCTGTTGTCATTGTTGCTTTTCTTCTTGGTCTTCTTCTTCATTGTCTGTCCTAGGATTTCCATACTTAATCATTTATGTATTTTTTAAAATCGTTGTTGTTTTCCATTTTCTTTTTCTTTTCCTTTATCTGCGTCCTTTGTTTGTCCTGAGTACTGTATGCAGTGGCCTTTTATGTGGTGTTCTGTCGTTCTGCCTCTCCACCTTCTCCTGTCCTTATGTTCCCCTCACTTTCTCATTATCTCATCTCATTTACATCTATCCCCTCCTTCTCCCTCTTTGACTATCTTTCTCTCTTTCCCTTTCTGTTATATCCTTGTCTATGACTGCACACAAACACTTTAACCAGTTTCTCATTGTTCTTCAGGTATGGTGATGCAGTAAGAGAACTGGACTATGGAGTGGGCAGGATCTTAGAGTCACTCCAGAAAAGTGGACTAGCGAATAACACACTGGTGTTTTTCACATCTGACAATGGAGCAGCAACATATGCCAAGACCAGTGGTCAGAGTAGTTGATGTGGATATTGTCATCATTATCATTGTCATCATTATCATCATTGTCATCATTATCATCATTGTCATCATTATCATTGTCATCATTATCATCATTGTCATCATTATCATCATTGTCATCATTATCATCATTGTCATCATTGTCATCATTATCATCATTGTCATCATTGTCATCATTATCATCATTGTCATCATTGTCATCATTGTCATCATTATCATCATTATCATCATTATCATCATTGTCATCATTGTCATCATTATCATCATTGTCATCATTATCATCATTGTCATCATTATCATCATTGTCATCATTATCATCATTGTCATCATTATCATCATTGTCATCATTGTCATCGTTATCATCATCATTGTCATCATAGTCATCATTGTCATCATCATTATCATTGTCATCATTATCATCATTGTCATCATTGTCATCATTATCATCATTCTCATCATTTCATCATTGTCATCATTATCATCATTGTCATCATTTCATCATTGTCATCATTTCATCATTTTCATCATTTCATCATTGTCATCATTATTATCATCATCATTATAATCATTGTCATCATTGTCATCATTGTTATCGTTGTCATCATCATTGTTGCCACCATCATTATTTTTGAATAGCAAAGACACAAACAATAGGTTGCCCGATTTATTGCCTGGTAAATTTCACTGCATCTCGTCATGTACCTACTGCAGAAATCACACAACATTAACTAAAGCAATAATCCTTCAAGCTGAAATATACAAGAAGGATTTATCTTACTGTGTTAGTTTATCATTTTCATTTTCAGCATTATAATCATCATCATCATTGTTAGCATCATGGTCATTTTTATCATCTTCATCGCCATCATTGTCATCAACAGGAGTGGCATTTTCGGTATTGTCATTATCATTATAATTATTGACGTTATTAACAGCTTACCATCATATTCTTTAACATCATTCATCATCATCATCTTCTTCGTAGTCTTAGATAGACAGGACTCATACAGAAGATTGGACAATGGTAGAATAACAAAGGACATCTATTTTGGTGAATTATAGATGGGTAAAAGATCTCGCAGTCAGCCTCTAGTACAGTACAAAGATGTGTGTAAGTAAGACATGATTGATACAGCCATAGATATTGCACCTTGGAAGTAAGTCACTGCTGATCTTTCTGCTGGAGGGAAAATATCAGGAATGGAATAAAGACAAAGGAGAAAATGATAGGTCACACACTGAGTGTGTGGTACCGTACTTTACGGAGTATAAGATGCACTTTTTTCTTTAATAAATTGCCTCCAAAATTCAGGTGCGTCTTATACTCGAAATTAATATAAAAATGTCCAGTGTTTGATTTAAAATTCCCATATATTCGATGCCAGCGGGAAACCTATCTCTATCTGGCAACATTGAATTCAACTGGCAGCAGCAGTGCACCGATACGACGAACATGAGTTGCGGGGATTCACAAGCTTGCTAACACTGGCTCCCTCCCGCCCCGCCATCACAAACCCAGAACATTGTCTAGCCTATGATGCATCATTGCAGTCTACAGTGCCAGTGAACTTGACTTGAAAGTGATTTGTGTTATCGGTAACAGTACAATATTTTTTATAGTAGCTAGTTTCGCAATGGAAAAAAATAAAAGGTATTCATATGATGCGGGCTATAAATTGAAAGTAATAGCATATGCAGAAGAACATGAAAACAGAGCAGCTGAGCGGCATTTCAGCCCTCCACCAACAGAAAAAAACCATTCGCGATTGGCAGGCTAGTAAAAAAAGAACTGAAAAAAAATGAGAAAGACTGAATGTGTAGATAGAGGGCTGAATTCAAAATGGCCAAAACTAGAAGATGATGTATTGAAATGGATTCAAATGACACCATCAAAATGGCATTGGAATTAATACAAAAATGATTCAAATACACGCTCATAAGCTAGCGCTACAGTGGAACTTAACAGACTTTAAGGGTGGAGTTGGTTAGTGCTACAGGTTTATGAAGCGTCATGGAATTAGCATGCGAACCAAAACCAAAATATCTCAAAAATATGCCACAAGATTATGAAGAGAAAATATCTTTCCATCGCTTTATTATCCAGCATCGAAAGAAAACCGGTGTGGAACTAAGCCAAATAGCGAATATGAACTCCTCTGACATTTGATGTGCCGAGTAACAGAACTGTTGCCATGAAAGGTGCTAAAACTGTAATTATAAAAACAAGTGGACATGAAAAAATGCACTACACTATTGTCCTTTCATGTTGTGCTGACGGTACTAAACTAAATCCAGTGATCATTTTCAAGCGCAAAACAATGTCAAAACCTTCTGAAATACCACCAGATGTTGTTGTTCACGTACATGACAAGGGTTGGATGGACGAGGCTGGTATGAAATTATGGGTTAACAGAGTGTGGGAGAGATGGAAATGTGCTTTATTGAAGAAGAGTTCTCTTCTTGTGCTAGATCAGTTTAGTAGTCATTTGAAAAATTCTGTGAAAGAGAAACTGAGACAGAGAAATACAGAGCTTGCTGTTATTCCGGGAGGACTGACTTCACAATTGCAGCCTCTTGATGTCTCGATAAATAAACCATTTAAAGTGTATATGAGAGAGGAATGGAACAAATGGATGATGGATGAAACCAAACATGAATTCACACCGAACGGAACTTTAAAACGACCTACAATCAAACAAGTGTGTCAGTGGATAAAACAGTCATGGTCTAGAGTGAGAGAAGATATTGTTAAATCTTTCAAGAAGTGCAGGCATAAAGTAACGCTCTCGATGGCAGTGAAAACCATCTTATATATGAAGAGGACAACGATGAAGAGGAAGAAGAAGAAAGTTTAGATGACGATTTTCAGGGATTTTAAAGGCCAGTTTGGTTTTATAAACTAAGAATTTTTTTTTAGTCTGGCTTTGCAATCTAATAATAAAATTGGTAAAAATGTTATTTAAAAAAGAAAAATTGATTAAAAAGTAAGGTGCGTCTTATAGTCCGTAGCGTCTTATAGTCCGTAGCGCCTTATAGTTCGTAAAATACGGGTATGTCAGATTATGCATGATGGTGGGACTTTTTTGGGGGGGGGGGGGGGGGGGGGGGGGGGGGGGGGGTTTGAGCTTGCTCGCTTTGAACACAAGCATAGTCCATACACACTATTTATAGTAGTGCTGAACTGAATTTTGTGTGTGGATTAGCTTTCCCTATTAACAGTATCCCTCGCCATCAGGTGGACCCACTCCAACTTCAGAGATACTTGTAATTTATGTCCCCAAGTCAAGGACATCATGTCAACATTTTAGTCCAGTTGTCCAGTGTAGGGGCTGAACTGCTTACCTCCGCACCAGCATACCGGATGTTTAAGAACACACGTTTTTACCCATTCAGCCATGCTGACCTGCTGATGGTGGGAATGACCATGTGTTCACATGCATCCATTGTAGACGGACATTTACAATGCAAATTGCTGATTAGTCACATAGGCTACCGCCATGGGTTGTAGTTATTATGTCTTTAACGAAAGACAATGTAACAAACCGTCGTTACGTGGACGATATACTAATTATCACCACAGACGAGCTACAAGCAACGTCGTTCCAGGCCACAATGAACGAGACACATATAACCATCTCTTTATCTATGGAACACAAACACAACGAAGCGTTGCCGTTTCTAGATATCCTAATGAGACGTAGAGCAGATGGCACAATTCAAAGATCGGTGTACCGCAAAGAAACATGGATTGGCCAATACTTAAATTTTCAGAGCTTCGCACCTGTCCAGTACAAACGGGGCTTAGTACGGACCCTGTTTGACCGTGCTAGGAAGATATGCACCCAGGACACACTGACAGAGGAATTTAAAACTCTGAAGAATGCCTTAAACTTGAATGGGTACTCCACAGGATTTATAAAGCGCCACTGCCAACAGCCCAAACCGAAATCAGAAGTAACTACAGTCCCTAAACTCAAAGTATTCATCCAGCTAACCTTCCGAGGAGATGACGTAATGCAACGTCTGCGGGACCGGCTCACCACAGCAGTCGAGCGAACATTCTGTGCTGCAGCTCAAGTCATCAGGTACAGAAACACACCAATCCCAGTTCCAGCAGTAAAAGAACCTGTAGCTTTGTACACCAAATCAAATTGTATTTACCAATTTACATGCAGATGCGAGGCCATCTACATAGGCAGAACTGAGCGACAGTTACATTGCAGAGTTTCGGAACATATTCCGAATTGGTTGGACAAGATACTACACACAGAAGATGGTAGCCTAGGCAGGCCGACACACCGGAAAAGTCTGGCTTCATCGGTCGGGAGACATGTGCTCGAGAGTGGTCACGTGGTTGAAAGAGACAGTGCCTTCCGTGTGTTGTTCAACACACAAAGTAGTCGATTGTTAAAGTTTGCTGAAGCTATACTAATCAACCTCTGTAAGCCGTCCTTGTGTAAGCAGAAAGACATGTTAGTCAGTTTAAAATTACCGTGGTAGACAATCGACATTACTGTGCGAACATGTGTATATTTCAGTTTGAAGGATTTATCTAATTAATTCACGTAAGTTGTGTGATTTCTTCAGTATGTACCTGACGAGATGCAGCGAAATATGCCAGGCAATAAATCGTGCAATCTATTGTTTGTGTCTTCGTTATTCAAACTATCGTCTGTCAAGATGGCAAGGTGCTAGAAGTAGCATTATCATTATTATCATGATAATTATCATCATCATTAACATAATTGTTATGCTTGCTTGCTTGCTTGTGTTCGTTGGCTTGAGCTCCAACGCGAAGTCCTGTATGTCGGATGAAGGCATCCTGTTGTCCAACATCAGTGTGATTTCATACAGGACCTGAGGTTTGCGTGAGTATCCGTTGTCCCATGTCTGGCTTATTGGTGTGCAGAATGGTGGTTCCTCGCTGTACAGGCAGACACTCTCCGACTTCGGAGGAATCGGCGATCCTATTGACTTCAGCCAGGACCCCGAAGGGACCTGTTGCCCAGGACGCTCGACGAGGACACGTCAATAGGTCTTGGCCAGTATATAACCCGGCCCTGGTGCCTTGGAAACACCTCTGCGTCCCACACAATTGTTATCATAATCATCCTTCATACCAGTCTTTAAACTAAATAACGCAACATGACATTTACCACTATCACACCCTTTTGCTTATGATACCATTTTCTCTATGAAATCATTAAGCCATGAATACAATGTTCCGCAGGCGGCAGCAATGGCCCATTCTTGTGTGGCAAAGAGACAACTTATGAAGGCGGGTCCAGGGAACCAACCATTGCCTGGTGGCCAGGTACCAAACACGGGGGGAAGGGCCAAGGGTTTTTCACAAAGGTTGGTGTTTAGTTTCT
>JACEFZ010021821.1:0-102797 GCA_014155875.1 Cepaea nemoralis
CCAACTACAAACAAACTTATTACTACAAAAAACATCAAATTCCCCAAAACAAATCATAAAAATTTCCCCCCCATTTTTAAACCAATACCAAAATATGTCAGACCCTAAGTGTGCAGCAACATCGTTACGGCCCCCGGCGGACAAGAGTTGTCGGCTGGCGAGATTCTTACCTGACAGCGCGACCAGCGCTGACGACGAAGACTCACGCAAAGCCACGTGACCCCACCGAGAGGCAGTGGGCAAGTGTGTGTTGTAATCTCAGACCAAGCTGGGACTGGACATCTGAACGGACGTGTGTGTCGAGAGCAAGGCGTTTGTGTGAATCTCCGTGGTTGTGAGCTGAACGACTGATATCGTGAGCGTTAGACCTATGAGCTGTTTTGGGTTGTGAGTTATCTGTTATACATTGCTGTAACTAATTGTTATGTATTTAATGTGGTCATAAATCCATAGAACTTGTTGCTGTGTCTTACGTCGAATTACGTTTGTACTTGTACTGTCTCACATGTGTTAGCCAACGAGCCTAATAGAAGATCCTGACATGTGTGGACGGGGGGTTGGCCTCTTTTCCCATTATTTAAGAACCTAAATATTTAGACGTGTGTTGTTCGTCTTTGTGATTTAAAACTATAATTCTTGTACTTGTAAAATTTGTCAAGGTTATAGTGATGTACATGTGATCGGAAAAGTCTCAGTGTGATCCATTCTACATTGTCTAAATATGTTAAATCATTAGTAAATGTACAGTACATATTGTTTGATCCTGTAAACGTTTTAAAACATTTGTTTTTGTAAACTTGTCACCGTTTGACCTTGTCAACCTTGTGATTTTGCCACCATTTTGACCTTGTCGCCATCTTGTAAACTTGATGTCTTTGTCCTTACTGAATGTCATCTTGATGTAAGTGATGTGTCATCAATGTTATTTAGTGTTCAAATACAGGTAGATTGTTTTTGTATTGAGTTTGTGGAACGCAAAGAGTTTTGGAAAGAGTGTAACTTCTGTTGAAAGAAACACTGTTGACGACAAATTTACGACATACAATTATACTCAACGCCATCCAAACCAAATCAACACTTAGTGACTTCAGGCACACACCAACAAACACACGCTAACTTATTTCTCTCCAAAAACAAAGCAGGTTTTTGCGTACCATCCATAACCCTGCCGTAGAGGTCATTAGTGGTTCTGAAGTACGACCTACAGTTTTTCTAGCCCGATTGCCCAACCATTCGTCACCATATCCAAGGGCACTTGAGTATATTTTTCTTACTTTAACTTTACGTATGCATTAGTGGGCACGCATCGTATAGTCAAATCAAGTGTAAGTTATTTTTCTACTAATCCATTATAATATATTTGTGTGGTTGATTGTCATTGACATATGTTCTCCATCATGTCGTCATTGTTTGATTTCATCGATATGGGTTTAAATTAAAGTTACGAAGGTGATGAATTAACAGAATGGGAGTGAGAACAAATACGCAAGAATACCTACTTGTTCAGGAAAAAGCTGCCGGGAACGCGGGGTGGAAAGAGGCAGCTGAAAGAAAAGGGCCCTAAAACCAAAAAGGGAGAGATTGGGAAAAGGGTGCCAAACAAGCTGAGATAGACAGTGAACTTAAGAAAGCAGAAATAGCAGCTCAGAGTAAGAGAGAAGAACTTTAACTACAGTTGAAAATGAAACAACTGGACACTGAGACTGCAATGAATAAAGAATCAAAGAAATCTGAAAGACTGAAAAAGAAAACCAGTATAAAAAGTACCCAGGTATCGTTCGTAACTATACCTCGGTGGACTGCATAGCAGCCTTTACCCAAAATTGAGACTTTAATGAACATTACCAAGTTCCACTTTCGGAATGGAATATTTTATATGAGGAGTCTTTCTGGGGAACCTTTGAAAGTCATTGAAACCACCCAAAGACCTCAGAAAAGAGTACCATTACATTAAATCTAAAATAATGGCACATTTCATGCTAGATGAAGCAGGGTACAGAGAAAATTCAGTAAACTGAGTCCAAAATCAACTCAAACGTTCTCTGACTACCTCTGTTTAGTCCGAGACATTTTCAGCAAATGGACTTCATCAGCCAAAATTAACAATGTATCACCAAATGTTAACTGAGTCCACTCCAGTATTGAAACCCATATCATCATTTGTGTATGTAACATCATTGCGTGAAAGGATAATGAAATCATGTGAAATTGCTAAAAGTGCACTAAAACTATTGGTGCTACTTACAGACAATACGCAGACAAGGTAACAGGACTATAACATTGACAGCTGGACAGGACGTTCTACTACTATTACCTAGTGACAGACAACTACTGACAGATTCTTGGCAGGGACCTTTTAAAGTGACAAGACAAATCTCTCCTGTTGACTACGAAATCCTGATAAAAGACAAACACAAAATATTTCACATCAATATGCTAAGACCATACTTCAACAGAGACAACGAACAAGACGATACGACAGCTTGCACCGTGATAATAGATCACGAAGATGACGATTCTAGCGACGAGATTCCAACACCTACATTAGACACGACAAAGCTTGAAGGATATCAAGATCAATCCAAACCTAAGTCAAGCAGAGACAAACAGGTGCAAACAGTTGATACAAGAGTACAACACCATCTTTTCAGACAACCCAGGACAAACAGAGTTAGTACAGCATCACATCACACTCACATCAAAAAACACACCCATAAGATGCAGACCATACACAATACCATTACATTACAAGGAACAACTACATCAGGAAATCATTAACTTTAGAAAAAAACAACATCATCAGACGATCCCTATCAGACTTCTCTTCACCCATGGTCATTGTACGGAAAAAGGACAACACAATACGACTTTGCATAGATTACAGAAAACTGAACAAAATAACTGTTTTAGATCTTGAACCAATGGCAAATACGGACGATCTTCTGACAGAACTGACTGACGCTAAGTTCTTCACGACCCTTGACATGGCTAAAGGTTACTGGCAGATTGCTGTACATGAAGACAGCAGACATCTAACAGCTTTCGTCACGCCTTGGGGACTGTACGAATGGTGCAAACTTCCATTTGGGCTAGTCAATGCCCCAGCCACATTTGTACGCATGACACGACTCCTCCTATCTGACATTCCTAATATAGTTTCCTATATTGACGACATCTGTGTCCATACAGAGACAATGACGGAACATATAAAGATACTGGAACAGACACTAGAACGTATCAGACAGCACGGACTGACAGTGAAGCCTTCAAAGGTGAGCATGGCTTACCAAGAGATATCATTTTGGGGTACAGAATATCAATGGCTTTGTCATGACAGACAACAAAATTGTCTCGAAAATTCTAAAACTGTCACTTCCAACAAATAAGAAACAAGTCCGCAGTTTATTGGGACTTATTAATTATTACAGGAACTTCATTCCTGATTTTTCAGAACTGACTGAGGTTTTTTCTAACTTACTAACCAAAAATAAACCCGAAAAAGTTGTAAACGATGAATGCCTACGAAATGCATTTGATAAAGTTTTGGCACACTTTTCTGATAAGAATACACCTAATCTCATCCTTAAATTGCCCAACATTCGTTTACCTTTCAGATTGAGAACAGATGCTAGCTCCATTGCGATCGGTGCAGTCCTTTTGCAGGAATACAACGACATCCTGCATCCCGTCTGTTTCTATCAAGAAAACTAAGACCCCGAGAGCGGGCCTGGTCCATTCCGCAGTTAGAGGCACTGGCCTTAGTAGAAAGTGTAACAAAGCTGTCCAAATATCTTCTAGGACGTCACTTTATCATTGAAACTGACAACAGTCCATTAAGGTATATCAATTCCACAGTACCATCAAATAACATGATTGCTCGCTGGTCCTTGAAGCTTCAGAATTTCAGTTTTGAAGTTCACCATATTCCCGGCAGATTGAATACAATCGCCGACCTTTTGTCCCGTTGTCCGACAGACCAGTAAGCAATGTCTGAGTGCACTGTGTAATATTACACTCAGCCCAACACAGCCACCAATGAGTGAATTTTTTTCCATTCACCTACTGTGTAAGGTCAATAATCAAAATTGTGATACGGTTTGCAGACCGACATGTATAAAATACTTATTTTAATCAATTCATGTAATGAGTGTAGTATAATTGTGTAGTGTTGTGTTTAGAATGAGAACGATATTAATTGTATATAGACACCAACAACAGTGTCACAAACGCTTAACCAATTATCAAAAGCGACTTTACCATTGTGACATTTGTGGTGAAATTTTCACCGTGATATTTTAACATGTGCAAATGTGGACCGAACATTGACTCCTACATCACCTCTACAGCAAATGTGATCCAAATTGTTCAACGTGTGAACACATCGGAAATAAGAACATTCCATCATAATCCGTTGTCATACTATAACATCAGACACGAACTGTGAGAACATTCTACTATCGTTCCGAAATAAAACCGGATCATTGTGTTCAGAAAATGTAACATCAACCAAATTTTTCGTTTCGTGTGCATTTCCGGTGTAGTTTAAAAAGTTAACTTAATTAGCAGACTATGTACAAATTTCCAAAAATTTATGACACTTGTAAAATCCTTTCGAATCTATAAAATATAATATACAAATTGTGTACTTATTTATTTTGATTAGTGTAATCTTAGAATCATATCTTGATTAATGTATTCATATTATCGACTTTTTCGTTAATAGAAGAAACGTCAAGCAATGACGCTAAGAAATTAAATAATTATTGTAATGTATGGAATTTCTTAAATGTCAAAATTACTTCCTTGCATTTGTGAATTACATCAAGGGCCATAATTGAAACATATTCATTAATGTATATTGTATAGATGGACATTTTGTTGCTCAAATGTTTGGCACAGCAGGTAGGCGTCCACCAAGCATGTCATAGAGCTGCCAACATTGCAAACCAACATAAGAGCTCCTGACCAAATGAGGGGCAGTTTAAGTGTTTAATACGACTAATACAAAGCCGTATTTCAGTCTGGCTAGATGGTTTGTTGCAAAACAATCATATTATTACTTTTTTTTCAAATAGCTGCGAGGTAGATGCGTGAAGCTGGTGCTACTGATCTGACTGGGTATTATTGCAATGAAGGTAACCAGGCATCAGGGGGATGAAACCTGAATTGTGTTAAAAATTGTACTTCATTTGTCATTTTCAATGCAACTTACATTTTTTTTTTGTATATATTTCTATGCCTTATATGTATTTTCATGCATACCACTGGGAAAGAGTAGTCTCTGACATGAAAATTAACACTACCCCAGTATATACATACATCATAAATGAAAGATGGCATCTTTCATTGAAGTACCCGGGGAGAATGTCAGAGCCTAAGTGTGCAGCAACATCGTTACGGGGCCCCCGGCGGACAAGAGTTGTCGGCTGGCAGAGATTCTTACCTGACAGCGCGACCAGCGCTGACGACAGACGCACGCAAAGCCACGTGACCCCACGAGAGGCAGTGGGCAGTGGTGTGTTAATCTCAGACCAAGCTGGGACTGGACATCTGAAACGGACGTGTGTGTCGAGAGCAAGCGTTTTGTGTGAATCTCCGTGGTTGTGAGCTGAACGACTGATATCGTGAGCGTTAGACCTATGAGCTGTTTTGTGGTTGTGAGTTATCTGTTGTACATTGCTGTAACTATTGTTATGTATTTAATGTGGTAATAAATCCATAGAACTTGTTGCTGTGTCTTACGTCGAATTACGTTTGTACTTGTACTGTCTCACATGTGTTAGCCAACGAGCCTAATAGAAGATCCTGACAGATACCATTGAGTCGCGCAGGACCCGAGTAATCTAGAACTTCTCGAAAGAGCTGGTCACTACGTCCATGATTCCGTGGACACTGATGTGGCCCGCCGAATGCGGGGTCCACGAGGAACTCGGACAGAGTTACCGCCCGTGTCGAGTAGGACACGCGGAGACCGGCAGAGGACAGACGGACTTGAGAGAGACAACAAGGCCTGCCTGAGAGGGACTCATAGATATTCATAGATATACTTAGGCTAGATAGTGTGCTAGATTGTTGTATGACAACTATATGTTTGATGTTTAACTATCTGTGATATGTAATATAAGAGAGCGCGGGTCTGTTTACCCACTGCGCCAATTGTACACTTCATACAATAAATGTTCTATATCCTAGCGAACAGTGTATTGTTGCCTGTATGAACCCGAACCGTTATTTAGATCAGAGTAAGATGATGACAATATACAAATCTTTTCAAACAGAATTGGCACAATCAGATATCATATAGACAACTTAGGAACACACACGCATTTTTTCAAATAGATTTAGCACATCACCATCATCAAGTACCATGCCGACAGGTATGGGCGGTCATGGTTTGCCATCTCACACGGCCACAATCTCAAATCAGGTCTGTGTTCTTGTCCCGACCATGCCATGCTGCCAAACCATCAAGGTATTTATCCCTTATCTTCCGTTGCTCTCTTCCCCTCAACCACAAAACGATGGAAATATAAACATGTCTGCATTCAGCATTCCGGGAATCATGAACAACGTATAATAGGCGAAACAGTTGTTCTCAGCACAGATTACTTGAAATAATTTCGCTAAACTGCACATATACGCTACATAAACATTCTCATAGAATTTAAGATGGTAATATCGACCGAAATGAAATATGTCCTGTTTGGACGAAGACACAAACTAATAATTTCACTATTTCACTCACATCCCATTACATCCAGAGTGAGTTCTCATTTCATTCATTCATTATGTGCCATGCTGATAAGCGTGGGCGGTCATGTTTTGCCATCTCACTCGACACCAGAGTCGTGAATCAGCTCCGTGTTTCTGTCTCGACCATGCCGCGTAGCCAAGCTATCCATGTATTTAATTCTTGGTCTTCCACTTGGTCTGTTCCCTTCGATCTTGCCAGTTGTCACAAGTTCTCCAATTCATTTCTTCTCATAAAAATGCCCAAAAATTTTGACTGTCTACGTCTAATTTCGTTAATCAGTTTACGATCCTCATTGTGTCTTGAATGGTTTGTTTATTGGTATTTCTGTCTGTCCATGATATTCTTTGCATTTTCTTTAGAAACCACATCTCCACAGCTATCAGATGTTTTTCAGGTTGTCTGCTCATTGTCCAGGCCTCACATCCATATAAAAGAATAGGCTCTATGTATCCCCTCAACACTCTTTTTATCGTTTCAATTGACATCATTTTATTGGTCAGAATGTTTTTCATATTGCAAAGGCTACCTTCGCCATGACAATTCTTGTTCTAATCGCTTCAAGGCATCTGCCATCAGATGTTATGACTGTTCCGAGATAGTTGTATCGATTCACTTGTTTAAGAATATTCCCATTTACTTATATATTACATTGTGGTATTACTTCCTTCCTAGTGGCGACCATAATCTGTGTCTTCTTACAACTCAATTCTAACGCCAATTGTTCACTGTGTGCAACAACCGCATCTAATACATTTTGCAGGTCCTGTTCATGTCCTGAATGTCGATGATATCGCCAAACATAATGTTCTTGGCATCTGTGAAGAAGGTAGTTTGCCATTGCTTTCCTTATTAGCAGTGACCATACTGGTCAATGACTGTAGCCATTGTCTCCTCAAAAAAGAGATCCTCTGTCTACCGTCGTGAAGCTGGAGACCATAACCCCACTACTATCTGTCGGCTGCTCTTCAACCTCATCCACCACCTGCACCCATGGCTTCACGTAACCCTGATCGGGGGCTAAACGGGTACGCCACGTTGCCCAAGAGTGTCTCTTAGGCCACCTTACTTCTTCGTTTAGGGGATACCCCTACCCCGCCACCCGTTCTCATTTACAGCTCCTATTTCTCACACAAGAATTAATGACATCACTAAACAAAGAACACACACATCAACGGGTGCCTAAAAACCAAAGATGGCAAATTCATAATAGAAAAAGATCAGATTTTACACGCGTGGTCAGATTATGCGAAAGACCTTTATGATGATACAAGAGAAGAACAATATCATCATCGGAATAATAATGAAGGACCATCAATTTGAAGATGGAAGTTCAGAATGCTCTTAACCATATGAAAACTGACAAGACCCCAGGTACAGATAACATCACAATAGAATGATCAATGCCTTAGAAGAATATTGGAATAGGACCAAGTCACCAGAATGCTGAACGCAATATACGATACTGAGATATACCTCATGAATTATTGTAATTCTATATTTATTGCAAATCCCGAAGAAATCAGGAGCCTTGGATTGCGATCAACATCAGAACATTAGTATAGATGAGTCCAATCACAAAGATTCTGCTGAGAATTATCATGCAAAGAGTTAGGAAGAAAATACAACCCGAATAGGACGAAGAACAATGTGGGTTTTGTAGAAGGCAAGGGCACAGTACAATGCTGTGTTATACTGAGAACAGTAATTGAACGTTCTATAGAAGTAAACAAAGATCTATAATCTTTGCTTTATGACTACACAAAGTCTTTCGATAAAGTGAGACATGTCGACATGATAAGGATGCTTGAAGATCTACAAATTGATGGGAAAAACCTTAGACTTGTAAAAAACATATATTGGAAACAACAAGCTTCCATTAGAATTTATAACGATGTAGGTCAATATCAGCCTATTAAAAGAGGCGTGCGACAGAGATGTGTAATGTTTTTCATATCTGTTTTCCCTGTACATCACATACATTGGCACCGTGCCGTCTTGACAGACAATAGTTTGTGCTTTAAAAGGCATAATAACTTTTACCTATGGCGATAGCGAATGTGACTGATAAGGCCAATTTGCGCTGTAAATGTCCGTTCACAGTGGGTGCATGTGAACACGTGGCATTTCCACCATCCCGCACCATCTTACGTCTCACACGCTCGGTGTTGTGACTTATCTGCGATAATTTCTCCTTTGTCTTTATTCCATTTCTGATGTTTGCCCTCCATGCAACACGTTCAGCGGCGACTTGCTCCAATGTGCATTATCAATGCCTGTATCAATCATGTCCCGCTTACACACATCTTTGTATCGTAGTAGAGGCCGACCCTGAGATCTCTTACCCATCTGTAATTCACCAAAAAAGATGTCCTTTGGTATTCTACCATCATCCATCCTCCTACGATGTCCTATCCATCTAAGTCTACGAAGACTGAGCATGAAAAAACTGTCACACAACCTGATCTTTCCAATACTTCAGTATTTGTGATTTTGTCTTGCCACTTAATACCAAGAATTCTTCGCAGACACCGCATATGAAAGCTGTTTAAATGTTTCTCTTGGTGTGAGTAAGTTGTCCAGGTTTCACTGCCATAAAGAAGAGTACTAAGGACACAGGCTTGATAGACAAGGACTTTTATTTTGGCAGTAAGCTTCCTGTTCTCCCAGACTCTTTTTCTTAACCTTTCATTATTGTTGCTGCCTTACCAATCCGGATGTTGATTTCCTGATCTAGGGATAATTTGCTATTTACCACTGATCCTAGATATGTAAAATGGTCTACCATCTCTAGTCAGCGTCGTCAATATAGATTGATGGTACCCCATGTGCACCTTGTGACATAATCTGTGTCTTCTTTTTGCTAATTGTTAAACCAATTCAGTTTTCCCTGTACAGTGAAAATATCCTTAGAAATATAGAAGATATGGAATGGAATCAACATGGGGGACGATACATCAATAACATTAGATATGCAGATGATACAGTCTTGATTGCAGACAATGAACAGGACCTGCAAAATTTAGTAGGCGCGGTTGTTGCACTCAAGTGAATCGATACTGTTATCTCGGCACAGTCATAACATCTGATGGGAGATGCCTTGAAGAGATTAGAACAAGAGTTGCCGTTGCGAAGGTAGCCTTTTGCAAGATGACAAGCATACTGACCAATAAAAATATATCAACTGAAACGAGAAAAAGAGTGTTGAAGTGCTATATAGAACCTATACTTTGTATGGATGTGAAGCGTGGACAATAAGCAGTCAAGCTGAAAAACAGCTGATGGCTGTGGAAATGTGGTTTCTGAGGAACATGCAAAGAATACCATGGACATACAAAAAGACCAATGAACAAGTGCTTCAAGAAACAAATGAAGATCGTAAACTGATTAGAGTCATTAGACGTAGACAGTCACAATGTTTTGGACATGTTATGAGAAGAAATGAATTGGAGAACTTGGTGACAACTGGCAAGATCGAAGGGAACAGACAAGGGGAAGACTGAGAAGTAAATACCTGGATGGCTTGGCCACGCGGCATGGTCGAGACAGAAACACGGAGCTGATCCACGACTCTGGTGATCGAGTGAGATGGCAGAACATGACCGTCCACGCTTATCGACATGGCACATGATGGATGGATGGATTTCTCACGAAGTCGATGCTGTGGTGAAGGATTTACGAACGCAGTTCATAATCCAGCATACACGTTCGAAACAGTTGCAGGCGATTTGGAACAGACCGTCATGTGCTGATGTTCATACAATGGTATAAGCCACGCGGCACACCCCGGACACAGCCAAATTATCATAGCACAATATTAAAACGTTACCCATCGTAGGCTATAGCTCAAGATTGCCCGATCGCCGCGACTTACGTCCGTCAATCGATGTGGACCCGAACGATCAGGACTTCTCACTGGCAAGGCACACCAGGTAGCCTAAAATCCAGTGAGCAATAATCAAATTTGTTATTTGGTTGTTTCGGGATTTGAAATTTAAATATTGAGTACAACCCACTACCGGCAACGCTGATCGTATTCTGGTATGAACCTAAGGCCTATCCACGTCAATATGGAAGCACTATACTCGAGTTTCGCTCTCGTTTGAGCTCATCAGTTGTGCATATCCTTGACGGATCCGGAAACAGACCCCGGATCACTGGCGTGTGAAGCGGGTGTGTAAACCACGCGGCACACGCTGGACACAGCAAAATAATCATAACAGAATATTGCAACGTTACCCATTGTAGGCTATAGCTCAAGATTGCCCGATCGCCGCGACTGACGTCCGTCAATCGATGTGGACCCGAACGATCAGGGCTTCTCACAGGCAAGGCACACCAGGCCGACTAAAATCCAGTGAACAAAAATCAAATGATTATTTGGTTGTTTCGGATTTGAAATTTAAATATTGAGCACAACCCACTACTTGCAACGCTGATCGTATTCTGGTATGAACCTAAGGCTTACGCCAGTGATCCGGGGCCTGTTTCCGGATCCGGTCAAGGATATGCACCACTGACGAGCTCAAACGAGAGCGAGACTCGAGTATAGTGCTTCGATATTGACATGGATAGGCCTTAGGTTCATACCAGAATACGATCAGCGTTGCCAGTAGTGGGTTGTGCTCAATTTTTAAATTTCAAATCCCGAAACAACCAAATAATCAATGGTATAAGCGCCAGTCGCTCAGAAAGCAATGGCAAACTACTGAACGTAAACTTGCCAAGAAATCACAGTCAACAAATGCTGGGGTTGGCTGCGACGGCCTGTAAAGAAGGATATGTAATTAACTTTTACAGAAAGAGATTTCCCATGAGCATCTTACAGACGTTTAGCGTTGCGTCGTCCGTGTTACAATATAAATAGCACCTGGCCTTTTGCGTACAACCGCACGAGGTATTTTCTTTATTTTAACACTTTCTCCCGTCACTAAATAATACCATTTATCTCCATCTTATGACCCATGACTCCTCTACCTTAACTGGCTCGGAAACTGTTGTGGAATATAAAAACCTGTATCAAATTTCAATGGACCAAGTTTCTATAGATTAAATTTCAACAGATCAAATTTCTGTAATACACATTTCTAAAGAGTAGTTGTAAAAACTTCCCAGTTAGTGCGCTCTCTTCTTTACATCGATTTTGTTACTGTGCAATATGCTGTTTGTTGCAACAGAACTTATTCAAATTCTCATGATGGACAATGTTACAGTATAACATATTTCACTCTAAATACTGTCAATAATGTATTAGTAGTTACCACATTTCCAGTGCCAATCATCCATTGGTCATTTAGTATGGTAGCTATTTCCAATTATAGTTACTTTTCTTCTGGAGTAAACTGGGCAGGCCGAGAGAGGGATCATGCTGTATGGCAACACATGGTCTTTATAATTCAGTCCACGGCTTTGTGCTGTGGAGATTTGTACAGCAAGTGAAAAGTAGGTTATGCTTAAGGAACCACGTTATAAAACAGCGGAGGGGTTTATAGTGTATGCTGTGGATCATAAGAGGCGGGACTGATTTGCGGCAAACAGCAGACACCGCAGCCCTTGATTGATAGGAGGAAGATTGCATTCTTAACTGACTCAAACAAAAAGTAGGTTTGAACCAGACATGGTACACAATCAAATGAACAAGTATTATAATGTAAATGGGGGTCACCATGACCGAATGGATAAACATCCGGTGTGCTGATGCCGAGGTAAGGGACTAAGGCAGTGGTTCTCAACCTTTTTTGGCCCGTTCCCCCCTTCACCATATTTTAGGACGTCATCCCCCCTCACCATATTTTTAGAACGTCATTCCCCCCCCCCCCCCCCCTTTCGTATTTCCTCCCTAAAAATTTCCCCCTGCCCCTACACAGCATACGTAATAATTGAAGCTAAATTTAATAGCACATACTAAAACAAGTCTAGACGTCCACATAAACGTGATTTGTGGGTCTATTACTTTATAAAATGAATTTTAGAAGGGTGAGACGTACAGAACCGTAAAGTAGGAAGGGAAAAACACGATCAAGTAATCGGTTCTTGTATTAACGCAATCTTGAAATAATCTTCATTCCCCCCCTGGAAAGCCCAAAATTCTCCCCCTGGGGGGGGGGGGGGGGGAATTCCCCACCGGTTGAGAACCATTGGACTAGGGATTCAACCTCTACAATGCACAGTTGGACTAAAATGTTGACTTCTCGTCCGACTTTGACTTTGGACGTAATCTTCTTCTTCTTCGTTCATCCGGAGTTTTTTTTTTCCGGATGTGATTGCGTTGTGCCTGTTTACAGCAGAGCTGCGTTCTTGCGCCGTTAGGCCGACACATCCGACTTCTGCGGGCATTTGTTGACCGGGTTAACCTTCCCGGGGGTTTCTTAGGACGTTTGACTCTCACTGTTGTGGTGTTATCCCCCATCCCAGCTGGTCCATATAGAACAGCCAAAGATCCTGGTCAGCCCTCAAGGGAAGGCAGGGGCAGACCATGGGCATTCCCCGCCATCCAAGGAGGCTTCCATACTTGCAGAGCCGATACATAGCGCTCTGGTACTGGGCTCACCCAAGGAATCGTCACGTCCTGCACATGGCTGCTTAGCCTCACTTCCGTATATTGGGCCTTCCGTTCACCATAGGCTGTTCTTCCGGAAACCAGAAGTATGCAGTCTGCAGATGACATCCACACAGTGAGCTTTCGATTCGGACTTTCCATGTAATGGATTTGCTATCCAAGCAATATTCCATTTCGTGCCACTAGGACACTTTTCCACCTTTTATGAAGCCCACACAGTGGGCTTTTGATTCGGACTTTCCACGTAATGGATTTGCTATCCAAGCAATATTCCATTTCATGCCACTAGGACACTTTTCCACCTTTCATGAAGCCCACACAATGGGCTTTTGATTCGGACTTTCCACGTAATGGATTTGCTATCCAAGCAATATTCCATTTCGTGCCACTAGGACACTTTTCCACCTTTTATGAAGCCCACACAGCGAGCTTTCGATTTGGACTTTCCACATAATGGATTTGCTATCCAAGCAATATTCCATTTCATGCCTCTGGGTCTTCATGCACCTTTAAATGTCAACCTGTATATAGTTAAAGTAAGCTGCGGTCAACTTGAGCTTGTTGATATCTCCATAGAGCTTGTCCTCAAATGAAGCAGGTGTGGGCCAAAATATCTTTCTCTGTTCTGCATACGTTGGGCAATCCTGCAGCAAATGTTTTGCTGTCATTTTTCCAGTTCTACAATTACATTCATCGGTATCTCCTATCTTTAGTTTATTGAACAAGTGGTATTTCAGCCTGTTATGTCCTGTGCGGAGTCTGAAGATTGCTACTTGTTCTCTTCGGTCGAGTTTGTAATATGCATCATCCTTCTGATGGCCTGGATGCTCTGATTCCCATTTGGTTCTATAAGTGCTTTTTATCAACCTCTTTGCCTCATTATAGGTTATGTCTATGTCAGGCTGTGGTAGTCGTCCGCCCTCTTTTGCCAGTCTGTCAGCCTCTTCGTTTCCAGGTATACTGCAATGTGATGGGATCCACTGTATTACAACTTTTTTGGATTTCTGGCATAGACCATGGAGTGCTGCTCTTAGGTCAGTTAGTTCTGTGCTGTTATTGCTCTTCAGTATTGAGACAGCTGACTTTGCATCTGTGAAGATAGCTATTTGCTTCTCTTTATTTTCCTCCATCAGGAGCATTTCTGCTGCAGTTTTCAGAGCCTCTACCTCCGCTTTGAAGTTACTTGAAAATTTTCCAGTTGCCATTGAATGTGTTTTTTTCACTCCATTTTTTAAATTTAGGAGAACTCCTCCTCCTCCATTCTCTATTGAATTTTTGGCTGATCCATCTGTATATGCATGGGTCCAATTCCTGCTTGGGTAATGTTCTTTTATGTAGTTTAGGGTTATTTCTCTTCTTTCGGTTTCATGCTGAGTGTTCTTTTTCTCAATACCAGGAATGTTTTCTATCATCTCAGGCAGTTGCTGCTGTCGCCAAGCTGGGAACTTGTGTGCATTGTGTATGGGCTTGACTGTTGATATGTTAAGAATAGGATCTGCCCTAATCCTTCGTTTTGCAGTTTCTACAAAGTTGCTACGCTTCAGTCTTCCCTTTCCAAAACCATTAAATCTGTTGTACATAGGGTGGTCTGTCAATCTTCTAAATTTTTCTGCTTGTTGCTGGGCTCTGCTATCTCTTCTATCCTGCATTGGTTGTAAACAAGTGATCTTTTCTAGTTCATTAATAGGCGTTGTCTTCAGGCTTCCAGTTATGATTCGCATTCCTTGGTTTTGGACTCTACTTATTTTGTTAAAGTTTGACTTAGCTGCTGTTGCCCAAGCTGCAATGCCATATTCCAGTACTGGCCTCACCCGTCCAGTATATAACTTCTTGAGAACTTTCTCATCTGCTCCCCACGTTGTACCAGCAAGCTTTTTCATGATTGCCATTCTCTGCCTTGCTCTTGTTCGATTTTTCTCAACCTGTGTCTTCCATGTCAGGCGACGATCAAAGGTGACTCCTAGATAGTTTGGATTTTCTTCATGTCGCAATATTTTTCCATTCAATACCAGCTTAGGTTGCTGAGGTTTATTTGAGAGGGAGAACACTGTGCATGTTGTTTTCTCCTCACTTATCTTCACTAGCCATGATTTTGACCAGTCCTCTAGCGCTAATAAGGCTTGCTGTATTCTGCTGTTAGCTGTGCTAATATATTCTTCAGATGTCCATATGGCTAGGTCATCTGCAAAGGAGGATGTGTGTACTCTGGCTGGAAAATTTTCTGTGATGTCATTTATATATGCTAGGAATAATGTTGGTGAAAGAACTCCTCCTTGGGGGACACCTTGCTCCAGCAGCATCATTTTGCTTGTTTGTCCTTGTACTTTTGTCCTGGCAGTTCTGTTCTCAAGGTAGTGGCTGATCCATTTATACATTTTTCCACAAACATGCATGTTTTGCAGTTTTACTTTCAGTCCTTCCTTCCATACTTTATCAAATGCTTTTTCTAAATCTATCCAGACTGCTAGTGTGTGCTTTTTCTCTTGGAAGGCATCCTCTATTTCCTGAGCTATATAGGTTATTTGATCTTCAGTGGATCTGTACTTTCTGAATCCTGCTTGGTGTGGTGTTAAGAGTTTGTTTTCTTCCAGATGCCATGTTAGCCTGCCATTGATAATGCGTTCCATTAATTTTCCTACACAGCTAAGTAGACTGATAGGTCGATAGCCATTTGGTTCTTCCAGGTCTTTTCCTTTCTTTGGGACTGGTATTAGTATAGCTTCCTTCCATGCCTGTGGGACTATTCCTCTCTTCCAGCTGTTATTTAGGACTGCTAGTAGTTTCTTCTTTGCCTTGGTGCCTAGTCCTATTAGCATTTCATTTGTGATTCCATCCTTTCCTGGTGATTTCTTCTTTTTTAGGGTATTCATTGCCTGTTCCATTTCTTCCATTGTTAGATTTGCCATCATATATTCTGCTGCTGTCTCTGTATTTCTATGATGTATCTGTTTGTCTTTGATTGCTTTCTTCTGTTCAGTTGTAATATCAATGTGGTTTGCATTGGCATAGTGTTCCATTAGTGCATTTGCAGCCTTTTTTCCTGTAAGCAAGGCATTTCCTTGTTTAATTGTTATTTGTTTGTTTCTAGGTCCTTCATTGTTCATGGCTTTCACTAGTTTCCATAGTTTGTTTCCATCCCTGTCAAAATTCAGGTTTTCTGTTTTTTCCCTCCAACGATCTCTTGTTGTTTGATTTACTGTTCTTTTATATTTTGCTGAGATGGCTTTGAGAGAGGTATTCGCTTCAATTGTTTGTTCTCTCTCTGCTGTCTTCCTGGCATCTTCAACTTTGTCCTCCAAACTTTGTAGTTCTTCAGTCCAGTATGGTTTGTAATTTTTCCTCGCTCCTCTTGGAATGGACTCAGTGGCTGCCTGTATTATTGCTCTGTTTAGACTTTCCACCATTTGCTTCATGTTGCCATATCGTGTATTTATGTTTTCACAATATTTGTCTGTTAGTGTGGCAAATCTGTCCCAATCTGCTCGTTTGTAATTCCAGCGGGGCAAGGGCTTTTGCTCCTGTGGAACATACTCCATATTCATTACAAGCTTGATTGGTCTGTGGTCACTACCTGCTAATTGGTCCAGCACATGGCGATCGATTTTGTGGAGGATGTCTCCTGTGCAGAAAGCTAAGTCTGGAGTAGAAGTGGTAATCCATCTTCTGGAGTAGAAGCTCGGTGTGTCATCCGCTTTGTTGAGTAGATGGAGATTTGAGTCTATTTCCCAGTCCTCCACTTCATCTCCTCTTTTGTCAGTATCTGGGTATCCCCATCTTTCTGAACGGCTATTAAAGTCTCCGACAATAATGCAATTTGTGTCAGTTATTTTCATGTTTGAGAGTGTAAGATCCTTATCTGCTGGGCTATAAAGATTGTAAATTCTTATTTTCACGTCCTTTATCATTATATCAACACCTATAATTTCTGTTTGGTTGTCAGAGATCACAGATACTTCGCTGCAAGGTATTGTATTTCGTGTAAGTATTAGAACTCCTCCTTTATGTCCTTCGCGGTCGAAACGTGTGGCCTGATATCCCCTGACTGAAAATTTGTGCTTGGCGTTGAGGTGTGTCTCTTGAATGCATGCCACATCTATTCTATCTTTATGAAGACGCTGTGTCAGGGATTCTTTCTTGTTATAAACTCCTTCGGCATTCCACTGTAGTATGTTGAGTGTCCTTGGTATTTGGTCAATAGCTCTTAACCTACTCCTCTGTGCCTTGACTCCACAGCACAGGGGAAGGTGACCACCAGTAGTCATGGGTGGACCCCCTCGAGGCAGGGGGCCCGGCACTATCACCGCCTGATGGGACTTCACGGGATTAGCACCATAACGATTAATTTTCATCTGTGGCATCATGAAATGATAAAGTTACGTTGCACTGCTTTGTCAAGCCTGTGGCTCAGTACATCCGATTTCGACAAGCATATTTTGGGGTGCTTTCCCTAGCCTTTGACTGTCCCCAGTCTACCTACAAGGCAGCAGGTTTGTGCGTCACTTCGTCTGGTCCCTCTCCCTTGACCTGTCCGACATGGGTGACCCTACCAGTAGCTGTGCTACCGTCGGCATAGCTCTTGGGGTCATTGGAACGCGGAAGCCCCTCTACCTCGTCAAGGTGGACGCACGGCAGAGGGGGGACGTAAATTACAAGTACCTCTGAAGTCGGAGTGGATTCGCCTGATGGCGAGGGACACTAGAAATGGGGAAAGCTAATTCACAAGCAAAATTCAATCCAAAAATTACTAGAAGTTGTGTGTATTGGCACACACAAGCCAGGCAACCCAAGCAAACCTATAGTCCTCGGCCTGCTCTTGTCCTACTGAACGGATTTCAGAGTTCCTAGACAGCATATTTCAGTCGTTGGTTACTAGTCTCTGTCGGATAAATAGTTGATGGCTCAACCCCAAAAGAGATCAAAGGATCCAGAGTTCCTCTATTCTCAATGTGATCCTGTCCGTTAAAATTAATTTAGCTGTTACTGGCTCGAATGATTTGAGACCATTAAAATAGAGTTTTGGAGAACCCAGGGATACCTCAGGAAAAACTGAAATTTTTACTGAGTATCCAAAATGTCCTTTGGGTGGTTCCTTGCCTCTCCTCTACCAACTAAATAATTAATCTAGGGTAATTGCTTACAACAATTTTACTATGACAAGAGAACTCTCAAAAGAGAAATAACCCGCAATTTTCATCATTTATTATATCTATATAAATGAAGTTGGTGCATATACATGTAATAACATACAACAATCAATGCAGTACAATTACCAGATTATTTACATATTCATCTCTAACTAATTATCTATCTCCTGGCTGTGCCACTGTATCATACATGATCCTCAGAGTTGCATCCGTTCTTAATTATAAATATTGAGCCTCTTCTGCTGGCCTAATCTGTGGAAAGTAAACTGGGTACACCATGGTTGGTTTCCCATCCAGTTCTTGGATTTCGGTAGCATTCAGTCAGTGTAGAATATTCTGGAGAGTTCTTTTATTTTTTTCCCGGTTTTATTTAATCTTTTGGCTCATCTAGTGTTTCTTCCACCTATACCTAGGAAAAAGGATATTTAATACCTGTCCTGGAAAGGTGGTGAAAATTGGCAGGAAATTGCTGTGGAATAGTATTTGGCCTCACTATCTCAGCTGCCTCACTCAGTTAAGTGGCTACTGCATTCAGTCAAGCTGCTACAACTACTTTCACAAAGTGCTGCATTCACAAAGTCAGGTCTGGATAATGACCACTACCTGAAATTTTAGCATCCATCATAAATCTAAAAGTATCAGCAATATGAACATCAGAACTGAAATGTTCTATATTTTTCTCAAGAATATCACAAAGAAAATACCTAAAAGAATTGTGATCCTAGGAAAAAAACAGTGGAAGGTAAAGAGTCTTGGTGCTCTCAAATAGTTATCCACAACATAATGGGTTGCTCTCCATTCCATCTTCCATTATATGGTGTTCAAGTTTTAGACTAGCAGATGTGCAGTTTCATCTTCACCTATGCCTGTCCTCAGGTCTACCGGTTAAGTCATACCTTGATTGATTTGGAATTGACAACTATATTTCCCATCCCATTCTGTAACTAGTTAATTCTCTTCTTCATCTTTTTCTATTCAAGAAAAAGGGTCTCATACATTAAGGGCTTTTAAAAATCAGTTCCCATTTCAATGAGTATTTGCTTATAAACAATATAAGCACATTATGGTATCATTCTTGTATAGCCTTCAAGTGTATTCTTCTTCATTAATGCTTCAAGTGAGAAGTTTTCTTCTCACTTCCTCATGGATGTAATATTTATATTTATCATCCTCAACAATCATTTATGGTTTCCTGATATCTTATCATTAATATCTGCTCATTAGTCATTGTCCATTACCCAAGCAATTATCATTATATATACATAATATCATTTACAGTCATCACTCATCATTACATATTATAATCATTACCATACATACATCATGCTCCATTATAATCACTTACAGCATTCTATCATTATCAACAATCATCATCCTTGTAGTACATTATTATCATTACACTAGACCACATGTGTTAACAGGAGTGACATGAACTACAAAGTGGGATTTTGCTTATGTACTTACCATTGTACTAAGAATTCTGAGTTTCCTTAAGTCGTAAGTTACTCTAATTCATTGTAGATTGAATTTCATGCTTAAGAAATAAAATGTGATAACATGTGTCTAATGTTTATACTAAGTTGTTAGCTGGAGAAAACAAAACACTGTAGTTTTCTCCTAATGTACAGTGTATCTTATGAGTATGATAAGCTGAGTATAATATTATTTTCGGTTCCTACTAGAGTAATTTCTTAAGAACTCACCATTCAATATCATTTGATAGATTGAGTTGCTTAAAAAATAAAATGTATAGCTTAGGCTAATGATTATACTATACATCAGTTGTTTATACTTTGAGAGAAAATAAACTAACCATGTTATCCTTAATGAATAGTTTATCTATAAACTATAACAATTAAATAATATTATAATTAACTTCTTGAGGACTCACCACACGTGTCAACAAGTCTGACTTACCAACTCTACTTCTGGGAAAAAGACTCACACTAATCTAGATTTAAAATAAATTAAATATGGTGTTTACCTTATTTATCCAGAATGACCTCAACATTTCGACACGTTTCATGATCCTGAATGAGATGCAATTTCTCACAAGCGATGTCCGGTAGGCTGAGGATTTTCTTTTCTCGTGAATTGTGAAACTCCTCACTCCTTCGCGGTTTCACGTCTCATGTCTCATGCTGGCTGATTAACAAACAGGCCATGTCGCTTTGCGTGCTGGCTATTTATACGGTGCCTTTCCGGTTCACATTTTTCATTGTCAATGGGTATATTAGATCTTCAAAGGAAGAAATCTTCAAATTCATCAAAGATAGAGATAGCGTGGTTAGTGTCTTTGATATACTAAGGGAGACTGTGATATACTTTATTTTCACAAACGTAACATGCTGTAATTTCCCGTCGACAATTAAAGCCTGAACACTGCAACAGGATTGTTTGTTCCACACTTTTTCTTTTTTTTTAAAGTGTGGAACAAACAATCCTGTTGCAGTGTTCAGGCTTTAATTGTCGACGAGAAATTACAGCATGTTACGTTTGTGAAATAAATTATATCACAGTCTCCCTTCGTATATCAAAGACACTAACCACGCTATCTCTATCTTTGATTCCATCAGTTTTGCAACCCCTTCTCAGTACCACATCCTTCACTTTAGATGTGACTTCACTCTATACTCTATTCCTCATACTGACGGCCTTAAAGCCTTGGAATATTTTCTTTGGAGAAAAGGCACAACCCCACCATAGCCACTGGACCATTGCTGCGTCTCGCAGAGTTAGTCCTCAACCTCAATTCGTTTGAGTTAAATGGGGACTATTTCGACCAGATCAGCGGTGTGGCCATTGGCACCAGGATGGGTCCTAGTTATGCCTGCCTCTTCATGGGCTATCCGGAGCACCAGGTATGGAGTCAATACACTGGTAGGCTCCAGGAGCTCTACAGGAGATACATCGACGACTGCTTCGGTATTTCAGACATGTCCCTTGTCAGATCTCCAGGACTTCATTCCTTTTTCTCCAACTTTCATCCTAGCATCAAACTCACCTCCACTATTTCTTCGTCGGCTGTCAATTTCCTAGATCTAACAGTCTCTTTAGGTTCCGCTCGTTTGCGTACGACGGTTTATTATAAACCTACTGACTCCCACACATTCCTTCTCTACACCTCCCCTCTCGTATAAGGACTCTATTCCTTTCTCCCAATTGTTACGTCTCCGACGGCTTTGTCAGGATAATAACGACTTCCGTCAAAAATTGCCCACGAAATGTTGGATTTCTTCCGCCTTCGTGGCTATCCTGATAAAGTTTTGTCTACAGCCCTTTAAAGCTGTCAGTCTATCAGTCGGGCCGAGGCTCTCTCCTCCAGGCCTAAACCACGAAACAACAGGCCGATCCTTTCATTAACCTACCATCCCCACAATATTGCTGCCAAGAATATCCTCCTTAGGCATCTATCTATTCTCCAGGCAGACCCGATCACTCGCGATGTCTTTTCAGAGGCCCCTCTGGTGGCTTACAGGCGGGATCGTAACCTCAGGGATGTGCTGGTCCATAGTAGTCTACCCCACCCTCATAGTCTCTTCTTGGTACGATGGCTTGTCTTCGATCACGTTGTAATACCTGCCCATATGTACTTCAAACCCAGAGTCTGGCATTCCCCAAGACCACTTTCCACATTCGTGAGGGTTTCTCATGCACGAGTCGCAACGTTATCTATGCGATCGTCTGCACTCGTTGCGACATGAGGTATATCGGTGAGATAGGCTTACGTCTTGCTGACAGATTCAGGCAACACCTATCTGATATCAGCAGTAGTGCCCAGAAACCGGTGTCCATGCACTTCAACAGTTCTGACCACTGTGGCGTGGTGGACATACAGGTCACGGCGCTCAAATCGTGCGCATCTCACGAACGTGATCGCAAGACGTTGGAAAACAGCCTCATCTTCCAGTTGGGGACACTCTCCCCTCACGGCCTTAATGTCCAACATAGTTTCATTTAACTTCCAACTCCCCCATCCCCTCTTCTCTCTCTCTCTCTCTCTCTCTCTCTCTCTCTCTCTCTCTCTCTCTCTCTCTCTCCTCTCTCTCTCTCTCTCTCTCTCTCTCTCTAAAAACAATCTAACTAAAACAATCGCCACAGAGCCGGCTTTAGTTCACTGCTAATTCGCCCTTCACCGTTCGCCCACATGGGTGTTCTCCCCCACCACCACCCCCGCCCATCAGGCATCTTAGCCAATCCCTGTTACCCATCGACCCGTTTCAATCCTCACATCCGGCCGTCTCCACACTCATCAAATGGTTAGCGCTTTAGACACATTAAACCAAGGCAGGGATTCAGCTAAGTAACCTCTGTATTTTCTATGTAGTGATTATTTTATTAGTTTGGTGTCTGTGTTGTTTTGTTCTGTGCTGACGAAGGCTTTGGCCGCAACGTTCATTTTGTTTCTTGTAATCGGGTTCTAGTAAAGCTCACAATCTACTTATCGTATTTTGGTAATTCATGTGTATTGGCTACGCGAGTTCAAAGCAAGCGTGCCCAAATTAAAACAAAATGTGAATTTCCGTTCATTGATCATTGAAATTGTGGAAGATACCACGAAATAAAGCAACTAACGACGAATGCCTTAAAGAGACTGGCCAAACTAGAACATTATATACAACAATAAGAAAGAGACAAAAAGCTTTTTTTGGGTCATGTGATGAGAAGAGAGGCGCTGGAGAACATCATGGCAACTGGAAAGATCGAGGGGAAGAGAGGCAGAGCTAGACCACGAGAAATGATGCTGGATGGATTGCGACGGTGGCATGGAGGAATATCAACGGCACAGTTGATCCATAAAACCAAAGACCGAGATCTGTGGAGAGTCATGAACGCCTACGCCAGTCGACACAGCACTTGATGATGATGACCACGAAACATAACAAATAACACGATGACACTGGCATAGTGATATATCATCCTTCTGTCCAAATAGGGGAGTTAGGGGGGGGGGGTCACATATGGCGATATATTATCCTTTGTCATTAAATTAGTTAAGAAACAAGAAAAAACAACGCGAAACACTCTCAGTGAGCTGACACAAGCTAGACAGGATGTGCGCAATGTTGCCAGGCAGTGTGCAAGCGACTATTGGATCAAGTTATGCTAGTACATTTAAAATGCACATGATCAGTGAAACATCAGCGGCATGTATGAATGGATAAAGAAGGCCTGCAGTTCAGTAATCAAATATTTAATATATATTTATATTAATTATATAGCCGGTCTCCCTGGCCGAGGCGTTAGCAGCTTTCCCCGTAACCCCGAATACTCTCGTGGTTGACGTGAGCGCACGAGAACTGGAAGCGGTTCGAGTCACGCCAGTGACTTATGAGCGTATGGATCCTGTCGCTCAGAAAGTCGTGGCGTGCTGATGAGCGTAATCTAGCCTAGGAATCAACATACAGCTGAAAGATGCTGATGTTGACCGCAGTATCCTGAAACAGGATGGAAAAGCGGAAAACAAAATTAATTATATAAATAATAGTTAGTTAGTTAGTTAGTCGCGTTCCAACTTCACAGCAACGGGTCGTCCCCATTATGCTCCGTTCCTGTGCCAGTGAATATCACACAAAACGCCTCCCACTGCCCAATGTGAAAAGTGGAAAAGACAGGAGTCTCGACAAACAACAACCCGCACAGATACACTGTGCATAATGCCCGCCGCCAGAATGTCAACACAATAGTCCCCACGAAACATCCAGTTCATCTCTGATGGAATCGGCAGTCATTTTTCCATCTGGATGTTTCCTAGATGTTCACCCACACAGTACACGAAAATACAGTTCATCGTCGATGGCAGTGGCAGTCAACCATAAGCCCAGCAGCCACGCATTTCTGCATAAGGCAAAAACCGGTCAACTCTGGGACATAGCCAGCTGCCATCGCTCCGAACATGCAGTCACGTTCCAAAAACCTCGGGCAGATTCAGAAGCATTTCACACGAAAACTCACAGCTCACAGTGTCGCGCCACGCACTCACTCAGTAGCAGGGCGACGGAACCATCAAGCCTCCTTAGTCGCCTCTTACGACATGCGTGGTAGGCTACAGTGTTGCTATTCTTTGCTTCCCTTATGGGCCCCGGCAACACACGGGAGTAATTATATATAGTAATTATATATCAATCAATCATGTGCCATGCCGGAAAGCGTGGGGCGGTCATGATTCGCCATTTCACTCGATCACCAGAGTCGTGGATCAGCTCAGTGTTCCTGTCTCGTCCATGCCATGTGGCCAAGCCATCCAGGTATTTTCCTCTCGGTCTTCCTCTTGGTCTGTTCCCTTCGATCTTGCCAGTTGTCACTAAGTTCTCCAGTCCATTTCTTCTCATAACATGTCCAAAAAATTTTGACTGTCTACATCTAATTTCTCTAATCAATCTACGAATTTCATTTGTCTCCTTGTAGTACTTGGTCATTGGTTTTTCTATCTGTCCATGGTGTTCTTTGCATTTTCCTCAGAAACCACATTTCTGCAGCCATCAGATGTTTTCAGCTTGACTGCTCATTGTCCAAGTTTCACATCCATACAAAAGAACAGGCTCTATGTATCCCCTCAACACTCTTTTTCTCGTTTCAATTGACATCATTTTATTGGTCAGAATGTTTTTCATCTTGCTAAAGGCTACTTTCGCAATGGCGATTCTTGTTCTAATCTCTTCAAGGCATCTGCCATCAGATGTTATGACTGTTCCGAGATATGGAAACAGATTCACTTGTTGAAGAATATTCCATTTACCTTGTATATTACATTGTGGTGCTTCGTTTCTTCCTAGTGACGACCATAACCTGTGTGTTCTTCTACAATTATTAATTCCAACCACCAGCTGCTCACTGTGTACAAACATGACCAGCAGTCTACTAATTGTTGCAGATCCTGTGCATTGTCTGCAATCAATACTGTATCAGCTGCATATCTAATATTATTTATGTTTCGTCCTCCAATGGCTGATTCCATTAGGCCTTCTACAATGTCTGAAAATATTGTTCACTGAATAAGGGAAAAAAGATCTTGAGACATTACACATACCCTGCCTAACACCTCTTCTTAATAGGTTGATTATTGTCCTACTTCATTATCAATCCTTATGGCGAGCTTGTTGTTTCCAATATATGTTTTGTATAAGTCTAATGTCCTTTCCCATCAATTTGGTAGATCTGCAAGCATATCCACAATGTTGACATGTCTAACTCTATCAAAAGCCTTTGTGTAGTCAATAAAGCAAAGATGTATATCCTTGTTTACTTCTAAAGCACGTTCAATAACTGTTCGCAGCATATACACAGCATTTACTGTAACCTTTCCTTCTACAAACCCACATTGTTCTTCTTCCCCTATTTCAGGTTGTATTTTCTTCCTCACTCTTTGCATGATAATTCGTAACAAAATCTTGTGATGTGACTCATTATACTAATTGTTCTATGTTGATCACATTCTAAGGTTCCTGATTTCTTTGGGATTGCAATAAATACAGAATTACATAATTCAGAAGGTATATCTCCAGTATCATATAATGTGTTCAGCAGTCTAGTGACTTGCTCTAATCCAAATTCTTCTAAAGCTTTAATCATTTCTGTTGTGATGTTATCTGCACCGGGGGCCTTGCCAGCTTTCATATGCTTAAAGAACATTTTGAACCTCCATCTTTAAAATTTCTGGCCCTTCATTATTAAATCTAATAGCATACTGTTCCTCTCTGTTATCATTATACAGGTCTTTCACATAATCTGTCCATACATGTAGAATCTGATCTTTTTCTATTATGATTTTGCCATCTTTAGTTTTAGACAGCTGTTGATGTACTTGTTCTTTTATTAGTAAGTTCCTGAATTCTTTTGTGCACTAATTTGGTATTTTGACTGTTGTGTTGTTTTTCAATTTCTAAGCACTTTTCCTCAAGCCATGATTCTTTTGCCTTCCTACATAATACTCTGACTTGTCTGTGAATTTCTTCATATTTGGCAGGATTATTTTTGTTGAGTCTTCTTGTTTCCATTAAGTGTAAAATTTCCTCAGTCATCCATTTCTTACGACCCACCTTCTTTAATTTTGGAATAGTTGTTTCTGCAGCCACATTGATTGAATTCTTTAACATTTCCCATTGATCATCCACATCCTGGAATAGGATCTCTAGATCAGACAATATTTCAAATCTGTTCTGTACTTCTATGTTGAATTTGTTTTGTATTTCCTTGTCATTACTCAATGTACACAAGTCATATTTAGTGTTTCCTGTTATATACTTGACTTTCTTCAACTTTATCCTCAATGTTCCTGTGAGTAATCTGTGGTCACTATAACAATCAGCACTGGGAACTGTTTTTGCTACTGTTAGCGCGTTTCTAAATCTTCTGCTAATGAGAATGTAGTCAATCTGGTTTCTAATCCTGCTATCAGGACTCCTCCAGGTCCATAATCTTCTAGGATGTTGCTTGAACCAGGTGTTTCCTACAATCATTTCCTGTTCTTTTGCCACTCTACTAGTCTGTATCCTCTTTCATTTCTCTCTCCTAAACCATAGTTTCCTACTGTGTATCTATCCCCTTGATTTCCTACTTTTGCATTGAAGTCCCCTATTATGATGTTTATTTCTGAATTTTTACATTTCTTTAAGGCAGACTCTATGTCATTATAAAATTCCTCTACACTATCTTCACTGGATTCTCCTGTTGGGGCATATACCTGAATAACATTTATGTTAAAAGGTCTGCCACTCAATTTAACTAGTAGAACTCTGTCCGACACGGCCCAATATCCCTGAACAGACTTGATGTTTTCCGGTCCAAAATTATTGCCACTCCCCTATGTCGATCTTCACCTCCAGAATAAATAATCTTAAATCGTTATTGTATCTTGATGCCTGCTCCTGTCCATCTCGTTTCGCACATACCTAATATATTATTTTTTTCTCTTTGAATTTCTTGAGTTATGTTCTCTAATGTTCCGTCGTTGTTTAACGTCCTAACGTTCCATGTTCCTAATTTTAATGTCTCTGTCCTTGTCTTGCGATGATCAGTCTTTAGGCGAATCATAATAAACTAGGCACTTTCAAAGAGGTAGTTTGCCGTTGCTTTCCCTCTATGGCAGTGACCATACTGGCCGGATGAACCGCAATCATTGTCTCTCGAAAAGAGATCTTCTGCTTGCCGTCGCGAAACTCGAGACCATATCCAACAAAATATCTGTTCGGCTGCCCTCAAAATTTCATCCACCACCTGCCTTCCGTGGCTTCTTTTGAAACACTTCCAATACACGAAAACGAAATAACATCACATAATCCAAAGGAAAAACACTATCCACACGGATTCCACGGGAATTCCCATAGGAACTCCACAGAAAAACACTGAACAGCGTCTCCCTAAGAACTACGAGTAATTATATAAATAATACTTACATTAATTAATAATGACTGCTGGATACCTTAACTGGAGATATCATCACTGATAAGAAACAGCAGATGGATTGATGGATAGAGCACTATTTGGAGCTTTATTCAAGCGAGACCAAACTAGCAGACGATGCCTTCATACACCTTAGAGACTCTGCCAACTCTTGACCCCCTGGACAGACCTCCCACTTTAACAGAAGTGAGGTGTGCTATTAATAAACAATGCTCCAGGTAAGGATGGGACTCCAATAGAGATGGGCAGGACATGTTCATTCTCATCAGCATGTGCCGTGCTGATAAGATTGGGTGGTCATGTTTTCGCCATCTCACGCGATCACCAGAGTCGTGGATCAGCTCCGTTGTTCTTGTACCCGACCATGCCACGTGGTCAAGCCATCCATATATTTACTGTCCATGTCTTCCCAGTACTCTTCCCCTCAATCTTGCCAGTTGCCACTAAGTTCTCTAGTTTATGTCTTCTCATAACATGTCCAAAAATTTTGACTGTCTACGTCTAATTTTTCTAATCAATTTACGATTTTTCATTTGTACTCCTGTAGTACTTGGTCATTGTTTTTCTGTCTGTCCATGGAATTCTTTGCATTTTCATCAGAAACCACTATTTCCACTGAGATTAGATGTTTTTCAGCTTGTCTGCTCTTTGTCCAAGTTTCACATCCATACAAAAGTATATGCTCTATGCTACCACTTCAAACACTCTTTTTTCTCGTTGCAATTGGCATAGTTTTTTATTAGTCAGCATGCTTTCCATTTGGCAAAATACTACCTTTACTAACTCTACAGACACACTCATAGAGCTATCGAGAAGGACAGGTCCTATAGGATTGAAAAGATCAATGGATATCGGAGTGACTGTAACAGCTATAGGGTTTGTCACTTCTATGAATCGTTGGGGAAATAGTTGGCAGGATTGTTCTGCGCAGACTACCCTGAATCACAGTGTGGCTTTCGATGGAATCGGTCTACCATTAGGTATGATATTCTCATTGCGACAAATGCAAGAAAAATGTCGTGAACGAATCAACCACTGTTTATCGCTTTCATCTGATCCTCACGAAGACATCTGATTTGGTCAGTCGTGTAGGTGTCTGTTCAAGGCCTGCTGAAGAAGGCCGGCTGTCCGCCAACTCTTCTGTCCATTGTGGAATCGTTCCACACAGTGCATGACGGGTATAATCAAGTTTGATGGTGCATCTTCAGAAGAGTTTTGAAATCAGAAGTAGGGTTAAGCAGGTTTGTGTACTAAGCCTCCCACCCTCTTTGAAATATACTTTTCACTTCTACTGAAATATGCCTTTCGTGATCAGGATGGTGGTATATACATTCACTCACCGCTCAGATGGCGGCCTTTACAATGCTCAGAGATTGAAGGCCAAGACCACAATTAGGATGGTACCGACCAGGACGTTGCTTATTTTTTTTTAAATTTTTCAGATGATGCTGCAATTACGATCCTCTCTGAGGAATAATTACAACGTCTACCATCTGCACCCTCCCCCCCCCCCCCCCCTCCTGATGTCTTTACTGGGGTTGGTTTAACAATTAGCAACAAGAAGACACATTACGACGCAATGTGCAAATGGAGTGCCATGAATCTTTTATTGGCGCAGCAGAGCTGGAGAAAGTAGACCATTTGACATATGTAAGATCGGGGGTAAACTATAAACTATCCCTAGATAAGGAAATCTACATCAGGATTTATAAGACAGCAACACCAATGAACAGTTAAAAAAAGAGAGTCTGGGAGAACCAGAAGCTTACTGTCAAATTATTCTGTATCCTTAGACCTTAGTATTCTTCTTTATGACAGTGATCCTGTCAAATTTACTTACACCAAGACAGCTTTCATATGTGGTGTCTGCGAGGAATACTTGGGATTAAGTGTCAAGATAAGATCACACATTCTAAAGTATTGGAAAGATCAGGTTGTGTGACGGTAATATTCCATGCTCAGTCTTCGTAAACTTAGATGGATAGGACCCATTAGGAGGATAGACGATGGAAGACATACCACAGACATCCTTTTTTGTTTTTGTTTTTTGTTTAAAAGAATTACAGATAGGTAATATAACTCGGGGTCGATCTCTACTACCGTTCACAGATGTGTGTAACCGAGCCATGATTAATACAGCACACACAGACACCACACACAGAAACATACACGCAGACCCAAGCACACACAAACACATACACACAGACCCACACACACACAGACCCAAGCACACACAGCCACATACTCACACACCACACAGCCCCAAGCACACACAGCCACATTCACACAGACTCCCCCCCCCCCCCACACACACACACCTACACAGACCCAAGTACACACAGCCACATACACACGGACACACACACACAGACACGGGAACATACACATACACAGATAGGGGTATACACACACACACACACACACACACACACACACACAAAGAGACCCACACGGACATACACAGATACAAGACAATTCAAAAGAAAGACAAAATCTTGGTGTACATTTGAATTCTGGCTGACGCTACAGAGCTCGTGCAATGTGTTAAACTTGTCCTTGTGTGGTATATAGGAGGGGACTGATGCATGTCTGTAAGTAGCCAAGTGCACTGTGTGACACCTTTCCTTGTGTGGTATATAGGAGGGGACTGATGCATGTCTGTAAGTAGCCAAGTGCACTGTGTGACACTTTTCCTCGAGGGTATATAGGAAGAGACTGATGCACGTCTGTAAGTAGCCAGGTGCACTGTGTGACACTTTTCCTTGTGTGGTATATAGGAGGGACTGATGCATGTCTGTAAGTAGCCAAGTGCACTGTGTGACACTTTTCCTCGAGGGTATATAGGAAGAGACTGAGGCAGCTCTGTAAGTAGCCCAAGTGCACTGTGTGACACTTTTCCTCGAGGGTATATAGGAAGAGACTGAGGCACGTCTTTAAGTAGCCAAGTGCACTGTGTGACACTTTTCCTCGAGGGTATATAGGAAGAGACTGAGGCACGTCTGTAAGTAGCCAAGTGCACTGTGTGACACTTTTCCTTGTTTGGTATATGGAGGGGACTGATACATGTCTGTAAATAGCCAAGTGCACTGTGTGACACCTTTCCTTGTTTGGTATATAGGAGGGGACTGATGCATGTCTGTAAGTAGCCAAGTGCACTGTGTGACACTTTTCCTCGAGGGCATATAGGAAGAGACTGAGGCACGTCTGTAAGTAGCCAAGTGCACTGTGTGACACTTTTCCTCGTCTGGTATACAGGAAGAGACTGAGGCACGTCTGTAAGTAGCCAAGTGCACTGTGTGACACTTTTTCCCCTTGAGAGGTATATATGAGGGGACGATGCATGTCTGTACTAGTAGCCACAGTGCACTGTGTGACACTCTTTCCTCGAGGGCATATAGGAAGAGACTGAGGCACGTCTGTAAGTAGCCAAGTGCACTGTGTGACACTTTTCCTCGTCTGGTATACAGGAAGAGACTGAGGCACGTCTGTAAGTAGCCAAGTGCACTGTGTGACACTTTTCCTTGAGAGGTATATATGAGGGGACTGATGCATGTCTGTAAGTAGCCAAGTGCACTGTGTGACACTTTTCCTCGAGGGTATATAGGAAGAGACTGAGGCACGTCTGTAAGTAGCCAAGTGCACTGTGTGACACTTTTCCTCGTCTGGTATACAGGAAGCGACTGAGGCACGTCTGTAAGTAGCCAAGTGCACTGTGTGACACTTTTCCTTGAGAGGTATATATGAGGGGACTGATGCATGTCTGTAAGTAGCCAAGTGCACTGTGTGACACTTTTCCTCGAGGGTATATAGGAAGAGACTGAGGCACGTCTGTAAGTAGCCAAGTGCACTGTGTGACCACTTTTCCTCGTCTGGTATACAGGAAGCGACTGAGGCACGTCTCTGTACGTAGCAAGTGCACTGTGTGACACTTTCCTTGAGAGGTATATATGAGGGGACTGATGCATGTCTGTAAGTAGCCAAGTGCACTGTGTGACACTTTTCCTCGAGGGTATATAGGAAGAGACTGAGGCACGTCTGTAAGTAGCCAAGTGCACTGTGTGATACTTTTCCTCGAGGGTATATAGGAAGAGACTAAGGCATGTATGTAAGTAGCCAAGTGCACTGTGTGACACTTTTCCTTGTGTGGTATATATGAGGAGACTGATGTACGTCTGCAAGTAGCCAAGTGCACTGTGCTAAACTTTTCCTTGTATGGTATATAGGAAGAAACTGATGCACGTCTGTACATGCAATATCGGTGATACATGACATCTCAAAACAAACTTCTCACTTCTGTACGGCTCTGTTATCATACCCGGAAGAATTATCCAAGCGTGCCACTGTTCAAGGAACTGTGGGACTTAATTCACGAATGTATGTCGTGGTCACACCCACTCGTCTCCCTATAAATTACTGCGTCTGTTGCTGAACACACACACTTACAATAAATTGGTAGATCCTGCAACTATAGACACTAGGGTAAGTAGTTTTGTCTTTTGTTAACTCGAAGTTTCATATTAACTGTTTATATATATATATATATATATATATATATATATATATATATATATATATATATATATATATATATATATATATATATATATATATATATATATAAAAGGATCATCATAGTCTGGTTAGAATGAGGCAGCGAGGAGTGACGAGGGGATCTGGCCGACGCTCGACGCTCAGGGGAAAGGCGAGACGGACATATAATCAGATTGCTACTGGAACTATTAGTGTTGGAACTCTTCGCTGGTTGCTGAGGATGGGGACGGAGCGCTTATGGGAATGTCCCGAATGCTGTGATGTCGGTTCCTATATCAATCAATCATGTGCCATGCCGGAAAGCGTGGGCGGTCATGATTCGCCATTTCACTCGATCACCAGAGTCGTGGATCAGCTCAGTGTTCCTATATATATATATATATATATATATATATATATACTATATATATATATATATATAATATATATATATATATATACTATATATACGAGGAAATAGAAGAAGAGTAGGTTTGACATGAAACCTGTCATGTGTTTTATTAAAGAAAAACAGACCGAATTGTTTAATCACCTTACAAATATATCAACAATACCGAGCCACAAAATTAAAGAAATATGATGGATACTGAGCTATGACGATCACGTAGAAGATAGTGTGATTTAAATCAACAATAACCTTATTGAAATGAAAACCACGTTAAAGATGGAGTGATGGAAATCAAGAATAACCTTAGAGAAATGAATACCGACTTAAAAAGCGCACTGGAAAAAGGGCACAAAAATCCTTACATCTCTATCCCTAATATTTGACTGATGTAACTGGAGGAAGAGAAGAAGAAGAAGTTTATTTAGAGTAGTGAGCGAAATGGACACCGGATTGCATAAATAGTGTTTAAGTGAAACCGAAACCGACGTTTACTTGAGAATATCCAGCCATGTAGCCTGTACTTAATTGCACGTCGCACTCATAAAGCCCGCCAAAGAGATTCTAGAACTTCTGACAGATTCCCTGTCTTATGCATTTTCATGTCCATAGTGTCTTCAATGTGCCGTGTCCATCTTCCTGCTGGCCAACGCCTGCCTGTTCTTCGCGGAGCCATGTCTTCCGCCACAAATGTTTCCTAGAAATGTAAGCGAGGGAAGAGTAGGGCAGCTTTTCAAAATACAGTTAGGGAAATTGGGGACGTTGCGTCGATAACCTTTCATCTGGTTCGCATGCGCAATGATGGAAATAGTAATAGTGTTCCGGCTGGGAACGTGGGCTGTCAAACTGTCATTAGTCATTAATGCCAATATAGTACCTTGCGGTGTATGACAGGGGGGGGGGGGGGGGGGGTGTCTTTGACCAAATGTGTATGTCCAGGTCAACCCCATGACTAACCGTTATCGCAGGCACTGTTTAACATATACTTCTATACAGCAAAATTAGCCAAAATACAATTTTAATTGGACAAACCCTTACATTCTCTGGTGGTGTCCTGCTTTATCTGATCGGTTCAAACAGGCAAGACACGAGTAAAGAAATGCAAATACCTGGAAGTGGTGAGAAGAAACCAATTCAGCAACGAACCCTGGGAAGCCCAGTGTATCGTGGTGCTCGTTCAACAGTACCGTTGGAAACACTGACCAACCTAGCATATCACTAAAGGAGCAGTAGAAGTAGTCTCCGAATTAGTTTTTAGGAAGGGGGGGGGGGGCTGAGTGGTCTCAAGATATAGTGTCCGTCTCGGGTGCTGGAGGTCCCGAGTTAAAGCCCCGGTGAGGGCCGGGATGTTTTCACGTGGACTTCTAGTAATAAAATTTCCCCTGGTCTCTGGGTAGTGAGATCGGACGCCCGTGTGTATTGTTGCATACGTAAAAAATCTCTTGGCAGTTGGAAATCGAAAAAAAATAGCCTAACGGCGCTGCCCGAACAAAATTTCGAGTTAAAATTCTACCCAAGTATTCAGGATCCCTCGCCGGAGTTCGTGCACTGAGCTGAGAATTTCCGGACTCAGGCTTGAGTTACGAGTAGAACTGAGTACTTATGGGTTACACCCGTGTGCCGTGATGTTGATCCATCGACTAAAACTAAACTAAAACTAAAAAACAAAATACTAAGAAAAGTAGTCTCCGTTCCTTGAACAACAAGAAAGAGCTATCAGAGAAGCGATAGGTTAAAAATTAAAATATCTCACCATCATGTAGCGGTCTTTTGGAGAACATCTCTCTCATCACGGCGCGTTGAAAAGGCTCTCGATCTCTGACCATGTCTTCTGCCTCATTTACCACCATGTCAAAGCTGTCTGCCATGTCCGGTGTCCATCTCCGTGCTGGCCGACCCCCATCTCCTGTCTCATTCACCCCTATGTCCAAGCTGTCTGCAAAGTCCGGTGTCCATCTCCGTGCTGGCCGACCCCCATCTCCTGTCTCATTCACCCCTATGTCCAAGCTGTCTGCCATGTCCTGTGTTCATCTTCGTGCTGGCCGACCACTGTCACTTCTCCCAGGAGCCACGCCCTCCATCCCTGTTCTCCCCAACCCACTTCTCCCAGGAGCCACGCCCTCCATCCCTGTTCTCCCCAACCCACTTCTGCCACGCCCTCCATCACTGTTCTCCCCAACCCACTTGCTGTTTAATAAAGCCACAGTATCTCAGTATCCGAGACATGACGTTGCCTATGAGCCGGTGTTTTTCCATGTTCACTTCTGTTAGAATTTAATGTTTTTCTTCTCGGTCCACAATATTCTAAGATCTTTTCTGTAACATTTCACCTCACAAGCCCCAATTTTCTTCTTTAGTGATTGCGAAATCTTCTATGACTCACATAGGCTACAATACTAAGTGTCTTTGGATGCATAATGTGGTAGTTTGCTTTCCACATCCTCACAGTTGGGAACTATGTACACAGCCTTTCGCAGTCTTGTAAACTGCCAAGAAAAGCGAGTACCCTGCTCTGGGGTACCCTCGATAACGCTACAGAATACGCCAGAGGTGTCCACTTATCCCGATGGACACTCGGTATCCAGAGCTGAGTGTGCCGTATCCTAGTCTGCTTCCCTTCCTCTACCGCGAGGAGGTGCTATTGGGCTGTTTCCTTCATTAAGTTTGGAACCACTGAAGCATTTCTCAAGACTCCACCACTTTTGGAGGACTTAAAAATAGCTAGGTGTGACATGTGATCGTCGTCTGTCGTAAAAGTATCATGTACAGCAGGGTTGGCCAACGCGAGGCCCGCGGGCCGCATGCGGCCCGCCGTGAGTCATGTTGCGGCCCGCGGAACTAGGTCAAATGAACATAAATGTTAACTTTATTGTACATATCAGCAAAAGAATATTACACCATGAGTCATTGTGACATATTTCCAATATTGTTTGCATATCAACGACACCTGAATTCCCTATTAAACTCTGTATTCAGAGGTCACAATGTTAATTCGAGGCCAAGCCCAATTTTCTAACCATAACACTTAAGCCGCTGGGGCGTTTGAAGTTGACAGGAGTTTGAAATTGCGTCCACACGACACATGAACACGTGCGACCGTCTGGTGGGTGACAAGAAGACGGGAGATGGCAACACTACTGCCCCCCCCCCCTTTCTCCAGCCCGGCCCTGTCCGCGACACCATCCCCATCAAGCTGTGTCGCGTTCTGTGCCAAAAGTGTGCCTAGGATAGGTACATTAAAATAAATCGAGTGGGTGGATTGAATTGAGAAGTTTTTAAGGGGTGAAATTGAGAACTGTAAGGAGTCTGAGAAATGCTTTTCTAGCGACCAGCTGTATTTTCCGTATTGGATACAGTGGGGTTCTTTGGACTCCAGGATGGTGGACTGAACCTTGGCCGAACCAGAAGCATAGTACAAATGCTCTAGTTCTCATTTGGAGTGGCTGATTCATCGGCACAGGATGAAAAGGATTCATATTGATGTAAGAGCCGAGTTTCCTTAATATTATTTGCTCTCCAAGTTTAAGGCAACCTCAACATTATAGAACTCCATTGAGTGACTGATCAATGTATATAAGAGGATGGCCTGGCCAACACCAATGTATCTACTACTCAAGTAAATGCACTGGCTGAGTCTACCTTCATGACTAGTTGTTAAGGTCAGGAGAAGGGTTATGAACATTGTCAAAACCTGGCAGTTATCCAGATGGACATTTACAAAACTTGGATTGTTTCCACCTGGACATTTTTAAAACCTGAACTTTATCCATGAGGACATTTTTAAAACCTGAACGGTATCATCGTGGATATTTTTCACCGCCTGAAACTTATTACCATAGATATCTGCCCGTCGTTTATCATTTATGGATAATTTCCATCCTTGACTAGTATCATTATGGATATTTAGAACTCTTGAAGTTTATCTGCCCTATGGATATGTATAATTTATAACTTTTGAAGTTTACCAGTGGATATTTATAACGTCTGAACTTTATCTGAACGATGGACATTTATAACTCCTGAAGTTTATCTGCCCTGTGGATATTTATAACTTCTGAGGAAATTTATTATCAGGGATATTTCACCGCTTGAGGAATGTTGCACTGGATACTCCCAATTCCGGAACATTTAGCCGAATGAATATGTGCACCTTGGGAACTTATTAACCTGGCTAGTTCTACTCCAGTGACTTGAACATGAACATTCGTAAAGGGAATATTATGGACCATAGACTGTAGGAACCATAGTGTTTTAGTTTGTGAAAAGACTTTATGGTATTAGGTATGAACTCTGTGTTCCTGATATTTCTCTGAGTGGATGTTGTTGAAGGAAGAGATAATATTGGTTGGATACTGGCTGAGAACATCAGTGAGAAAGGTATGATTAATATAGATTATTAATATTATTTTGATGTGGGTTTTTATTATGTGAATATTCATTATGTGTATTTGAGGTTTAAGGAACCATGGCGTCAACTAGTAAAGATTTTGAACCAAATAAGAGAAGAATCACAGAAGAATTAAGTTTTCAAGACAGGTGGACTATAAACTATTTTTTTTCGTGGAAATTAAAACAAAGCCCATATGCTTGATATGCAACGAATCTGTTTCTGTCTTGAAATAGTATAACATCAAACGGCACTACGAGACTAAACATGCAAATAAGTTTTATAAGTACAAAGGGCAATTTCGACAAGACCAAGTAAATGACTTTTTAAAAAATTTCTGCACAACAAAGGATATTTACTAGAGCGGGTTCAGAGTCAACATGCTATGTAAAAGCTAGTTATGCAGTAGCCAGGATACTAGCAAAAAAATCGAAGCCATATTCAGATGGTGAAATGGTTAAGGAATGTTTGGAGAGCGTCGTTGAAATTCTGTGTCCAGAAAAGAAGAAGGATTTCTCAAAAATAAGTCTGTCTCGTCAGACTATTACTAGGCGTGTGGACGACATTGGAAAACATATAGAAGATAATTTGAAAATTCGAGCATCCAAGTTTATATTTTATGCTCTAGCAGTGGATGAAAGCACAGATATGGCAGATACTGCCCAACTGCCAATTTTTATCAGGGGTGTTGATGTCCATTTTAAAAAGACAGAAGAATTAGCGGCACTGTATCCACTTAAGGACACTACTAAGTCACGAGATTTGTTAGAAGCAGTTACATCGACATTGAATCGCTTTTCGTTACAACTTAACAACTTATCGGGCTTAACAACGGATGGTGCTCCAGCAATGGTTGGGAAACACGAAGGTTTAGTAAAATTGATTGAAAATGAGGCCTCCAAAGTCGGTAATACTTCTATGGCTAAATTTTCATTACATTATTCATCAGGAGAATTTATGTTCGAAGGCCCTCAAAATGGACCATGTCATGAAAGTGGTCGTCAAAATAGTGATCTTCATTAAGTCGAACGGGTTGAATCACCGTCAGTTCCAAGAATTTCTAAAGTCTTTGGACTCAGATTATAATGACGTTACGTTTTATGCAGAAGTAAGAAGGCTGACCCGTGCCAAAATGTTGTAAAGAGTGTTTGATTTGCAACAAGAAATACAATCATTCTTTGCAGCAAGTCAAAAAGTATCCCAGAGTTTGAAGACAAAGCGTGGGTTTGCGACTTTGCATTTCTGGTCGATATAACTAGCCACCTAAATGACGTTAATACTCGTCTACAAGGGAAGGATCAATTAATTAATAAGATATTTTTTTTTACCTTAAACCAGGCAAGCGTTTGACCACGATCTCACCTACTGGGAAGCGACGATGTGGTCGAAGCTGTAGCACGCTTGCTTGCTTACTTTAATAACAAAGGCGTGGCCCGGCAGGAAATATTATTTCTGAAATTTGGCCCGGCCTGCTGAAAATTTTGGCCACCCCTGATGTACAGCAAACTATTCTTGAATGCAAACGGGGTCTGCAGCACTGAAAACAATGGTAGCAAAGGCATGGAATAAAGATTACTTTTCTTATTGCTCAAAGAACAGAGACTACGTTTCTTATTGTTTCATGGAACGGAGATAGTTTCCTTATTGTTCAAGGAACGAAAATACTCTTCTTATTATTCAAGGAACGGAGACTACGTTTCTTTTTGTTCAAGGAACGGAAAATACTTTTCTTTGTGTTCGAGGAATAGACTACTTTTACGTTTGTTCAAGGAACAGAGACTAATTTTCGTATTGTTTAAGGAACAGAGACTACTTTTCTAGTCATTTTCAGTGGTTGTCGATTTCTTTTAATGTCTGTTACATCTTTACTTTGACGTTTACATTTAAATGTTTTGCTTTTCTTATGGTTGTGTCAGTTTGTTATGTCAATTTTTCATTGTTCATGTTGCTTCTTTTATTGTCTTAATTATTATAATTTTCAGTTGTTGATTTATTTTAGTGTGTTACATTTTTATTTTGACGTTTACATTTAGATGTTTTACTTTCTTTAGTTTGTGTCAGTTTGTCATTGTGTCAGTTTCTTATTATCATACATGAGTGTTTGAGCGAGCAATTTGAGATCTTAGTGAGCGCCCATTTGTCCGTGTAATTCTAATTTTCAAAAAAAAAAAAAAAAAAAAATTCAAATTCGGTCTCGTTAAACCTGCTTCTTCAGCTGTCTTTATTGTTGAGATCCGTGGTTGTGTGGACTGTCATCCTGATTCATACTGGTTTTTATTGGTTCCGCTCTGTTTTGTCGGATGAGGTTGTTTTTGTGCTGCCTGGTTATTTCCTTTCTGTCTTATGTAAATAAGTCCGTATCCTTGTCCGTGTAGCGTAGCATATGCTACTAGTATGGAGAATAGACCAGAGTAGGTACAAAATAGACTTCTACGAATAGATTGATTGATTGATATGGATTGATTGATTTAGGAAACCGAACATCACAGCATTCGGACATTCCCATAAGCGCTCCGTCCCCATCCTCAGCAGCCAGCGAAGAGTTCCAACACTAATAGTCCAGTAGCAATCTGATTATATGTCCATCTCGCCTTTCCTCTGAGCGTCGATCGTCGGCCAATATCCCCTCGTCACACCTCGCTGCCTCATTCTTACCAGACTATGGTGATCCATCTTGCTCCTCCGAGGTGTACACGTGCTCCCACAAGGCCGCAAACCACGTCTGTTTTGTCATGCATCAATACTCCACCAAGTTTTGCCAAGCCAGCCAAGTCTGTCCGCCTGTTCATTCCCCAGCACACCGGCTATGCCCAGGAGAAAAGATCCAGGTGATACTTGCTACCCGTGACCTCCGAAGCGAAGCAAGCCACTCTGCACGAAGCTTGCCTGTTCTCACCCTCCTCATCATGCTTTCTGAGTCAGTTACAATCACAATGTGTGTATGTATCGTGTTCTCTATCCAGCGGAAAGCTGCACTGACCGTCTCCACCTCCATTCTTAAGCTAGATGTTGTGTTATCATACACCAGGCTCTCCTGCACCAAATGCCGACCATTAGCTTTTGCCAAGAACCCCCAGGCACTTCTCCTACCTCTCAACACCGACCCATCCGTGTAGATAATCACATCACCCGGGCGAGAATTATCCTGAATTAGTTGCTGAATTTCCCCTGCTGGCCACTCCCTGCACTCCCGGCTCAATGTGATTATAACTCTGCACAAGTCTGACTGCTCGGTTGGCACTCCAACCCACTCCTCTCCTCGCCTGATGTTCTCCAAGGGGCACACCTGTCTGATCGTATCCTCCGCCTGAGTCATCCATGATTTCCCTCTTATCAGTCTCTGACCCTTAACTACATCCAGTGCCTCATGCAACGGGTGATCTGTGTCTGCAGCTACTCTGAGGTATGCCTTCGCCTGCATCACCTTGTGCCTACCAGCAACAGTAGGCAGATATACAAATATTTAGTGAAACATCAAGCACCACCACTACACCTGAGAATCAAAAGAGGATACAATTACTACATTAAAGACTACTTTTCAACATGACACCAACCACACAGACTGCACTACAACCACTAAACTAAGCACACTTCCATTATCGTGTTTTGTTTATACGCCTTTCAAAATGAACCACGGAAACAGAGGAAACCTACAACGAGATATATCGATTCTCTCACACACAGCACTGAATACGCGGGAAGGGAATCGAAGAAGCCGTGTGTGATGTCATCGAAAGAGCCGCTCCTGAAAACAGCCGGATAATGACCCTATACACTATTCTCGTGGGACTTTTAAAGTGCACTTGCACACATGTACCTCCAATTTTTCTGTCTTATCTGTAAAGACTAGACACCCGATCTCACTACCCAGTAGCTCAGGGGATGTGTGATATCTTTATATACCAGATCTCACTAACCAGTAGCTCAGGGATGTGTGATATCTTTATATACCCGATCTCACTAGCCAGTAGCTCAGGGATGTGTGATATCTTTATATACCCGATCTCACGACCCAGTATCTCAGGGATGTGTGATATCTTTTATACCCGATCTCACTACCCAGTAGTCTCAGGGATGTGTGATATCTTTATATACCCGATCTCACTACCCAGTAGCTCAGGGATGTGTGATAGCTTATATACCGATCTCACTACCCAGTAAGCTCAGGATGTGTGATATCTTTATATACCCGATATCGCGATCTAACTCCCAGTAACTCAGGGAATGTGTGATATCTTTAGATACCCGATCTCACGACCCAGGAACTCAGGATGTGCGATAGTCTTTATATACCCGAATCTCACTACCCAGTAGCTCAGGGATGTGGATATCTTTATATACCCGATTCACTACCCAGTAGCTCAGGGATGTGTGATATTCTTTATATATCCTGATCTCACGACCAGTAACTCAGGGTGTGTGATATCTTTATATACCCGATCTCACTAGCCAGTAGCTCAGGGATGTGTGATATCTTTATATACCCGATCTCACTAGCCAGTAAGCTCAGGGATGTGTGATATCTTTATATACCCGATCTCACTACCAGTAACTCAGGGATGTGTGATATCTTTATATACCGATCTCACTAGCCAGTAGCTCAGGGATGTGTGATATCTTTATATACCCGATCTCACTACCAGTAACTCAGGGATGTGTGATTATCTTTATATACCCGATCTCACTAGCCAGTAGCTCAGGGATGTGTGATATCTTTATATACCGATCTCACTACCCAGTAGCTCAGGGATGTGTGATATCTTTATATACCCGATCTCACTACCCAGTAGCTCAGGGATGTGTGATATCTTTATATACCCGATCTCACTACCCAGTAGCTCAGGATGTGTGATATCTTTGTATACCCGATCTCACTACCCAGTAGCTCAAGGATGTGTGATATCTTTATATACCCGATCTCACTACCCAGTAGCTCAGGGATGTGTGATATCTTTATATACCCGATCTCACTACCCAGTAACTCAGGGATGTGTGATATCTTTATATACCCAGATCTCACTACCCAGTAGCTCAGGGATGTGTGATATCTTTATATACCCGATCTCACTACCCAGTAGCTCAGGGATGTGTGATATCTTTATATACCCGATCTCACTACCAGTAGCTCAGGGATGTGTGATATCTTTATATACCCGATCTCACTAACCAGTAGCTCAGGGATGTGTGATATCTTTATATACCCGATCTCACTAGCCAGTAGCTCAGGGATGTGTGATATCTTTATATACCCGATCTCACTAGCCAGTAGCTCAGGGATGTGTGATATCTTTATATACCCGATCTCACTACCCAGTAGCTCAGGGATGTGTGATATCTTTATATACCGATCTCACTATCCAGTACTCAGGGATGTGTGATATCTTTATATACCCGATCTCACGACCCAGTACTCAGGGATGTGTGATATCTTTATATACCGATCTCACTATCCCAGTAACTCAGGAATTTGTTGATATCTTATATACCCGATCTCACTACCAGTAACTCAGGATGTGTGATATCTTTATATACCCGATCTCACTACCCAGTAGCTCAGGGATGTGTGATATCTTTATATACCGATCTCACTAGCCAGTAAGCTCAGGGATGTGTGATATCTTTATATACCCGATCTCACTACCCAGTAGCTCAGGGGATGTGTGATTATCTTTATATACCCGATCTCACTACCCATAACTCAGGGATGTGTGATAATCTTTATATACCCGATCTCACTACCCAGTAAGCTCAGGGATGTGTGATATCTTTATATACCCGATCTCACTACGCAGTAACTCAGGGATGTGTGATATCTTTATATACCCGATCTCACTACCAGTAGCTCAGGGATGTGTGATATCTTTATATACCCATATCACTAACCCAGTAGCTCCAGGGATGTGTGATGTCTTTATATACCCGAACTCACGACCCAGTCACTCAGGGATGTGTGATATCTTTATATACCCGAACTCACTACCCAGTAACTCAGGGATGTGTGATATCTGTATATACCCGAACTCACGACCCAGTAACTCAGGGATGTGTGATATCTTTATATACCCGAACTCACTACCCAGTAACTCAGGGATGTGTGATATCTTTATATATCCGAACTCACGACCCAGTAACTCAGGGATGTGTGATATCTTTATACCCGAACTCACTACCCAGTAACTCAGGGATGTGTGATATCTTTATATACTCGATATACCCGATCTCACTACCCAGTAACTCAGGGATGTGTGATATCTTTATTTACCCGATATACCCGATCTCACTACCCAGTAACACAGGGATGTGTGATATCTTTATATACCCGATATACCCGATCTCACTACCCAGTAACTCAGGGATGTGTGATATCTTTATATACCCGATATACCCGATGTCACTACCAAGTAGCTCAGGGATGTGCGGTATCTTTAGAAACCAGTGGCTCTTGTAAACATCACCAGATCTGTACAAGGATATTCCGAGTCACCACAGAGACCTTGTTGTGATCGCTGTTTGTAATGTCTAGGATGAACTATAGCAGATTACAGTTCCTCTGTAGCGACACACAACTTGAAGTTTAGTGTTGGTTCAGTGGCCCTTCTATACAGAAGACAATCCCGCACAGCAGATTCAGGAGTGCATTTGCTTAATTAATGCACAAGCAGACATGAAAACTTCTCAGGTGTACTAGCTGTCCGCCCTCCCCAGCTTTTGTTGTGCAATTCATGTTCACGGATGTAAAAAACAATCTGTTATTATTCACAAGCATGGAACGCATTAAGAATAAATGCGGTGAACAGTTCAATAGATCTAGTTACGTGAAATTTGTTTTCAGAATGTCTACCACCACAAAGAAGCATCAAGAATTTATCTCCGAGTCAATGGGAGAGAAGGCGGTCTCGGAGCTTGCAGGCATTGGTGAAGCGCTCGGCAAGCGGATGACAGAAGGTGGCTACTCAAGGTAGCGTTTATATTATAGAATGTCCAGAAATGAATGCCGTCATTCACGATCAATTATTTTGAAAACTGTCTGTTGCAACGTTATGAAATTTTCCTACAGTCTTATATTTACCCCCACCCAAGGAATATGTCCTTGATAGGTCCAAAAGCAACTTAAATCATGGAAAGCGGCGACATTTCTTTGATGTTTTGGTGAAAAACTAGTGATTTCTCGCTAACAAACTTGTTTTACAGTAATGAATGCCTCTCCAATTCAGATGACAACACAAGGCGTATCCGGATTCGTATCGGAGTGGTTTAAATGTCTACTCTGCCGAGACGGACCATGATTACCTGTTTTGCACGACGAATATAGCTGTGAATGTCTCTGTAATGGGCTTCCTTCTTAACGGCCAAGCTGTTGGCCCTCTTTTCATTGAAGTTTATAGATTGATTCGTATGTTCGTGTGTTGTCCCCTCATTTGACAAGGTGTTTCTTCTCAAGTTTCTTGTTATGCCACAATATCCCAGTTCCCACCGCAATATTACGTTTTGGTTGGTATTCAATGCGTCTAGAGCTTTTTTTTTTTCCAATGCCAATTGTTTGTCACCGTTGAGGGCTTACGGAATTGAAAATTCATCACTGTGGAATACAAACGGTTGCTATTGACAAGTTGTATTGTTTATGCCGATGCTGTCATGTTAAGGGCCTGAAATTCTTCTTCTGAATAGTTGGAGTAAAAATATCCAAGTAGGTGTGCATGTGGATTAATGTCTGCTATCTTCCCAGACCTTAATCTATTTCGGACGATTCCAGTAGATTGATGACTGCTCTCTGTTGCATAAAATTCAATCCATCCTTTCTCCAATAGTCATCCTAGTCTTTCAACACATGGTCCTCACATTTTTTCCACTAACTTTTATCAATATTTAATAGCGCGGACTGGGTTAGTATCTTGACGTCAGATAATTTGAATACAGTATTGTCAGCTGCCATATGTCCTTTAATTTTAGCCCACACAAGTTCTATAGGGTTAAAATGAGAATGGTACGGCGGAAGTCTCAAGCACCCATGACGATGCTCTTCTATCAACTTGTCGATTTGTTATTTCTTGCTTTTTGGCGTTTGTTTTACTAGGGACAACATTTCTAGCTAGGAATACGTTTCTGGAAATGGTATGTTTTCCATTCGGAGCCATATCTTTATTGCCCCCTTTGTGCTCGATGCTGTAGGTATTTTGTCTTCATGGACAAGACGGTCTATCAAGGGATGGAAGTACTGTATTCTCGAGCCAATCTCTAAATACATTACCATTCATCTCATTATGATAATCCATATTGTCTGTATGCTTTGATACGAACACGAGCCCAGCATTCTGTAGTAAGCCATTATGCGTATTACCAGCATGGGCCGCTTATCGGCATGGCACATGATGATGATGATAATTAACATACACAATTAGTTATTTATTGCGAGTTATTTATCATAAACAATTGTTATTTATTACAGGTATATTTAACAAACACAATTGTTAATTGCTGCATGTATAATTAACATAAACAACTATTTATTGTTGCTGGTATAATTAACATACACAACTGTTCTCTATAGCAGGCATAATGTGTGTGTGTGTGTGTGTGTGTGTGTGTGTGTGTGTGTGTGTGTGTGTGTGTGTGTGTGTGTGTGTGTGTGCATGTCCTATTTACAGGACATCGTTGCCAACATCAGCGTTATTCTGCTGATGTTGATGTCTTGGCAAATTTACTTTCAGTAGTTTGCCATTGATTTCCGAACGACCGACTCCCATCCCAACACGTTAAGACCTAGCGCGACGCAGTCCGCTGTCAAATCGGTCGCAGTTGTATTTCAACCGCAAGTAACTGGGCTCACGAATCGCGTCCGCAAGGCCGTAGCCACGGAGACCAAGCATAATTGACATACACAATGTTTGATTGTTGATGGATAATTACATAGACGGGTGTTCTTTATTGCGGGTATAATTAACATAGACAATTGTTGATTGTTGCCGGTTAAATTAACATAGGCAATTGTTTATTGTTGCAGGCATATTTGGTGCTGGGAAAATTCTTGTTGGTGATGAAAGACGAGACTTCGTTTAAGGAATGGCTGAAAGGGATTTGTGGAGCCAACTCCAAGCAACAGGCTGAATGCTTCCAGTGTTTGAAGGAGTATTGTGATCATTTCGTATGATCTGCCTTCTCGTTTCATCCATGAAAAGAGTACACGTGTTGTGTAAATTTTCTATGGTATCAATCCACATTAATGCTTGGGCTTTAACTTTTAGGATGTATGGTGTGGGTAGTAACTGCTCTTGAAACATACACAGACTATAGAAGTAAAACATACACAGACTGTACAAGTACAACATACACAGGCTGTAGAAGTATAACATACACAGGCTGTAGAAGTACAACATACACAGGCTGTAGAAGTATAAAATACACAGCTGTAGAAGTATAAAATACACAGGCTGTAGAAGTACAACATACACAGGCTGTAGAAGTATAAAATACACAGGCTTGTAGAAGTACAACATACACAGCTGTAGAAGTATAAAATACACAGATGTGTAGAAGTATAACATACACAGATGTAGAAGTATAAATACACAGGCTGTAGAAGTATAACATACACAGGCTTGTAGAAGTATAACATACACAGCTGTAGAAGTATAAAATACACAGGCTGTAGAAGTATAAATACACAGGCTGTAGAAGTATAAAATACACAGATTGTAGAAGTATAACATACACAGGCTGTAGAAGTATAAAATACACAGGCTGTAGAAGTATAACATACACAGGCTGTAGAAGTACAACATACACAGGCTGTAGAAGTATAACATACACAGGCTTGTAGAAGTACAACATACACAGGCTGTAGAAGTATAAAATACACAGGCTTGTAGAAGTATAACATACACAGGCTGTAGAAGTATAACATACACAGGCTGTAGAAGTATAAAATACACAGGCTGTAGAAGTATAAAATACACAGGCTGTAGAAGTATAAAATACACAGGCTGTAGAAGTATAAAATACACAGGCTGTAGAAGTATAAAATACACAGGCTGTAGAAGTACAACATACACAGGCTGTAGAAGTATAAAATACACAGGCTGTAGAAGTATAAAATACACAGGCTGTAGAAGTATAAAATACACAGGCTGTAGAAGTATAAAATACACAGATTGTAGAAGTATAAAATACACAGGCTGTAGAAGTATAAATACACAGGCTGTAGAAGTATAACATACACAGGCTGTAGAAGTATAACATACACAGATTGTAGAAGTATAACATACACAGGCTGTAGAAGTATAAAATACACAGACTGTAGAAGTATAAAATACACAGGCTGTAGAAGTATAAAATACACAGGCTGTAGAAGTATAAAATACACAGGCTGTAGAAGTATAACATACACAGGCTGTAGAAGTATAAAATACACAGCTGTAGAAGTATAAAATACACAGGCTGTAGAAGTATAACATACACAGGCTGTAGAAGTATAAAATACACAGATTGTAGAAGTACAACATACACAGGCTGTAGAAGTATAAAATACACAGGCTGTAGAAGTATAACATACACAGGCTGTAGAAGTATAAATACACAGATTGTAGAAGTATAACATACACAGGCTGTAGAAGTATAAAATACACAGATTGTAGAAGTATAACATACACAGGCTGTAGAAGTATAAAATACACAGGCTGTAGAAGTATAACATACACAGGCTGTAGAAGTATAAAATACACAGATTGTAGAAGTATAACATACACAGGCTGTAGAAGTATAAAATACACAGATTGTAGAAGTATAACATACACAGGCTGTAGAAGTATAAAATACACAGGCTGTAGAAGTATAACATACACAGGCTGTAGAAGTATAAAATACACAGGCTGTAGAAGTATAAACATACACAGGCTGTAGAAGTATAAAATACACAGGCTGTAGAAGTATAAACATACACAGGCTGTAGAAGTATAACATACACAGATTGTAGAAGTACAACATACACAGGCTGTAGAAGTATAAATACACAGGCTGTAGAAGTAAACATACACAGGCTGTAGAAGTATAAATACACAGGCTGTAGAAGTATAAATACACAGGTGTAGAAGTAAAAATACACAGGCTGTAGAAGTAAAAATACACAGGCTGTAGAAGTATAAAATACACAGGTGTAGAAGTATAAAATACACAGTTTTAGAAGTATAAAATACACAGGCTGTAGAAGTATAAATACACAGGCTGTAGAAGTATAACATACACAGGTGTAGAAGTATAAATACACAGATTTTAGAAGTAAAATACACAGGTGTAGAAGTATAAAATACACAGGCTGTAGAAGTATAAAATACACAGTGTAGAAGTATAAATACACAGTTTTAGAAGTATAAATACACAGGCTGTAGAAGTATAAAATACACAGGCTGTAGAAGTATAACATACACAGGGTGTAGAAGTATAAAATACACAGGCTGTAGAAGTAAACATACACAGGCTGTAGAAGTATAAACATACACAGGCTTGTAGAAGTATAACATACACAGATTGTAGAAGTACTAACATACACAGGCTGTAGAAGTATAACATACACAGGATTGTAGAAGTATAACATACACAGGCTTGTAGAAGTATAAACATACACAGGCTGTAGAAGTATAACATACACAGGCTGTAGAAGTATAAAATACACAGATTGTAGAAGTACAACATACACAGGCTGTAGAAGTATAACATACACAGGCTGTAGAAGTATAACATACACAGGCTGTAGAAGTATAAAATACACAGGCTGTAGAAGTACAACATACACAGGCTGTAGAAGTATAAAATACACAGGCTGTAGAAGTACAACATACACAGGCTGTAGAAGTATAAAATACACAGCTGTAGAAGTACAACATACACAGGCTGTAGAAGTATAAAATACACAGGCTGTAGAAGTACAACATACACAGGCTGTAGAAGTATAAAATACACAGATTGTAGAAGTACAACATACACAGATTGTAGAAGTATAAAATACACAGGCTGTAGAAGTATAAAAATACACAGGATGTAGAAGTATAACATACACAGGCTGTAGAAGTATAAAATACACAGATCTGTAGAAGTATAAAATACACAGGCTGTAGAAGTATAAAATACACAGGCTGTAGAAGTATAAAATACACAGATTGTAGAAGTACAACATACACAGGTTGTAGAAGTATAAACATACACAGATTGTAGAAGTACAACATACACAGGCTGTAGAAGTATAACATACACAGATTGTAGAAGTACAACATACACAGGCTGTAGAAGTATAAAATACACAGATTGTAGAAGTACAACATACACAGGCTGTAGAAGTATAAAATACACAGATTGTAGAAGTATAAAATACACAGGCTGTAGAAGTATAAAATACACAGATTGTAGAAGTATAAAATACACAGGCTGTAGAAGTATAAAATACACAGATTGTAGAAGTACAACATACACAGATTGTAGAAGTATAAAATACACAGATTGTAGAAGTATAAAATACACAGATTGTAGAAGTATAAAATACACAGGCTGTAGAAGTATAAAATACACAGATTGTAGAAGTATAACATACACAGATTGTAGAAGTATAAAATACACAGATTGTAGAAGTACAACATACACAGATTGTAGAAGTATAAAATACACAGATTGTAGAAGTATAAAATACACAGATTGTAGAAGTATAAAATACACAGATTGTAGAAGTACAACATACACAGATTGTAGAAGTATAACATACACAGATTGTAGAAGTACAACATACACAGATTGTAGAAGTATAAAATACACAGATTGTAGAAGTATAACATACACAGATTGTAGAAGTACAACATACACAGATTGTAGAAGTACAACATACACAGATTGTAGAAGTATAACATACACAGATTGTAGAAGTATAAAATACACAGATTGTAGAAGTACAACATACACAGATTGTAGAAGTATAACATACACAGACTGTAGAAGTACAACATACACAGATTGTAGAAGTATAAAATACACAGATTGTAGAAGTACAACATACACAGATTGTAGAAGTACAACATACACAGATTGTAGAAGTATAAAATACACAGGCTGTAGAGTAGAACTAAAACATACAACGACTGTAGAAGTAAAACACCACTTTAGTGTTCAATGAAGAGTGTCGGAAATTTGAACATTTTGAGGACGTTCATGTCATTTCTGTGTTCAGTTTGTTGGTTATGTTATGTCTATGGGGATGTTAACTGGCTGGAGTCAGTTGGTGACATTGAACACTGTCTAGAAAACTAATATAGAACATTGATATAGAACACTTATATAGAATATTGATATAGAACACTGATATGAGAAGCAGACTCTAATCTCTAACTACTCAACAAACGGGATGTCATACCGCGCTTCTACTCTAGCAGATGGTGTACCACTTCCACTCCAGACTTAGCCTTCTGTACAGGAGACATTCTCCACAAAATTGATCGCCATATTCTTGACGACAGACCAATCAAACCTGGTATGGATGTGAAGTATGTTCCACAGCAGAGGTTCCCAAACCACGGCCCGCGGGCCACTTGTGGCCCGCCAGCTGTCAGAAAGTGGCACGCGAGGCCTCGTTATTTAATATATTTTATTAATTTCAAAAATGCACTCAGAGCTCCCCGTCAGCCTGCGATAATTTACTCTGCTCGTGGTTGTTATCTTCTTCTTCTTCTTCTTCTTCTTCTTCTTCTTCTTCTTCTTCTTCTTCTTCTTCTTCTTCTTCTTCTTCTTCTTCTTCTTCTTCTTCTTCAGCATTCCGAGCCATTGAGGTTCTTTGCTGCAGATACAATCCGTCTCCATTCGTCTCTCTGGTTGACCTTCTCTTGCCAGTCGCTGATTCCAAGTGCTTGTAGGTATTATGTATATTATCTCTCCACCGTCTTCTTGGTCTACCTCGGGGTCTACGGTCATTTATTTCCTGATTGTAAGCGAGTTTTGTTTCCCTATTATCTTCCATTCCTTCTACAGTATATGCCTCAGCCATTGCAGTCTATTAGCCTTCATGATATCAGTGATTAGCGGGGACTTAAACAGATCATAAATGTCATTTGTTGCTTCTTATTTTCCACTCTCCACTTTGTGTATCCCTAATGGGCCCAAAGATGCGTCTTAAGACTTTGTTCTCAAAGGTTTGTAACAAGGCTTCGTCTCCTTTAGTTGTACTCCAGGTTTCAGAGCCATACAGCACAACTGGTCTAATCAGTGTTTTGTATATTGTGATCTTGGTGTTACGAGATAGCGCATTTGATTTTAGCAGATGTTGTAGTGCATAGTATATCTTATTTCCAGAGTTGATTCTAGCTTGTATTTCTTCCCTTATTATGTTGGAGCAGTTGAAGATTGTACCCAGATATTTGTATGTTTCCGTTCTTTTAATGGTCATATTATCTATTTGTATGTGGCCAGAGTTTTTAGCCGTTCCTTCTCTTGACATTACCATATATTCTGTCTTATCTTGGTTGATAACCAGCCCCATTTGTTGAGCTTTTTCCTTTAAGTGAGTCAATATTTCCAATGTCTGTTGTTCATTTTCCCCTATAATATCTATATCATCTGCATAACCAAGCAGTCTGGATGTTCCTTCAATAGCACAATTCCTCCATTACCTTCCTTACAACTTTCTCTAGAGCTAGATTGTTATGCTAAGATATTATCGAATGCGCCTGTTCAGTTCGCAACGAAACGTTATGAAGAACAGTTACAAATGTAAATTAATTACATTAATAGCGATCTTCGAAACTGATTAAAAATTTATTGTTAAATGAACTTTTGATTTTAAACCAAAAAATTACCGCATGTAGTATTGACATTAACGGCCTTTAAAATTTTAGAATTTTGTTGACGAAACTTAAGAAAGGTAAGAATGATATTGCAAGACTTTTATAATTTTATAACTTTGTGGCCCGTTTAACTACCAAAAATAGTAGATATGGCCCTCTGCTTGAAAAGCTTGGGAACCACTGTTCCACAGGAACAAATGTCATTGCCTCTTGGAATTACAAATGAGCTGATTGGGATAGATTTGCCATACTAACTGACAAGTGCTGTAAAAACAAAAACACAACATGGCGACATGAAACAAATGATGGAAATTCTAAAACAAAAAACAAAACAAAAAACGCAATACTACACAGGCGGTCTCGGAGTCCATTCAAAAATGGGCGAGTGAAAATTTTAGACCACACTGGACTGAAGAAGTACACATTTTGGAGGACGAAGTTAAAAATGTCAGGAAGACGGAAGGGGGGGGGGGGGGAGAGAGAGAGAGAGAGAGAGAGAGAGAGAGAGAGAGAGAGAGAGAGAGAGAGAGAGAGAGAGAGAGAGAGAGAGAGAGAGCAAACAATTGAAGCGAACATCTCTCTCAGAGACATCTCAGAAAAATAGCCATCCATTCATCATATGCCATGCCGATAAGCGTGGGCATTCATGATTCTCCATTTCACTCAATCACCAGAGTCGTAGATCAGCTCAGTGTTCTTGTCTCGACCATGCCACGTGGCTAAACCATCCAGGTATTTATAAGCTACTTCTCTGTCTTCCTCTTGTTCTCTTCCCCTCGATATTATCACCAAGTTCTCCAATTTAATTCTTCTCATAACATGTCCAAAATATTTTGACTATCTACATCTAATGTCTCTAATCATTTTGCGCGTTTTATTTATTTATTTTTTTTTGTGGGACTTGGTCATTGGTTTTTCTGTTTGTCCATGGTATTCTCTGCATTTTCCTCAGAAATCACATTTCCACAGAAATCAGATGTTTTCCAGCTTGTTTGCTCATTATCCACGCTTCGCATCCATACAAAAGTACAAGTTCTATGTAGCATCTCAACACTCTTTTTCTCGTTGCAATTGACATCTTTTTATTGATCAGTATGTTTTTCATAATATAAGAAACAAATGAAAATCGTAAATTTTCCAAGGATCTTGATTTCTTTGGGATTGTAATAAATACAGAATTACATAATTCATGAGGTATATCTCCAAAATCGTATATTGCCTGGTGACTTGATCTATTCCATATTCTTCTAAGGCATTAATCATTTCTGTTGTGATGTTGTCTGAACCAGGGGTCTTGTCATTTTTGATATGGTTAAGAACATTCTGAACCTCCATCTTCAAAATTGATAGTCTTTCATTATTATTTTGAATATCATACTGTACTTCTCTGTTATTATCATAAAGGTTTCTCACATAATCTGACCATACATGTAAAACCTGATCTTTTTCTAGTAGGATTTTTCCATCTTTTGTATTAGACAGCCTGCTGATGTACGTGTTCTTTTATTAGTAAGCTCCTGAATTCTTTGGTGCATTAATTTGGTATTTTTACTGTTGTGTTGTTTTTCAGTTCCTATGCAATTTTTCTCAAGCCATGCTTCTTTTTTCCTCCTTACTTAAAGTTCTGACTTTTCTGTGAATTTCGTCATATTTGTCAGGATTATTTTTGTTGTGTCGTCTTGTTTCCATTAGTTGTAAAACTTTCTTCAGTCATCCATTTCTTACCACCCACTTTCTTTAATTTTAGAATAGTTGTTTCTGCAGCTAAACTGATTGAATTCTTTAACATTTCCCATTGATCATCCACATCTTGAAATAGAATCTTTAGAACAGACAGTAAATCATATCTGTTCTTTACTTCTATGTTAAAATTGTCTTGTATTACCTTGTCATTTTTCAATGTACACAGATCATATTTAGTGTTTCGTGTTGTATACTTGACTTTCTTTAACCCTTCCCTTAATTTTCCTTAAATCAATCTGTGATCGCTGTAACAATCAGCATTTGAAACCGTTTTTACAATTGTTAACTCATTTCGAAACCTTCTGCTAATCAGTAGGCCTATGTAATCAATCTGGTTTCTAATGTTGCTGTCAGGACTCCTCCATGTCCATAATCTTCTAGGATGTTGTTTAAACCAGGTGTTTCCTACAATCATTTCCTGCTCTTTTGCCAATGCTACAAGTCTGTATCCTCTTTCGTTTTGCTCTTCCAAACCATGGTTGCCAACTGTGCATCCATCGCCCTGATTTCCTACTTTTGCATTAAAGTAACCCATTATATTTATTTCTGAATTTTTACAATTCTTCAAAGCAGACTCCATGTCATAAAATTCCTCTATACTAATTCACTGCATTCTCCTGTTGGGACATATATGTATTTGATTGACGTTTATGTTAAAAGGTCTGCCGATTAATTTTACTAATAGAGCCCTGTCTGACACAGCCCAATATCCTTTAACCCACAGATTTTGATGTTTCCCGATCCAAGATAATTGCCACACCTCTTTGCCGTTTTTCAGCAAAACATACAAGAACAATAAATGAAACAACAAGAGACCGCTGGAGGGAAAAATATAAAACCTGAACGTTGACAGGGATGGAAGCAAACTATGGAAACTAGTGAAAGCCATGCACAATGAAGGACCCAGTAACAAACAAATAACAATTAAACAAGGAAATGTCATCCTCACACCCAAAAAAAAGCTGCAGATGCACTGATGGAATACTATGCTACTACTAACATCATTGATATCTAAACAGAAAAGAGGAAAGCAATCAAAGGTAAACAACCACATCGTAGTAATACAGAGACAGCAGCAGAATATATGATAGTAAATTTAAAATGGAAGAAATGGAACAATCAATGAATACCATAAAACAGAAAAAAAAAATCACCAGGAAAGGATGGAATCATACATGAAATGCTAATAGGACAAGGCACTAAAGTAAAAAGGAAACTACCAGCAGTCCTAAATTACAGCTGAAAGAGAGGAATAGTCCCACGGACATGGAAGGAAGCTATACTAATATCAGTCCCAAAGAAAGGAAAAGATCTGGATGAACCAAATGCTATCGACCTATCAGTCTACTTAGTTAGTCTTTCCTCTTGAGCCCAAGGCGGCGCATAGGGCAGAAGACATGGCTCTCCATGCCTGCCGGTTCGCTGCTACCTGTTGTAGATCTTGGATGTTTACTTGGCCTTCGAATGTGCCTTCTCTGATGATGGTTCTACGCAGGGTCTCTCTTGGTCTTCCCCGTTTTCTTTTCCCTACCGGTGACCATATGAGGGCTTGGTAGGGGAGTCTTGTCTTTTCCTTTCTGAGTACATGGCCGATGTAGTTCCAACGGCGTTTTCTTATAAAATTGGATACAATATCTTGCTTAGTCTCTTGTCTTATTTGCGTGTTGGTTCTGAGATCTGTCGAGTGGAGGTTTAGAATTCTTCTAAGACATTTGTTCTCACAATTGTCTAATTTTTTTAAAATCTAAAGCTACCGTTGATTTCCAGCTCTCACATCCATATATTAGCACTGGAGTCACACAAGAGTTGAAGATTTTAAGTTTCGTATGTTTGCTGAGTGTCTTTGCCTTCCAGATGTTTGACAGTTTATTGAAGACACCAGATGCCAGTGCGATTCTAGATGGTATTTCTGGTGTTGAGTCCCATGTAGATGTCATTTTGCTTCCTAGGTATGTGAAACTGTTGACTTTTTCAAGAACGTGGTTGTTTAATTTGGTATCGTCTGAACTGTTAATAAGATCAAGAGGTTTTGTTTTTGCGATGTTAATTTGGAGACCAATTTGTCCTGAAACATTTTGGAGATGGTTTATTTTCTCTTGGGCATTGGGTGTGTTGAACTCAAAAGCACTATGTCGTCGGCAAAATCCAGGTCTTCTAGAATTTTGTATATTTTTTGTCTACTTAGCTGTGAAGGGAAATTAATGGAACGCATTATCTATGGCAGACAAACACGGCATCTGGAAGAAAACCAACTCTTAACGCCACACCAAGCAGGATTCAGAAAGTATAGATCCAATAACCTATATAGCTCAGGAATTAGAGGATGCCTTCCAAGAGAAAAAGCACACTAGCGGTCTGGATAGATTTAGGAAAAGCATTTGATAAAGTATAGCAGGAAGGACTGAAAGTGAAACTGAAAACATGGAAGACGCAGACTGAGAAAATCTAACAAGAGCAAGGCAAAGAATGGCAATCGTGATAAAGCTTGCTATGCTGGTACAACGTGAGGAGCAAATGAGAAAGTTTTCAAGAGATGGTATACTTCATTGCAGCTTGGGCAACAGCAGCTAACTCAAACTGTAACAAAATAAATAGAGTCCAAAATTAAGGAATGCAGATCATAACTGGAAGCCTGAAGACACCGCCTATAAACGAACTAGAAAATATCACTTGTTTACAACCAATGCAGGATAGAAGAGATAGTAGAGTCCAGCAACAAGCAGAAACATTTAGCAGATTGACAGATCACCTCATGAATAAAAGGTTTAATGGTCTTAAAGGGAAGACTGAAGCGTAGCAACTTTGTAGAAACTGCAAAAAGAAAGATTAGGGCAGATCTTACAGTTAACATATCAAAAGTCAAACCCATTTACAGTGCACACAAGTTCCCAGCTTGGAGACAGTAGCTAGCTGCTGTCTGAGATGATAGAAAACGTTCATGGTATTGAGAACAAGAACACTCAGAATAAAACAGAAAGAAGAAAATAGTCGTAAATTACATAAAGAACATTATCCAAGTAGCACTTGGACCCATGCATATACCGATGAATCAGCCAAAAATTCAATAGAAATTCGAATAGGATTCATTCTCTTAAATCTAAAAACATTGAGCGAAGAAAACACAGCAACTGGAACATTCTCAAGTAACTTCAAAGCATTGGTAGAGGCTTTGAAAATTTCGGCCGAATTGCTCTTGGAGGAGAAAATAAAGAGAAACACATAGCTATCTTCACAGATGCAAAGTCAGCTGTCTGAAACAGCAAGGAACGAGCATGGTGATTTTCAACCTCTTTTGGCCCATGTACCCTTTCACCATATGTCAGAATGTCATCCCCCCCCCCCCCCCTTTTCCAGCGAAGGAAAGAAGAAGAATTCCAAAATTTTCAGCTTCAAAAGGTGTATTTTTAATATTCACAATATTTTTTAACACACTAAATTAATCAAATTACAATAAACAAACAGTTAAAACGTAAAAGAATTGTCACTTAAAAACGACTCTAGAATGCCAGAAAATTGTGATTCATGAAACAAAATGCTCAGCAGAAAACCAGGATATTGTGCCTGAAGCCATCTTGAGTCTGCAAATCTGTGTCTTAATTACCCCCCCCCCTCTTGGAAACTCTAAAATTCCCCCCCCCCTCCCAGGTGGGGAGGTAAAATTCCCACCGGGTGAGAACCACTGAACTAGCAATCTAAGAGCAGCACTTTATGGACTGTCATAAATTAAAAATAATTTTTTGGCACATAACCGGGCACTCTCACGAAGTTTATACTTCACCTCGACACCGCAAGGTACAAGAGGAACATGATGAGATGAGATGATAAATTTAAAAAAAAAAAAAGTTGCATGGATCCCCATTTCGGACGAACGAAAACAGCACTGATATAGAACATTGTTTAGAACAAAGAATACATTTGAACACTGACATAGATGGTGTGGAAAACGATTAGAATTAAGAAAACTGGCATAGAACACTGCCATAGAAAATTAAAATAATAACTGAAATAAATCAATTATATAGAACACTGATATAGGACATTGGTATAAATCACTGATATAGAGCACTGACATAGATCATAGTACTGAACACTTATATAGAAAATTGATATAGAACATTGGTATAGAACACTGACATAAATATAAACACTGACATAGATAATTGGTATTGGACACTGAATAGAACATTGGCACAGATCATTGGTAGTAAACACTGATATAGAAAATTGATATAGAACACTGATATAGAAAACTGACATAGATCATTGATACATACACTTATACATAGAAAATTGATACTTATCAAGACAAGAACGAACAAAATCAACGAATCAGAAGCCAGGAAGCCGAAAAAAAGCAACCCGATCTACCAAAATTCAAGACAAACTTCACAATATAGGACCCAATAAAATAAACGCATTAGTCCGGTTGAACGGGGCCATTCGTATTAGGCAAATCAAATTAGAATCAGAATTGATACTGAACATTGAAAAAGAACACTGACATAGATCTTGGTATTGTAACTGATATATAAAATTGGTTTGATCTGTGATTAGAACACTGAAATGATCATTGGCAGGAACACTGATAATGAATCTGATATAGAAAACTGAATGAATAATGGGAGTGAACACTGAATAGAAAACTGATATGAAAACTGATATAGAACACTGATATAGAACTGATATAGAACCTGATATAGAACTAATAAGAAACCGAATAGAAAACTAAATAGAACACTGATATAAACGATATAAACAGTATGAACACGATATAGAACATGATTAAAACAAAAGATATAGAAACTGAATAGAACACTGATATAGAATTTAAAATAGAACACTGATATAGAACACTAATATAGAACACTGATATAAAAAATGCTATAGCAATATATAGAAAACTGATATAAACACTAATATCGAACAGATTAGAACACTGATATAGAACAAGATATAAACCCTGATATGAACACTGAAAAGAAAACGATATAGAACACTGATATAGAAAATTAATATAGAACACTGATATAGAACACATAAGAACACTGATTAAAACCTGATATAAACGAAAAAACACTGATAAGAACACTGAAAAGAACACTGATATAGAACACGATATAAACATTAATATGAACACTGTAAGAACACTAAATAGAAAACTGAAAAGACCACTGTATAGAACACTGATAAGAACCTGTATAGAACCTGATATAGAACACTGATATAGAACAGGTATAGAACATAATTAGAACATATAGAACACTAATAAAAACATGATATAAACACTGATATAGAACACTGTATGAAAAAGATGAACACTGATATAAACAGATATAGACCTGATATAGAATTTTAATATAGAACAAGTATAGAAACTGTTATAGAAAAATGTTTCATTATAGAACACTAAATTAGATCAGGGACACAGAGGGAAATTCTAATAAAGCTTAGAGATTTAAAAAGGGAAAACAGAACACTAATATATATTACTGATATAGCCCCTGATATAGAAATGACATAGAACATTGTTATAGAACAATTGTCAGAACTCACCCCCTTCCAGGTATGATTAAGCATTCTTGGGATAATTTGAAACTTTTCAAAGTTTTGCTTGGGCTTTGTTATCTTTTCGTGTTCAGTTAGAAAAACGATAAAAAAAAGGGTTTTAGAATATTCTTTTTAAAGGTATACCACAAAAAAACTTTGTAAATATTCATTTTTTCATTTAAGATGGCAGATTTAAAGATATTGTAAACATCATTTTTCAGTTAGAATGGAATAATAAAAACACCAACAGTATTGTAATTTTTAGTTAAAAACAGATCATAAGCAAACCCTTTTAATTTTTAGTTAAGAAGGCAGATCATAAACAAATCATTGTAGTTTCAATTAAGAAGGGGGGTCGAAACACATCATTATAATTTCAGTTAAGAATGGAGCATAAACAAACCCTTGTAATTTTTAGATAAGAATGGCAGTCATAAAAAAAAACATTTTAGGTTTTAGTTAAGAAGGAAAATCATAAACAAACCATCTGTAAATTTCATTAAAAATGGCGATCATAAACAACCCATTTGTAAATTTCAGTTAAGAATGGGAGATCATAAACAACCTTTGTAGTTTCAGTTAAAAATGGAGATCATAAAGAACCATCGTAAGTTCAGTATGATGGCAGATCAAAAAAAACCATTTGCAGTTTTTAGTAAGAATGGAGATCATAAAGACCATCTTAAAGTTCAGTAAGAAGGCAGATCATAAACAAAACCCTTTGTAATTTTAGTTAAGAATGGGAGGTCTACACAAACCATCTTAATTTTAGTTAAGACTGGTGACTGATGAACTGTGTAGGGCACACAAGTAGGGGAAAAGGTAATTCACAGGAACATACTAGTTTAAATAAACCCTCTTCATGTTTAATACTGTGAAAAATTTATTGTTGTTTGGCTGATTTTAAATTTCCCATTTTTATGTAATCATTTTTAAAAAAACCTTGCCCCTTTGGATATCTATTTCACATCATTATTACACCATTTTTTGGAGAGATAAAGGGGGCACTTGTACTTGCTTTGCAGTATGTAGTGATTCTATTCCGTAACCCCTTGGTCACGTGCGGAAAAATTGGGGGCGGGTTTTCTTTCCCTGTCGGTTTAAATTACGGCGAATGTGATTCGGGCGCCCCAGAAAGCAAAGGCAAAATAGTGAGCGTAAACTGGCCCAAAAAATCAACAAACAACTGAAAGATCTGTGTTTACCGGATGTCCTGTAAAGGATATGCGAACAAACAAAAATTTTAAAAAACCCCCCTGCTTGGTGAGTGCACATCAAGAGTCCCCGTGGTAGCTGTCTAGCATTTTGATTCACCCGTGTTGGACCGGGGCTTTGTCCTCTATGACTAAGAAAAATTGAGAAATACACCCTTTTTTTTGAAAGCAAAAGTGGTTTTTTGGGGGGGCCATAGAACAGCCAGTAGATCCCAAAAGGACTTATTGCCATGCATAGGTGCAAGCTGATTTTTGGCAATGAATAGGCAAAAATACTTGGTCGGACTTTTTTATAAGCTGATGGTTTGGCCATGATTGGCACAAGCTGTTGGTTCGACATCATATCAATAAGCGGTTTGGTTGGCCACGAAGTTCTAGCAAGCAAACCCAGCCCAGGTCTATTGCATAGAAACTCTTGTTGCAGCAGGATAGAGAATGTAAAAATGACACAAAAAAGGTATTTTAAAATCCTATGGAGCAAAAACAAACACACAAACGCAACATTACAAATTTTAACCCTGGTGAACAGACAGACATTGCGAACATAAATTTGAAAAATATAAAATGATAGTGCAACCGGAAATGGCTTCACTTTTGATTTTAAACATTGGTTATGTTTACGGTAAAGCAAGTATCAAGAAGTTTTCCCACACTTACGCCATGGGAAATACGGTGCCAGACCCAATTGTACAGAACACGCGGGCGATGTTCGTCATCATGAATGACGTTGGCCATTCATTGAGTGCCATTTTTACACTACATCTTTTGATTTGATGAGGAACGAAAACTTGCGCTTTGGTTTTTTATAGCGAGGAGGGGTCGCGCCACCCCCTCGTCCCCCCTCCCTCGTCTTGCCGTCTAGCTCCTGGCGAGCATGGCAAACGATTGGAGACGGACCAGAGCAGTTGGGCTTTAGCTGCCAGGGCCATCCCGTTTATTGGCCCTTCCGTCAACCCTTTAAATTTTTGTTTAAGACACTTAGCGACAGCATGAGCGATGTTTTTTAGATCAAACGATTTCCTTCACCGAAGCGGACTGCCCCCCAGAGCAACCCCACACAACAGACAGAGTCTGCCCCCAAAGGCTGCTCGTCTAAATCGAGCGATCTCCGATTACGGGTTTAGTCCCCTCCAGCGCAAATGGCACAGGGCTGAACGGGAAAAACTTCTTCACACGCAAACCGAGAGTACATCGCAAAAGCTAGACAAACGTTGACTACAGTCTTGAAAAGCCTGTAACGTTGGGGGGAAGATCCCATTTGGTACCTCACACAGCCCTCATATGACTACTGCAGGGTCAACCAGATTATCTAAACGGACAGACGGACTATTCACGCACACCCAAACCAAGAGTAGCATCGCTAAAGCGCCCTCCCGGTACAAGGGGAAAATTGCAAAAACGGGCGCCTACCGACGAGCTTACAAGCTACGCCGCAGGACTAACCGAAAAAAAAAAGCTATACAGCTTACTGACTGCAGGCCCACTACTCATCGAGAGAGAGTGGGCGCTTATCGAGACTTTGTCGAACGGTCGTACAAATTTTGCTCTTTGCCCGCTCAAACCACGACCCTGGCTGCACGATGCGGTTACATTCTTGAAACGCCTGCCTCGCTAACTCACGTTGGCTGGGAAGATCCCATTTTGGTGCACCTCACACAGCCATCCGAGACAACGAACGCTAGACGCGGAACTGATCTAGCGAACCAGACCAGCCCCACACGCGGCACTCTAAGAGTGAATGGTCAGTTTTACACCCGCTGTCTTTACTCCCATATACTGTGCCAGACCATATTTGTACAGAACCCTCGGTACTCTATGGGTGAATGGTCAGTATTACATCCGCTGTCTTTACTCCCTATACTGTGTCAGACCATATTTGTACAGACCCTCTGTACTCTATGGGTGAATGGTCGGTATTACACCCGCTGGCTTTACTCCCCTATACTATGCCAGACCCATATTTGTACAGACCCTTGGTACTCTATGGGTGAATGGTCACTCTATGGGTGTATGGTCACTCTATGTGTGAATGTTCACTCTATGGATGAATGGGTCAGTATTACACCCGCTGACTTTACTCCCATATACTGTGCCAGACCCATATTTGTACAGACCCTCGGCACTCTATGGGTGAATGGTCAGTATTACACCTGCTGACTTACTCCCATATACTGTGCCAGACCCATATTTATACAGACCCTCGCACTCTATGGGTGACTGGTCAGTATTACACCTGCTGACTTTACTCCCATATACTGTGCCAGACCCTATTTGTACAGACCCTCGGCACTCTACGGTGAATTGTCAGTATTACACCCGCTGACTTTACTCCCATATACTGTGCAAGACCCATATTTGTACAGACCCTCGGCACTCTATGGGTGATATGGTCAGTATTACACCCGCTGTCTTTACTCCCATATACTGTGCCAGACCCATATTTATACAGACCCTCGGCACTCTATGGGTGAATGGTCAGTATTACACCTGCTGACTTTACTCCCATATACTGTGCCAGACCCATATTTGTACAGACCCTCGGCACTCTACGGGTGAATGGTCAGTATTACACCCGCTGACTTTACTCCCATATACTGTGCCAGACCCATATTTGTACAGACCCTCGGCACTCTATGGGTGATAAGGTCAGTATTACACCCGCTGCCTTTACTCCCATATACTGTGCAAGACCCATATTGTACAGACCCTCGGCACTCTATGGGTGATATGGTCAGTAATTACACCCGCTGTCTTACTCCCATATACTGTGCAAGACCCATATTTGTACAGACCCTCGGCACTCTATGGGTGATATGGTCAGTATTACACCCGCTGTCTTTACTCCCATATACTGTGCCAGACCCATATTTGTACAGATCCTCGGCACTCTATGGGTGATATGGTCAGTATTACACCCGCTGCCTTTACTCCCATATACTGTGCAAGACCCATATTTGTACAGACCCTCGGCACTCTATGGGTGATATGGTCAGTATTACACCCGCTGTCTTTACTCCCATATACTGTGCCAGACCCATATTTGTACAGACCCTCGGCACTCTATGGTGTGATATGGTCAGTATTACACCCGCTGTCTTTACTCCCATAACTGTGCCAGACCCCATATTTGTACAGACCCTCGGCACTCTATGGGTGAATTGTCAGTATTACACCTGCTGACTTTACTCCCATATACTGTGCAAGACCCATATTTGTACAGACCCTCGGCACTCTACGGGTGAATTGTCAGTATTACACCCGCTAACTTTACTCCCATATACTGTGCAAGACCCATATTTGTACAGACCCTCGGCACTCTATGGGTGATATGGTCAGTATTACACCCGCTGTCTTTACTCCCATATACTGTGCCAGACCCATATTTATACAGACCCTCGGCACTCTATGGGTGAATGGTCAGTATTACACCTGCTGACTTTACTCCCATATACTGTGCCAGACCCATATTTGTACAGACCCTCGGCACTCTACGGGTGAATGGTCAGTATTACACCCGCTGCCTTTACTCCCATATACTGTGTAAGACCCATATTTGTACAGACCCTCGGCACTCTATGGGTGATATGGTCAGTATTACACCCGCTGTCTTTACTCCCATATACTGTGCCAGACCCATATTTGTACAGACCCTCGGCACTCTATGGGTGATATGGTCAGTATTACACCCGCTGTCTTTACTCCCATATACTGTGCAAGACCCATATTTGTACAGACCCTCGGCACTCTATGGGTGATATGGTCAGTATTACACCCGCTGTCTTTACTCCCATATACTGTGCAAGACCCATATTTGTACAGACCCTCGGCACTCTACGGGTGAATGGTCAGTATTACACCCGCTGCCTTTACTCCCATATACTGTGTAAGACCCATATTTGTACAGACCCTCGGCACTCTATGGGTGATATGGTCAGTATTACACCCGCTGTCTTTACTCCCATATACTGTGCCAGACCCATATTTGTACAGACCCTCGGCACTCTATGGGTGAATGGTCAGTATTACACCTGCTGACTTTACTCCCATATACTGTGCAAGACCCATATTTGTACAGACCCTCGGCACTCTACGGGTGAATTGTCAGTATTACACCCGCTGACTTTACTCCCATATACTGTGCAAGACCCATATTTGTACAGACCCTCGGCACTCTATGGGTGATATGGTCAGTATTACACCCGCTGTCTTTACTCCCATATACTGTGCCAGACCCATATTTATACAGACCCTCGGCACTCTATGGGTGAATGGTCAGTATTACACCTGCTGACTTTACTCCCATATACTGTGGCCAGACCCATATTTGTACAGACCCTCGGCACTCTACGGTGAATGGTCAGTATTACCCGCTGACTTTACTCCCATATACTGTGCCAGACCCATATTTGTACAGACCCTCGGCACTCTATGGGTGATATGGTCAGTATTACACCCGCTGCCTTTACTCCCATATACTGTGCAAGACCCATATTTGTACAGACCCTCGGCACTCTATGGGTGATATGGTCGTATTACACCCCGCTGTCTTTACTCCCATATACTGTGCAAGACCCATATTTGTACAGACCCTCGGCACTCTATGGGTGATATGGTCAGTATTACACCCGCGTCTTTACTCCCATATACTGTGCCAGACCCATATTTTTACAGATCCTCGGCACTCTATGGGTGATATTGGGCAGTATTACACCCGCTGCCTTTTCTCCTATAATGGCAAGACCCTATTTGTACAGACCCTCGGCACTCTATGGGATATGGTCTATTACACCCGCTGTCTTTTCCCCTATACTGTGCCAGACCCAAATTTTTACAGACCCTCGGGACTCTATGGGGGAATGGTCAGTATTACACCCGCTGCCTTTACTCCATATACTGTGTAAGACCCATATTTACAGACCCTCGGCCTTAGGGTGATATGGTCAGTATTACCCCCTGTCTTTACTCCCATATACTGTGCCAGACCATATTTTACAGACCCTCGGCACTCTATGGGTAATTGTAGACTTACACCCGCGTCTTTACTCCCATATATGTCAAGCCCATATTTACACCCTCGGCACTCTACGGGTGAAAGGTCAGTATTACACCCGCTGCCTTTACTCCCATATACTGTGTAAGACCATATTTACAGACCCTCGGCACTCTATGGGTGATATGGTCAGTATTACACCCGCTGTCTTTACTCCCATATACTGTGCCAGACCCATATTTGTACAGACCCTCGGCACTCTATGGGTGATATGGTCAGTATTTTCACCCGCTGTCTTTACTCCCATATACTGTGCAAGACCCATATTTGTACAGACCCTCGGCACTCTATGGGTGATATGGTCAGTATTACACCCGCTGTCTTTACTCCCATATACTGTGCAAGACCCATATTTGTACAGACCCTCGGCACTCTACGGGTGAATGGTCAGTATTACACCCGCTGCCTTTACTCCCATATACTGTGTAAGACCCATATTTGTACAGACCCTCGGCACTCTATGGGTGATATGGTCAGTATTACACCCGCTGTCTTTACTCCCATATACTGTGCCAGACCCATATTTGTACAGACCCTCGGCACTCTATGGGTGTATGGTCAGTATTACACCCGCTGTTTTTAAACTCCCATATACTGTGCAAGACCCATATTTGTACAGCCCCTCGGAAACTCTATGGGTGATATGGTCCGTATTACGTCCACTGTCTTTACTCCCATATACTGTGCAAGCCCCATATTTGTACAGACCCTCGGCACTCTATGGGTGATATGGTCAGTATTACACCCGCTGTCTTTACTCCCATATACTGTGCAAGACCCATATTTGTACAGACCCTCGGCACTCTATGGGTGATATGGTCAGTATTACACCCGCTGTCTTTACTCCCATATACTGTGCCAGACCCATATTTGTACAGACCCTCGGCACTCTATGGGTGAATGGTCAGTATTACACCCGCTGTCTTTACTCCCATATACTGTGCCAGACCCATATTTGTACAGACCCTCGGCACTCTATGGGTGAATGGTCAGTATTACACCCTCTGTCTTTACTCCCCTGGACATTTCTTGATACCCACTTTAGGATGGTAGGCCTAGGCCAGAAAAAACAACAACAAATCCGAATCTGTCCCGACGGGGATCAAACTCATGACAACCAGTCCGGCAGACGAGAGTTTAGGAACTACTCTACCGTGACTCCCTGGTGGTTAGTTAGTCGACAGATCATCCTCATTGCACATCGAACCATTCAGCCCATAACTGCTCGGATCCCCTCCTTAGTAAATCCCGGCAGCGTGTAGCTGCTAACGACACCAGTTATGTGTTGGTTTATTAATTGTCGTTGGCTTCCTGCGTAGTGTTCTTGTTTGGCCACAGCTCTTTAACTTGCCGTTCTCGCAGTCTGACCATAGTTGTAGATTCACAGTCATCACTTGGTTCTCGCACATGTCTTACTTCTCGTAGAGCATTCGGTATATCATTCTGGTCCATGGATCGTCCGCCTCCATAGTAGCCTTACCTTAAAGCCTGTCAGCCTGCTGATGTTTGTGTACACCCGCAGGGCCTGGCACGAAAGTGAAATTAATCTTTGCCAGCCTTGACCGCCCCAGAGACACCAATCACTGTCTTCAGACCCAGTCCATCCCTATCTTTCTTAGCATACTCATTGGGACACTAAGGAATCATGCCCGAGTGAAGATATGTGTCTCGAGCCATCTTATTGCTTTATTCACTGCCATGACTTCCATAGTCAGACTACTTGTGGTCAAGGCAAAGGCACCAGAATCTTCCTTCACAATTCTCCCTCTAGCCTAAGTCGTAAAAGCCCATGAACTTCTCACGCGTCGAACGCGACATCTGTATAAATGACAACATCATCCTCTAACAAACTCTCGAAGATCAAAGGCTGTAATTCCGCTTCCAAAGCATTTTCTGTCTAAATGGATGCAAACTGAAAAGGACGTACATAACTCTGTTGGCACTTGTACCCACTCCTCGCCAGGTTCTAAGTACTAATGTGAACACACTTGTTGAAGAATGTCTTCAGCTTGACTCTCCTCTTTCTAACCTGCTTCCCTTTACCTTCTTAATTTCACTATGCATTGCGTGTTGTATGTTTGTGTTGACTCTGAGGTAGGCACGTGCTCGGCAAATTTGTATTCTGTCCGCCATTGTTGGAAAATAGAGACGGTAACGCATACACCCAAATATAATACGCATGACTTCGTTCTGTATCATTTCCATCTGCTTATGGCTGAGAGTCAGGATCGTCGTCGCAATATTTAAAAAAAAGGGACCAGAAGGACGTATAGAAGACACGATGGCGCTACTCACAGTTTGCCGTCACCATCACCCTCTTGACAGCCAAACTCCGTTTAGACTTTGTTATCACACGGTCTATGTGCTTATTATAAGCCAGGCTATAAGCCAAATGCATTCTTTCTTCAATCTCTGAGCACAGATTTACAGTTAGAGTGTTGACAATAAGGTTATTCAAAGAGAACCATGCCACTGCTGCCTTCGTTGGGTTGACCATTACACCAGCTTCACCACATCAAGTGCCTATGCGATTGGATTCTGTTTGTAGTTCCACAGCAACCTGATTTCTATCCTTGCTCTGACGATACACTAACACATCAATCAATCAAACAATCAATCAATCAATCAATCAATCAATCGTCGTAATACGACAATCTCCTCCTCCGTCCTGTGATCTGCCCGCCGGTGATTCTGACAGTGCAGGCGTTGAAAAGCAGCGGAGATAAAGGTTATATTGTTGTTGGTTCAGAAGTCCAACTGCCACATTTAAAAACTACTTTCCGTTGGAAGAGGGCTGCAGAGATTCAATTAAGGAGGAATGGACTTATCCTGAGTTCAAAAAATGGAAAAAATGTATAACGATTGAACTCTGAGTTAAAACAAACTACATCGTTTTATTACCATGACTATGAAAAACTGATGATTTGTCGGATGATGATGATAAGGACTGTGCTACGACAGTTACAACATTCACATATTGTAGGTAAATAAATGATACCTGCACATAACTTCTTGTAGACTGTCTGTTTCTGTGGTATGGCGTTGGGAATGTAGGTGAGATGGTGCGTCAATTCCAACAGGATTTCACTAAGGTCCAGTGAAAACATCTATGATCCAGTAGGATCAGCCGTCGGTTTTCTGGACTAGTGTCCAGTACTGACGCTACTTGGTCTTTTCTCTTTTTCTGGATTTATAACCTGGCGGTCTTTTTGAGAGCTGATCCAAAACTAGGCACATCTGATTTGAGAATTTCAAAGCACAGCCTACTTATACGTGCTCTGAATTACTGTTATCTATTGGATAACTTTGATTCTTATCTGATCTGGCGACGGGTGTTAGCCATGTCTTTTTCCCGACCCAGATGTAGTGTCCTTCCTTTCACACCGTTGACCGTAACAAGGTTCTTCATAGTCGCGAATGACCTTGAGGTGTTAGCCCAAGGATTTTTATCACGCAGGAAGTTTTCACCTTGCATCTCGATTCAGTCTGATTTTAATACATTTGATCCGCCCATCGGCCCCATTCCGTCTACTGTCTCCGCGACGTTGTATGCGAATTTACCCATTGCCGTCCTGTCTTTGGGTTTGGGGAACGTCAAACGTGTTAATTGTGCGATACACCCGTGATCGCTCTAAGTGTCGGCGTCTCCTTGCGTAATCATGCACCATAGCTCGATAGACGCTGAGAAGCGTGATTTTGCCGTTATTCCTCTAGTTTCTCATTCATCTCTTATTGCATATTTTATTGTGGTATGAGAGGAAGTCTGGTGAAATTCGCGGCATTCTATGACATTAGGGACATTTGGCATCGTGTGTAAGGAGCAGAAGAATACATAGATCATCATAGACTGGAGATAATATGCTGTAGGGAGTAGCCAGAGGATCTGGCCCTGACTCCAAGGAAAGGCATGGCAGGACACTTACTGGCCCTGACTCCAAGGAAAGGCATGGCAGGACACTTACTGGCCCTGACTCCAAGGAAAGGCATGGCAGGACACTTACTGGCCCTGACTCCAAGGAAAAGGCATGGCAGGACACTTACTGGCCCTGACTCCAAGGAAAGGCATGGCAGGACACTTACTGGCCCTGACTCCAAGGGAAAGGCATGGCAGGACACTTACTGGCCCTGACTCCAAGGAAAGGCATGGCAGGACACTTACTGGCCCTGACTCCAAGGAAAGGCATGGCAGGACACTTACTGGCCCTGACTCCAAGGAAAGGCATGGCAGGACACTTACTGGCCCTGACTCCAAGGAAAGGCATGGCAGGACACTTACTGACCCTGACTCCAAGGAAAGGCATGGCAGGACACTTACTGGCCCTGACTCCAAGGAAAGGCATGGCAGGACACTTACTGGCCCTGACTCCAAGGAAAGGTATGGCAGGACACTTACTGGCCCTGACTCCAAGGAAAGGCATGGCAGGACACTTACCTGGCCCTGACTCCAAGGAAAGGCATGGCAGGACACTTACTGGCCCTGACTCCAAGGAAAGGCATGGCAGGACACTTACTGGCCCTGACTCCAAGGAAAGGCATGGCAGGACACTTACTGGTCCTGACTCCAAGGAAAGGCATGGCAGGACACTTAACCAGACAGTTACTAGTACCATTTGCATTGGGACTCTTCACTGTCTGTTGTGGATAAGAATGAAGCACGTATGGGAATGTTTTAAGTGCTTTGATATCGGCTCTTGACTCAGTCTAACCCATGGTGGTAGCGGATAATGTTCAGTTTTGTCTGGGAATAAATGTCAGTGAGGAAGGGCAACGGATAGCCAGCCTCATTATGCCGTGACCTGGGTACTGCAAAGGTATGTCATTTCACACCACAACAGAAGCATCTACCCTGCGACTAAGTTACATTTAAGTCTGATGAGCATTTTGGTGGAGTTCTCTGAAGCCTCACACTCACATGGCTGCCCCCGGAAGTGCTCTAGTCTCCTATGGTAGACCCTAGACTGATGATCCAGCGCACAAAAACCGTAACACCGACGAGGATCCCAATGTGTGTATAGCAGGATCCACACATGGTGCAAGTGTTCCGTTTGTTGGTGGGTATCGGAATTTTAAAATATGTTAGCAGGGCGGTGATTTATATGGCCTACTGTTTACAGTTTCTAACTGTGAGGGATCTTTATTTTACGGAGATGTTAGATGGTATGAGAAGTAACGGCGGCAGCAGGATATAGCGATAGAAAATAAAAAGAGAGGTACATGTAAAACAGAGATAGTGTAAAGATAGTGTAGAGAAAATCCGGCTGAAGTGGAGGCGAAAGTACAAGCGTTGATTTCGAGACTTCATTAGGCGGCGATGCTGTCATTTACACAGATGGGTCGGTCGTCCGACTTGTGAGAAGCTCATGGGCCTTTACGGCGGGGACAGGAGGGAGAATTGTGAAGGAGGACTCTGGTGCTTTTGTTGGGACCACAAGTAGCCTGACTATGGAAGTCATGGCAGTAAGTAAAGCAATAACATGGCTCGAGACATAGACATTCACTAGGGCATGTGTCCTTAGCGACTCAATGAGCATGCTGAAGAGGATAGAGATGGGGTGGATCCGAAGAGAGTGGTTGCTGTCTCTGGAGCGGTCTCGGATGACAAAGATCATTTTCATCTTCGTGCCAGGGCATGCGGGAGTACAAGGAAATGAGCGGGCTGACAAGCTCGCAGGTAAGGCTAATGTGGAGGGCGGACGCGCCATGGACCAGGCTGACATTCTGAATGGTCTACGAGAAGTAAGACTTGTGTGAGAACCAAGTGATGACTGCGAATCTACAACCATGGTCAGACTGCGAGAACAGAAAATTAAAAGAGTTGTGGCCAAACAAGAACACTACGCAGGAAGCCAAAGAAGATTGATAAGCCAACACAGAACTGGTGTCGTTAGCCGCTACACGCTGCGGGATTTGCTGAGGAGGAGATCTGAGCACTTATGGACTGAATGGTTCGATGTGCAATGAGGATGATTTGTCGACTATTGTACACACCTAACAACAAAACTTTTTATTTTTTTTATTGTTACAGTTTTCCCATAAAATCAAGCATCGTTACATCGCCATACTATTCCATTCTGACCAAATTCTGCAGCTATTCAGTACAGACTGGTTGGTGTAGCGTCTGCTTACTCCGTCTTTCCATAATAATCTAGAAGGTTATTGGATTGCTACCAATTGTTGTACACTGTATTTCTTGGACTGTCACTCCCAGCTTTACAATGTATTTCTTGCACTGTTACCCACAGTTTTACACTGTATTTCGTGGACTGTGAACCCAGGACAGAAAAACACAGCAGGAAATCCTCCTCCAGAAACCTCAAGCATTCTTTGTCCACATTGTCAAAGAACATTTCGAGCCAAAATAGGCCTTATCAGCCATCTTAGAATTCACGGCTCCATACTTTCAACCCCACTGGATGCTTGCTTGCTTGCTTGTGTTCGTTGGCTTGAGCTCCAACGCGAAGTCCTGTATGTCGGATGAAGGCATCCTGTTGTCCAACATCAGTGTGATGTCATATAGTACCTGAGGTTTGCGTGAGTATCCGTTGTCCCATTCTGGCTTATTGGTGTGCAGACTGGTGGTTCCTCGCCGTACAGGCAGACACTCTCCGACTTCGGAGGAATCGGCGATCCTACTGACTTTAGCCAGGACCCCGAAGGGACCTGTTGCCCAGGACGCTCGACGAGGACGCGTCAATAGGTCTTGGCCAGTATATAACCCGGCCTTGGTGCCTTGGAAACACCTCTGCGTCCCAACCCCACTGGATGAAATGAATGGTCATCATCATTCTTGATGGACAAACAACATACAACATACTTCTATACTACTACCCCAGCTACACACTGTAAGACTTTACTACTACCCACGATTACACACTGTAAGACTATACATAGTGTCAGCTCCCCCCCCCCCCCACCCACAGGGACTGAGTGGTCTCGAGTATGGTGTCCGCCTCGAGTGCTTGAGGTCCCGGGTTCAAGCCTCGGGATTTGTTCACTTGGACTTCTAGTAATAAAAATTTACCCTGGCCTCTGGATAGTGAGATTGGACGCCCGTGTGTAATGTTACGCACATAAAAAATCCCTCGGCAGTTGGAAATCGGAAAAGAGTAGCCTAATGGCGCTGCCCGGGCAACATTTCGAGTTAAAAATCTACCCAAAGTATTTCAGGATACTCGCCGGTGCTACGGAGTTCGTACACTGGGCTGAGATTCTCCGGACTCAGCTTGAGTTAGGAGTAGAACAGAACACTTATGGGTTACACCCGTGTGCTGTGATGGTGATCCGTCGACTTCACTAAACTACTACCACCCCAGCTACACACTGTAGGCTAAGGCTTGCACCACTACTCCACTCCTCGCTACATTCGCATACTGTACTGTAAGACATCCGCTGCTACCGTCAGCTACACACTGTAAGGCTTGCACCACTACTCCACTCCTCGCTACATTCGCATACTGTACTGTAAGACATCCGCTGCTACCGTCAGCTACACACTGTAAGACGTAAGACGTTCATTCAACATGTGCCATGCTGATAAGCGTTGGTGGCCATGTTTCGCCACACCTACTACCCCAACCACACCCTGTAACTTGACTTGCACTACTACCCCCAACTATACGGCTGTTTATGCTTGTTTGCTTGCTTGTGTTCGTTGGCTTGAGCTCCAACACGAAGTCCTGTATGTCGGATGAAGGCATCCTGTTGTCCAACATCAGTGTGATGTCATATAGTACCTGAGGTTTGCGTGAGTATCCGTTGTCCCATGTCTGGCTTATTGGTGTGCAGACTGATGGTTCCTCGCCGTGCAGGCAGACACTCTCCGACTTCGGAGGAATCGGTGATCCTACTGATTTTAGCCATAACCCCGAAGGAACCTGTTGCCCAGGACGCTCGACGAGGTCGCGTCAATAGGTCTTGGCCAGTATATAACCCGGCCCTGGTGCCTTGGAAACACCTCTGCGTCTCGCTGTTTATATGTAAACTTAAATATTGAGCATAACCCACTACTAAGCAACGCTGATCGCATTCTGGTATGAACCTAAGGCCTATCCACGTCAATATGGAAGCACTATACTCGAGTTTCGCTCTCGTAAACTTGGTCTACTCGACTTCTGTACGGCGCGGTACTCATACCCGGAAGTAGCCGCCAAAAGTGAAACTGATGAAACTCAAAGTTTAAACTTGTTAGATCCTGGTTCTCTCATCATTATCAATCATCATCATGTAAGTATTTTCTCACCTGTGAATTATGCATCTCTTAATGTTTGAACAATCACAGCAAATCAGTTCATTCTGCTGCTGTTCTATGTACCATTATCTATAGACACTGAGTCATGGAGTTTAGTTTGTGTTTGTTTTGTCCGTTAAATAAAAATATTTTAATTATTTACTTAGTTTCAAGTCTGTTGTGTTTACAATATTTGTAAGTTGTTATTGGCGGCGCAGTGGACAATTGACGTGATTGCGTAAGATGGCTTTGATATGAAAAACTGTTATTTGGGAATATAAATTAAAATAGAACTTTATAAACTGTACATAAAATTTACGTCAGTGCTGTAGAAGTAAGCAAATACATTACATTGTTACATGAGTACTAACTAGTAGTAAGTAGTAGTACTACTTACTTAGTCTTCTACACTCCCTGGCATAATTCGTGATCTCTATTCTCTATATCAGTGGTTCTCAACCGGTGGGGAATTCCCCCCCCTCCCCACCCCAGGGGGGGGGGATTTCCCCCTCCCCACCCCAGGGGGGAAATTTAGGGTTTCCAGGGAGGGAATTAAGATTATTTCAAGATCGCGTTAATACAAGAACCAGTTACTTGATATTGTTTTTCCCTCTACATTTTACGGTTCTGTACTTCTTGCCCTAATGAAATTCGTTTTATAATGTAAGTAGACCCACAAATCACGTATGGTGTAGATGTCTAGACTTGTTCTAGTATGTGTTAATAAATTTAGCTTTCATATTTATAGGGAGGAAATCCGAAGAGGGGGGGGGGGGGGGGGATGACGTTCTGAACATGTAAAGGGGGGGGGGGACATAGGCCAAAAAAGGTTGAGAACTACTGCTCTATATCACTAAAAGAAAAGTGATTTTATTATTATATACGTATATTGATCATGTTTTTCATATTGGGTATTTACTTACGAGACCATCACAGATAGCCTTGAAAAACCAACTCCAAGGGTACCCCAGTGATGCCTGTATGAGTATGAGTATGTCAATTCTAAGCGGAAATGATCACATTTGAGTGTCCGGATCTTGAATAAAGAATTATTCAGGGTTCCACTCACTGAGCAGCTTTTATTTGTGTTCCAGTCAGAGTGACAGCTGAAATGATCAAATGTTGGCTTCATACTATTATAACTTTTTTGTGTTTAAACGAATATCTTAGCAACCAGACATCATTGTGATCAGCACGGCTAGCCCTAACTATTCATGTCATCTATTTTTAGATATGATGCGTCACGATATAATTAGCAATATAAATGGACGCTAATTAATTACAGTTTCATTGATTACCCTGTGTACTATTATTAATGTTAGCTTACAAATCTTGCAAGATTGCAGCAGCCACTTTCCTTTTTCAATAGGATGTGCTATAACCCAATTAGCAATTAAAAATGGCTGCCAATTATTATTCATTAATTACTAATTATAGATGACATGAGCAGTTATGTTTCGCTGCACTGATTGCAGTGATAAATGGTTGCTAAGATGTTCGTATAATAAAAAAAAAAGTAGGTATAATATTAAGAAGCTTATTGAGCGGGTTCCTGAGTATTTCTTTGTTCAAGATCACAACACACAATATCTCAGCTTAGAATTTACACACAGGCTTGTGTTGCCGGGGCCCATAAGGGAAGCAAAGAATAGCAACACTGCAGCCTACCACGCATGTCATAAGAGGCGACTAAGGAGGCTTGATGGTTCCGTCGCCCTGCTACTGAGTGAGTGCGTGGCGCGACACTGTGAGCTGTGGGTTTCGTGCTAAATGCTTTTGAATCTGCCTGAGGTTTTTTGGAACGTGACTGCATGTTCGGAGTGATGGCAGGTGGCTATGTCCCAGAGTTGACCGGTTTTTGCCTTATGCAGAAATGCGTGGCGGCTGGGCTTCTGGTTGACTGCCACTGCCATCAGCGATGAATTGTATTTTCGTGGACTGTGTGGGTGAACATCTAGGAAACATTCAGATAGGAAAATGACTGCTGATTCCATCAGAGATGAACAGGGTGTTTCGTGGGGGACTGGTGTGTTGACATTCTGGTGGCGGCATTATGCACAGTGTATCTGTGCGGGCTGTTGTTTGTCGAGACTCCTGTCTTTTCCACTTTTCACATTGGGCAGTGGGGAGCGTTTTGTGTGATATTCACTGGCACAGGAACGGAGCATAATGGGGACGACCCTTTGCTGTGAAGTTGGAACTGCAACTAACTAACTAACTAATACAGGCTTCATTGAAGTACCATTGGATTTGGTTTTTCAAGGCCTATTTAACTGTGCTGGTACTTGTTAGTAAATACCTAATTTTAAAAACATGATCAAAGCAATGCAACATTGTTCATTCATTCATTCATTCAGTAGCATGTCCTTTGCAGAACCTCGCTACCATAAAAACGTTCTGGAAAACCTCGATCATAAGCAAGATGTCCCGCGTCTGATACATGCATCTGGAATGCAACATTAACATTTAAAAATTTAGTCTTCAAAAATGATTGATAAGGCATTATGTCACCATGGCAATTCATTTTCTGAGTATGATGGGGTCCATGTAGAAAAAATGTCTCCAACAGACACTACCATTGACGAACAACAGTATTGTCTTATTTACAGTTAATTCTAAAATAAATTGTACTGCCTGTCATAGACAGGTGAGATTGTCTCAAACGGGTCATAGACGAATATGTAATCTGACTTCAAAATGATGTTCTGTCATGTTAAATGATAAAAAATAGTAAAAGAGTACAGTTAAATTATTAATAATCTTTAAACTTGTATTCTCTTTAACTTTAGTAAATCAAATTGCACGTTTTGAGTGTAAAAAGTATTCACGACTTAGTCCGATCGATATGCGCGCTGCCATCATTTTAGACTTCCAATCACAAAGATGAAACATCTTCTCAGAAATATTTTTTTTTACCACAGATTCTAATGAGATCAGTAATGAAACTCACCGAGTATATGTAAAAATGGAAGCAGAATTCAAAAATCCATCTAAAAACATGTTTATATTAATTAATCAACCTTTAGAAAATAAAATTAATTACTGTATGCCAAATAATTGAATTTATATCAAAGACAAGATAATTTTAACTAATTGCTATGCACAGAATGTTAGACTGACTTATTCTGCAGAAACTAAGATGACATTTGTTATTGTCATGTGATATTTGAATGAATACACGATGTCGGAAGTATGCACGGTCGTTTCATAGCCATTTTTGGGGAACCAATGGATCCTTCTGCACAGGCGCAGAATAGTATTTATGGTTTCAGATCTAATTGCGTTAGAAAATGGAATAGCTAATATATATATATATATATATATATATATGAGATACAGTAGCTTTGTTGTTGGTTGTTAGAGTAAGTTCAACATTTTCAAAACATTTCTTTACTTTAACTGATTCACTACTGCCAAATAAAAAGTGGGTTTGGACTAAACAGAAATTGATAGCAGAAAATGGGAAGTAGAGGTGTGTCACAGTAATGATATAAAAATGGTTAAAATGGTATCAGCTATATTGTATTATATATCAAATTAAAGATTGCACAAGGAACATGTCATTAAAGCTACTATTGTAGCAATAATAATGTTAGATTTTCTTAAACAAATTTTTAAGACAGGGGTGACAATTATTAAAAATTGCCACTTACCAAAGCACTACTTCTAAATCTTTGATGATAATCCAGTTAAATTTACTGAATAATGATAAATACACCACTTTTCTTCTCCAATATCACAAGAACTGCTACTTAAGACAATTACAATTTTCACTGTTAGGTTTGTTTTCCATAATGTCCACCTGCTAAATAATTTAACTGAATAACCCTATTACTGCATGTGCTATCAGTTTGAGAATCTTTCACAAAGTCCTGTAAATCAGAATAAATATAATCTAAAACTTTCAAACCATAATCTGGTGAAAGTCAACGAGGTCAAGAACCGGAGGGCATTACCATTTCTAAAATAATAAAAACAAACCAGTTTCACAAGCTATTTTTCTCAAAACATGCTTACTCCACACTTCTTGTCAGATACAGTTCAAAAGGCATATCTTTTTCCGGTGTAAGTTTTCATTTACCAGGCACTAAAATTGTGGAAGTTACGGGAAATGAAACAAATAACGTATTGTCAACATTCAGTCCTCTCTCTGCCTGCCTAGTTTACTCCAGAGGAAAGCTAACACCAATACATTTGGAACAAGACAAGCTGCGGGAGCTGCCGGATCAGTAAAGCAATGCTCGAACTGTACGCCTGTCGCAGCTTCGATCCTAGACCAGTTGCTGACCAAGGCTTATGGCCTGGTCTGCCCTGCCATGAGATTGTCTTTCGGTTGCATTTCTTTGCACTAGGGTAAGGGTTATACCCTCCCAGTTGCACTCCTCCACCCAAAGCCGTTGACACAATATGGGCTATCGGGTTTGATGAGCACCGGCTGACATTCTGCGCTAACAGGAGGTAGTACTGTCTACTATTATATAGTAGCTCAGTCATATCTGACTAAAACTCAACATTCAGTGCTAACAGAAAACAGGTAGTACCGTCTACTGTCATACGGTAGCTCAATCATACGAGGGCGAGTCAATACGTAAGTCACACAGTTCTGTGGTATGGCAGGTAAATGTAGTTGGTGTTTTCTACAGGTGTCATTAGGTGACAAGCAACATCAAACTTTATATTCCCGTTCGTCAGGTGGCGCTAGATGTCTCATGTGCATGCGCAGCGCATAAACAAAATGGTGACTGAACTTACGGAGTGTACAACCAAAGAGCAATGTGCTGTTTTGCGTTTTTTGTGGGCAAAAGGACTCTGCAAAGGACATTCATAAGGAAATGCTTCCTGTTTATGCCAACAAAAGTTTGTTCCGTAAAGTGGTGCATAGCTGGGTAGAAACATTTTCTCAAGAACGCTCTAAACTTGTTGATGAAATCTGATCTGGTTGTCCTGTTGAGATTGCAACAGAAGCATCCATCCATGCAGTGGGTGGAGGAGATGGTTAGAGTTGACAGGCGAGTAATGATACTCTGTAGCATCTGCAATAGGGTGCTCACATGGTTAAAAAAATGTTTTGCATATTCTTTACAGGACATCGCTGTCAACATCAGCATCTTTCAGTTGATTGTTGATTTCTTGGCAAGATTATGCTCAGTAGTTTGCCATTGCTTTCTGAGCGACTGGTACCATACTCTCATAAGTCGCTGGCGCGACTCGAACCGCTTCCAGTTCTCATGCGCTCACGTCAACCACGAGAGTATTCGGGGTTATGGAGAAAGCTGCTAACCCCTCAACCAGGGAGACCTCACATGGTTCAGCATACAGCATAATGCATGATCGATTGAAATTTCCAGGACTGCTGACTAGAGGAGTGTTGCTTCTTCATGACAATGCCAGACCAAATACGGCTCTATTAACCCAGGAGAAAATTAACCAACTAAGGTGGGAAGTTCTGGAACATCCACCTTACAGCCCCGACTTAGCTCCTAGTGATTTCCACCTTTTTGGTCCACTGAAAACCCACCTTGAAATTTCACGAATGACGTCAAAGTTGAATGTGAAGTGAAAACATGGTTTAGAAAACAGAGCATGCAGTTCTATGCAGTCGGTTTGGGAGAACTGATCATTCGGGTCACTTCGAATGACGGATGTCAATCGCGGTGATCTGGCAAATTTTGAGCTATAACCTACGATGGGTGACGTTGTGATATCCTGGTGTGATAATTTGGTCGCGTCTAGCGTGTACCGCAGGATCTAGTGGTTACACACCCACATCACACACCAGTGATCTGGGATTTGTTTCCGGGTCTGGTCAAGGATATGCACTACTGACGAGCTCAAACGAGAGCGAAACTCGAGTCTAGTGCTTCCAAATTGACATGGCTTTAGGTTCGTACCGGAATATGATCAGCGGTGCGAGTTGTTGGTTGTGCTCAATCTTTAAATCTCAAATCCCGAAACAACCAAATAAATCAATTTGATCAAAAATCATTATTGTTGATACAGCACAGATATAAATCTCTGTTCACTTCAGTACATCTTTCTGTCAGTGTCCTTATAATGTATATGATGTTGTTTGTGCCTTAACCTTCTATGAATCCACACTGCTCATCCCCAATGTTTGTTGGCTTCTTGTTCTTCTCTTTATAATTCTCATCAGTAGTTTAGTCACATGACTCATGAAACTAAGTGTGCCATGTTCTCAACAATCCATCCCACCATTTTTCTTGGTAGAGCTATGAAAATAAATTTCCCCAAATCATCAGGTAAATATATACATCCACTATCAAAGATGTCATTCAATAATGTTTTATCAAAGACAGGTGAATAATATAGGAAGGACATGAGAGAGCTGCAGAGGATGGTAAAAGATGGATAGGGGGAAAAGGAGCTTTGCGTGGGTTGATTGAGGACCTGTGCTCCACAGGAGGGTAAGCAGCAGAAGAAGAAGAGATGGTCCATGACCCTGGTGATAATGTTATGTGGGGAAACATGACCCCTCCCACTTATCGGCATGGCACATGATGATGATAATGATGATATTCATCACTTCAGAAATGAGTGTCTCCTGCAGCAAAATCCAATGAATTGTACTTTCAGTGGCAGTGGAGATAAATACATCTGAAATGTGTAATAGCATATGAAGACAGCCAGGTGACTGTAGGCTAATGGTTCCAGGAAATATCTTCTTCATTGCACTTCCATTAGAAGTATGTCATGCTTGAACCAGTGGTCCTTTTAAACATTGCCAGCTCTGTACTTAGACCTTCTGAGTCAAGGCAGAGGCTTTCTTCTGTTTGTGATGTCTCTTTTGTCACTACACCATCTGGCGCATTCTCATGCGTAAGATGGGCCTGCGTGCCCAATTTGTGACCCTTTGAAAATAAAGTTCAATCAATCAATCAATCCAATCAATCAATCATGACGTACTCACCTTATTTTGTGGTTCTTTTATAGTTTCATACAGCTTGAGGTTTGTACACAAGACATCCCCTTGGAATATGTTCAGCAGTTTGCTTGTGGTGTCCACATGCAGATACCATGTTTGTGACATTGGGTTTTATTAGCTCGCTTAGAACTTGATTGTAGTCCACACATAAGCTACTTCTTGTAGTTGCTACTACTTTGGAGTGCACTGGACTGATTTTTGTGTGGATTGGTTTTCCCCATTACCAGTGTCCCTCATCAGCAAGCGAACCCACTTAAACTTCTGAGGTACTTGTAATTTATGTCCCCAAGTCAAGGACGAGAAGTCAACATTTTAGTCCAACTGATCTGTGTGCTGAACAAACCCCCTACCCCGGCTATCAGAGAAAGTTTAAGCGCGAGCATGTTAAACCCTTCGGCCACGTCTACTTGTACTTATGATATGAATTTAATGTTCATAGATACAACAATAATACAATCTTGTCTTATCGCTCACAAACATGGACCACAATAAGTCAACTGCATAGGCTGTACATGATGTCACAGTCAACCGACACACATACCATTGTATGAAAACCAACATAAGGCGGTTGGCTGCCAAATCGGCCGCAGCTGTTTCAATAGCAGTATGATAGTGTATGAATTGCATCCGCAACCCCACAATAAGGGTACAATAAATGCACTAAGCATCTCCACACTTCTAGTTACATAAATGCACCAACCATCTCCACACTTCTAGTTACATACAACTTTGATTTCAGTATGTCTACCACCTCCAAGAAACATCAGAACTTTGTTTCGGAGCCGATGGGAGAAAAGTCAGTGTTTGAACTTGCAGGCATTGGTGAAGCGCTCGGGGGCAGGCTGATGGAAAAAAACTACGATAAGGTAGCATTCAGATTTCATGAACATTGTTGAAATATATGACTCATTTATTCATCATGTTGCGGGCCCTTGCAGAACATCGCTCTCATCTCAACCCATGGACAAGATTCTCTACTTTGAACTCACTACTGCCCAATATCTAGACGAACCTTCTGGCCTAGAGAGACGACAGTGGAAGATAAACTATGGACGGCTGAGTGAACTTAAAAAGACCGTTAGATTCATACAAGAGACAACATTGCAGTTATAGACATATTTCAAGCGAACGAAAGAAGAAGAACCATTCTTATAATTTCACTGTAATTCCTGGATGATTTGAACACACAGCCACAATCCTAGAAGGTGAAGGGTCAAATCCCTTGTATGCCTGCATAGATTTATGATTACGACTTGACCAGATTGCCATGGAGACTCCCAGGCATAATTATATACGCAACTGTTCCTTGTTGCAGGCATAATTATATACATGGTAGTTCTTATTTGCTGGTATAATTATATGCACAGTAGTTTCTTGTTGCAGGCATAATTATATGCACAGTAGTTTCTTGTTGCAGGCATAATTACGAGGGCTATTCCAAAATCAACCACCTATTAACTGGTGTTGAAGCGCTGAGTAGCTGGCCAGACCTTCATCTTGCCGAAGAGAAGATGATCACTTGGTGCCAAGTTCGGGCTGTAAGGAGGGCGGTTGAAAATTTCCCACTTAAACTGCTCAAGTAAATCCTTTGTGTGAGTAGCAGTGTTGGGGGTCATGCGCTGTCGTGCAGAATAATGATACCACTGGTGAGCATTCTGCGACTTTTGTTGAGGATCAACCAACGAAGCTTCTTCAGTGTTTCACAATAAACTTCTGACATTATCGTGGTCCTTAGTGTCGTGAATTCCATCAACAAAATACTCTTGCCATCCCAGAACACTAGCCATGATTTTTCGTTTCAAAAATGTTTGCTTCAATCTGTTAGGCTTGTTTGTAGATTGAGTATACATCCATTGTTTTGACTGTTCCTTTGTCACTATTCTGTCGAGAAATGCAACCCCCTCATCCCAGTGGCACAGAAGGAACATCAAAGCTGAACCCATTCTTTGAGCTTTATGAACATCAGTAGTTGCTTTGGTACTCATCGTAAACAGAATTTGTGGTAACCTAACCTCTCTGTGACAATTCGAAACTCGAAGAGTAATCCTAGAAAATTGTGGAAATTCTGTAGAAAGATCTTAAATTGTGAAATGACGTTTTTCCACTTTGACTTGGTCGACTTTTTGAATGAGCTCATCTGTCACACTTGAATGTTGTCCTTGTCCACCCTCATCAGGCACATGTTCACCCTTATCTCAGAATTTCCTGCACCAATCCCTCACAGAACTGTCACTGATAATGTTATCACCGTACATATGACACAATTGACAGTGAACTTCGGTCGCATTTGGACCTTCTGCTCGAATAAAATGAATCACACCATGAATTTCACAGCTGGCGGGAAAGGCTGTCACGGTGTTTGTGTTTATTTGTTCGCAATTCATGAACCACTGAACAAATGCCACTGTAGGTTGATGTGTAGTGAGCTAAAAGACTACTAAATGATGCAAGCAATGAATTGTGTCACTATGGCAACCGATTTAATTCTTAACAGCCAATCGGCGGTTGATTTTGAAATAGCCCTCTTATATACACAGTAGTTCTGTTTTGCTGGTATAATTATATACACAGTAGTTCCCTGCTACAGGCATAATTATTTACATAATTGTTCCTTGTTACAGATATTGTTATACACAAAATTGTTCTATGTCACAGACATTATTATTCACACAATTGTTCCGTGTTGTAGACATTGTTATACACACAATTGTTCCGTGTTGTAGACATTGTTATACACACAATTGTTCCGTGTTGCAGACATGTTATACACAATTGTTCCATGTTGTAGACATTGTTATACACACAATTGTTCCATGTTGGAGACATTGTTATACACACAATTGTTCTGTGTTGTAGACATGTTATACACACAATTGTTCTGTGTTGTAGACATTGTTATACACACAATTGTTCCATGTTGGAGACATTGTTATACACACAATTGTTCCATGTTGTAGACATTGTTATACACACAGTTACTTCATGTTGTAGACATTGTTATACACACAATTGTTCCGTGTTGTAGACATTGTTATACACACAATTGTTCCATGTTGGAGACATTGTTATACACACAATTGTTCCATGTTGTAGACATTGTTATACACACAATTGTTCCATGTTGTAGACATTGTTATACACACAGTTACTTCATGTTGTAGGCATGTTATACACACAATTGTTCCGTGTTGTAGACATTGTTATACACACAATTGTTCCATGTTGGAGACATTGTTATACACACAATTGTTCCGTGTTGGAGACATTGTTATACACACAGTTGTTCCATGTTGTAGACATTGTTATACACACAGTTACTTCATGTTGTAGGCATGTTATACACACAATTGTTCCATGTTGGAGACATTGTTATACACACAATTGTTCCATGTTGTAGACATTGTTATACACACAATTGTTCCATGTTGTAGACATTGTTATACACACAGTTACTTCATGTTGTAGGCATGTTATACACACAATTGTTCCGTGTTGGAGACATTGTTATACACACAATTGTTCCATGTTGGAGACATTGTTATACACACAATTGTTCCATGTTGGAGACATTGTTATACACACAATTGTTCCATGTTGTAGACATTGTTATACACACAATTGTTCTGTGTTGTAGACATTGTTATACACACAGTTACTTCATGTTGTAGACATTGTTATACACACAGTTACTTCATGTTGTAGACATTGTTATACACACAATTGTTCTGTGTTGTAGACATTGTTATACACACAGTTACTTCATGTTGTAGACATTGTTATACACACAATTGTTCCGTGTTGTAGACATTGATATACACACAATTGTTCTGTGTTGTAGACATTGTTATACACACAATTGTTCCATGTTGTAGACATTGTTATACACACAATTGTTCCATATTGCAGACATTGTTATACACACAATTGTTCCGTGTTGTAGACATTGTTATACACACAATTGTTCCGTGTTGTAGACATTGTTATACACACAATTGTTCCGTGTTGTAGACATTGTTATACACACAATTGTTCCGTGTTGTAGACATTGTTATACACACAGTTACTTCATGTTGTAGACATTGTTATACACACAATTGTTCCATGTTGTAGACATTGTTATACACACAATTGTTCCATGTTGGAGACATTGTTATACACACAATTGTTCCATGTTGGAGACATTGTTATACACACAATTGTTCTGTGTTGTAGACATGTTATACACACAATTGTTCTGTGTTGTAGACATTGTTATACACACAATTGTTCCATGTTGGAGACATTGTTATACACACAATTGTTCCATGTTGTAGACATTGTTATACACACAGTTACTTCATGTTGTAGACATTGTTATACACACAATTGTTCCGTGTTGTAGACATTGTTATACACACAATTGTTCCATGTTGGAGACATTGTTATACACACAATTGTTCCATGTTGTAGACATTGTTATACACACAATTGTTCCATGTTGTAGACATTGTTATACACACAGTTACTTCATGTTGTAGGCATGTTATACACACAATTGTTCCGTGTTGTAGACATTGTTATACACACAATTGTTCCATGTTGGAGACATTGTTATACACACAATTGTTCCGTGTTGGAGACATTGTTATACACACAGTTGTTCCATGTTGTAGACATTGTTATACACACAGTTACTTCATGTTGTAGGCATGTTATACACACAATTGTTCCATGTTGGAGACATTGTTATACACACAATTGTTCCATGTTGTAGACATTGTTATACACACAATTGTTTCCATGTTGTAGACATTGTTATACACACAGTTACTTCATGTTGTAGGCATGTTATACACACAATTGTTCCGTGTTGGAGACATTGTTATACACACAATTGTTCCATGTTGGAGACATTGTTATACACACAATTGTTCCATGTTGTAGACATTGTTATACACACAGTTACTTCATGTTGTAGACATTGTTATACACACAATTGTTCCATGTTGTAGACATTGTTATACACACAATTGTTCCGTGTTGTAGACATTGTTAAACACACAATTGTTCCATGTTGTAGACATTGTTATACACACAGTTACTTCATGTTGTAGATATTGTTATACACACAGTTACTTCATGTTGTAGACATTGTTATACACACAATTGTTCCATGTTGTAGACATTGTTATACACACAATTGTTCCATGTTGTAGACATTGTTATACACACAATTGTTCCATGTTGTAGACATTGTTATACACACAATTGTTCCATGTTGTAGACATTGTTATACACACAATTATTTTGTGTTGTAGACATTGTTATACACACAATTGTTCCATGTTGCAGGCATTGTTATACACACAATTGTTCTGTGTTGTAGACATTGTTATACATACAGTTACGTCATGTTGTAGACATTGTTGTACACACAATTGTTCTATGTTGTAGACATGTTATACACACAATTATTCTGTGTTGTAGACATTGTTATACACACAATTGTTCTGTGTTGTAGACATTGTTATACACACAGTTACTTCATGTTGTAGACATTGTTATACACACAGTTACTTCATGTTGTAGACATGTTATACACACAATTATTCTGTGTTGTAGACATTGTTATACACACAATTGTTCCATGTTGCAGGCATTGTTATACACACAATTGTTCTGTGTTGTAGACATTGTTATACACACAGTTGTTCCATGTTGCAGGCATTGTTATACACACAATTATTCTGTGTTGTAGACATTGTTATACACACAATTGTTCCATGTTGCAGGCATTGTTATACACACAATTGTTCTGTGTTGTAGACATTGTTATACACACAGTTACTTCATGTTGTAGACATTGTTATACACACAATTGTTCCATGTTGTAGACATTGTTATACACACAATTGTTCTGTGTTGTAGACATTGTTATACACACAGTTACTTCATGTTGTAGACATTGTTATACACACAGTTACTTCATGTTGTAGACATTGTTATACACACAATTGTTCCATGTTGCAGGCATTGTTATACACACAATTGTTCTGTGTTGTAGACATTGTTATACACACAATTTTCCCTGTTGTAGACATTGTTATAAAACAACCAAAAATTTTTCCAAATTGCAGACATTGTAACACACAATTTTTCCGTGTTGTAGACATTGTTATACACACAATTGTTCCGTGTTGTAGACATTGTTATACACACAATTGTTCCGTGTTGTAGACATTGTTATACACACAATTGTTCCGTGTTGTAGACATTGTTATACACACAGTTACTTCATGTTGTAGACATTGTTATACACACAATTGTTCCATGTTGTAGACATTGTTATACACACAATTGTTCCGTGTTGTAGACATTGTTATACACACAATTGTTCCATGTTGTAGACATTGTTATACACACAGTTGTTCCATATTGCAGACATTGTTATACACACAATTGTTCCGTGTTGTAGACATTGTTATACACACAGTTACTTCATGTTGTAGACATTATTATACACACAGTTACTTCATGTTGTAGACATTGTTATACACACAATTGTTCCGTGTTGTAGACATTGTTATACACACAATTGTTCCGTGTTGTAGACATTGTTATACACACAGTTACTTCATGTTGTAGACATTATTATACACACAGTTACTTCATGTTGTAGACATTGTTATACACACAATTGTTCCGTGTTGTAGACATTGTTATACACACAATTGTTCCATGTTGTAGACATGTTATACACACAATTGTTCCGTGTTGTAGACATGTTATACACACAGTTACTTCATGTTGCAGACATGTTATACACACAGTTGTTCTGTGTTGCAGGTATAATTAACACAGACAGTTGTTCCTTGTTGCAGGCATACTCTGTCCTGGGTCAGTTCTTGCTGTTTAAGAAAGATGAGGAACTGTTTAAGGACTGGCTGAATTCAGTGTGTGGGGCCAACTCCAAGCAACAGAATGACTGCTACCAGTGCTTGAAGCAGTGGTGTGACTCTTTCCTGTGATCACCCTTCTTGCTTCATCTGACGGATGTGTATCATAGTTGTGTAGATATATCTTTGGTAGCTATCCATTTTTAATGTTTAAATTTTTAATTTTTTGGATGTGTTTTTGATAAAAAGGCAGTCATCGTTTTTTTGTGGCCAACTTATGAGAAAACAAAAACTGGACATGTGACAACCGGAAAGATTTGTGGAAAGAGAGATAGAGGAAGACAGTGTGGAAAGATTCATGAGTCTTGTGTCATGACATGGAAGGGAGTCAACACATGAATTGATCCATGACGTCGGAGATCGTAATTTGTGGAGAGGCATGATCGCCCACGTCAGCCGGCAAGGCACTGGATGAGCGTGGGTATGAACTGTTCTTGGAATACACAAACATCAGATCATTGAAGAGTAGTTAGATAGTTGAACATTCTGAGGATGTTCATTGCCTAGGTGCGACTGGGGCCTTGCCAAAGTGCGACAGAGGTGTAGTCAGCTCTATTGCGCCGTATTCATAGGGGTATGACTTATAACTTCTTATTCCTCCAGTCGGCACCGTGATCGTTTCTCAGCATTTAACTTTGCTGATGGTTAGACTAATATTCTACACACCAGTTCCACTAACTCACTAGGAACACTACTCAACACAACGGTAATATGTGTAACTCAAACTGCTGGTTGTAGTTTTGTTCATATATTGTTCTATGCAGGCTAAGACCAACACCGTCAATATACAACCATATATTCAACAATAAATCTACACTACGTATAATAACATATCAACTACATTAAAAGAGTGGCACAATTTTGGCAGCAACTCTCTTCTGAAAATGGTCTGTACTCGACAAAACCACCGTCTCAAATCCTCTTTGTTCGGATCCTGCTTCCTGTTGACTGCGAAGTGAGTCCCAGCATTTTCACACTGTGTGAAAAGTATCCACTTTTTACGATCCAGGTGTGGAGTTACTGAACACTGCCATAACCTCTAACCTCGTCTACTTTAGGTTACGGCATAACAGATCTGTGTCCTTATCCCATGGCACTTATGTCATTTCTATGTTCAGTTTGTTGTTTATAGGGATGTTAACAAGATTAGAGCTGGTTGTGTTCTTCTGCTAACTGTGGTAGTCGTAGCTTCTGCGTCAGCTTATGCATCATCAGACCAGACTTAATGTCACTGGTCACTGGTTATAGATGTTCTTCAATTTGTTCAGCTTCTGATTTCCAAACCTTCATGGTTGTTTGTCTACTTCTCCCCTGGGGATCCTCCTCTATGGAAGTTAAGACATTCCATTCTGCTGTCTGCTTTAGACAAGGCATCGTTTCTCTTATTCTGAAGTTGGTATCCAACATAGAGGGTTGCCATTGGAATGTGACAGTTGAGAATCTTTGCATGCTGTTGGACTTAGATCTTATTTGACATAGTCGATTTTTGTTTCTAGTATTTGTACTAACTCCAGAAATTATCGGTAGTTCAATACATTTTAATTAATACAGAAAATGATGCCAAGGATAAGTCTGAGCAGAATTTTTGTGCTCCAGAGATTATCTGTAGTTCTGTACAGTGTTAGTAATGCAGAAAATGAGGCCAGTGATCAGTCTGAGCAGAATTGAAAGCTGTAGTGAATTCACCATCACGTGCCATGCCAAATGAGGTAAGCGTTCAGGTGTCTCAACAGATCTCGGTGCTTGGTGGTCTGGATCAGTTCTGTTGATGATATGGCTCCATGGCGCTGAAATCAGTCGACCCTACGCCGGTCGGCCGGACTAAAATGTTGACTTACCGTCCTTGACTTGGGAACATCATTTACAAGTACCTCTGAAGTTGGAGTGAGTTCGCCTGATGGTGAGAGACACTGGTAATAAGCAAAAATCAGTCCCGTGCACTAGAAGTTGTAGCACGTGCATGGACTACTTGAGTTCAGAGTGAGTGAACAAAAAAAAAAAGAAAAAAAAAGTGACCTGATTGAAAAAGCTTGACTTTGTTAGTTTTATGAGGGTGGATTTTCATATGGAGCGTCCTACTGCTAGCACTCAACACTCACCTGAAATGTGGTTGAATGTTTCAGATCTCATGGTGGCGAAGTAAAAAAAAAAATTATTTGTCCTTTGCAGAATGTTGCAGTCAAATGAAGCCCAGATTGGCTTTTGTGTGATTTACAAGACAATCGTAGCTTTGTATTAAGTGTCAAAGTTCTAGATCGGTGTTGTATTGTGTGAAAAACAATATTCTTGCCTGAAAGTACGTAATTTTATGGTTGCTTACTTCACCATATGTAAATTGGTGTGGCTGTGAGGTTTAACGTGCTTCAATGAGGTTTAAATTGGTGTGGCTGTGAGGTTTAACCTGCTTAAATGAATGGGCCACACTGGTCAATTGGCTTCAATGTTGACTTCATGTTCAGAAAACAGTGGCAAGCTACAGGAGAACAAATCTGAACATTTGCAACTGCACTCAAGAATTTTGCAGCCAGAAAAGTAGAATCTGCCAAGTAACAAAGTAAATTATGAAAATCTGCTGCATGGTGCTGTACAATATATATTACTTGGTGCTGTACAATATATATTACTTGGTGCTGTACAATATATATTACTTGGTGCTGTACAATATATATTACTTGGTGCTGTACAATATATATTACTTGGTGCTGTACAATATATATTACTTGGTGCTGTACAATATATATTACTTGGTGCTGTACAATATATATTACTTGGTGCTGTACAATATATATTACTTGGTGCTGTACAATATATATTACTTGGCGCTGTATTCATAATTAAGAACCTGTGGCACCACACAGCAAACAAGTTAAAGAAATAAAGTATTTGATGACATGATCTTTCCTGTGGTAACACATGGATGCAAGTCGTGGACAATTTCACAATCACTAGAGAAGAAAATTTGGGCTTTTGAGCTCGGACGCTGCAGTAGAGTTCTTGGAATATTGTGGACCTCAGACACTGCAGTAGAGTTCTTGGAATATCGTGGACCTCAGACACTGCAGTAGAGTTCTTTGAATATCGTGGACCTCAGACACTGCAGTAGAGTTCTTGGAATATCGTGGACCTCAGACACTGCAGTAGAGTTCTTGGAATATCGTGGACCTCAGACACTGCAGTAGAGTTCTTGGAATATCGTGGACCTCAGACACTGCAGTAGAGTTCTTGGAATATCGTGGACCTCAGACACTGCAGTAGAGTTCTTGGAATATTGTGGACCTCAGACACTGCAGTAGAGTTCTTGGAATATCGTGGACCAAGAAGAAGAAAGACACTGACATTCTAGAAGATCTGAGCATGGAGGACAACTGCCCTATCGACTATCATGTCTCGGAAGCTGAAACACTGGCCACGTTAAAGGTCACAGTGTTTGGGGGAGAACAGGGATGAGAAGGCCTGGTTCTTTTAGGAGAGGCATGGGACAACTTGCAGACACCTTTAGCATGAGGGTGCACGAGTCAGGAGAAATCACAAGAGATCAAGTGGCTTTTAGATGGGCCGTGATGTGTGTGACGTTCTTCAAACGGCCTGCTGTGTGTTGATGACCGTATTCATTGACACTGATGTTCAGAGAAGGAATGCTTGTATTATTGTTATTATTTCTCTTGACTGGTGGAAGAGTGCAATTGGAAGGATACAAGCCTTATCCTGGTACGAGGAAATGCAACCTAAAGACAAAATGTCATGGCAGGGCAGACCAGGCCCTAAGCCTTGGTTGGCAGCTGGTCTAGGATCGAAGTTCCGATAAGCGAACAGCTAGAGCATTGCTTTGCTGATCTGGCAGCTTCTGCAGCTTGTCTTGTTCCAGATGTATAGGTGTTACCTTTCCTCTGGAGTACACTAGGCAGGCCGAGAGAGGGATCATGCTGCATGGGCAACACACTGTCTCTGTATTTTAGCCCAGGCTTTGTGTTATGGAGAGGCAATAACTCCATTCCTGGTCTTAACCGGACCGCTATGTGTCGTAGTTATTAAGCCCTTTTGAAGCACAATGTACCAAACTATCGTATGTCAAGACGGAAAGGTGTCAATGTAATGTAATAATGTAATTTCTCTTGACTGTATTATGAATCTCCAATGTATTCATTGTTTTAAAGCATATTTTCATGATCTGCTCATTTGATCTGGCTCAAAAAGTGTGAAGAACAAATCTTCTTTTTACTGTTGACCATACCTGTTGTAGGGATGGTGAGTCAAAGACTGCATGCAATATAAATAAACTTCACTTAGAATGTAAACCAGACTTAACATAGAATGTAAAACAGACTTAACATAGAATGTAAACCAGACTTAACATAGAATGTAAACCAGACTTAACATAGAATGTAAACCAGACTTAACATAGAATGTAAAACAGACTTAACATAGAATGTAAAACACCACAGAAGTAGGATGTGTCGGCCTAACGGCGCAAGAACGCAGCTCTGCTGTAAACAGGCACAGCGCAATCACGTCTAAATAAAAAATATTTCCCGGTGAACGAAGAAGAAGAATGTAAAACAGACAACATAGAATGTCAACAGACTTCAGATAGAATGTAAGACATTCACATAGAACGTAAAACAGACTTAACATAGAATGTAAAACAGACTTAACATAGAATGATATAGAGTGTAATTGGAATGAGTATACTTTAACGAGGATCTATTGAAGGGAAAGTCTGGTCCCAGCAGCCATGATAATTCCATCTCCTGTAGTGTATATTGCAGGTGGTAGTCATTGGTGCTGGAATTTTGGAACTTCAATTAATCTTCTCCCACATCTAACAGCATAAGTGAAAAGACAACATCAAAAACCCCCAAATTTAACCTTCAGGCGGGTAAAAGTGTCTATTACTTTGTCGTCATTATACATCTTCTTTTCCCCTTTTCCCTGCCGTCAAGCGTCGTGGGGGGGAATAATTTGCGTTCCAGCGCCTGTGGGCGGCACTGGATAGTGCCCTTCCGCGTGTTGTACAATGTCTCTGATGTCGTCAATCCATTTTCTTCTTGGACGTCCTCGTGGTCTCGTCGCAGATGATCTTTGATGTAAGGCCAGTGAGGGTAGTTGCTGTTTGTTGCATTCTAACGACAGGGCCAAAACCCACTTGATTTTCTGTCTTTAATAAATGGGGCACAAGGTGTTGACCCCAAATTCTGTCTGATAATGAAATTTCTTACTCGGTTTCAGATTGTTATTTGGGGCAGCTCTCCTCAGGCACTCTTTCGCAGGTTTTGATTTTGCGAGGTGAAATTTGTAAAAGCCCAAGGTTTGGATTGGTAGCATAGGGGTTGTGAATATGCTGTTTTTTTATCCCGTCGTTTTGCGGACTGGAAAATGTTTGGATGTTTCAGTAAGGGTTTATAGTAAATATGTAAGTGCACTAGGTTTTTGACATCTTCTTCTTCTTCTTCTTCTTCTTCTTTCGTTCGCCTGAAATATGCTTATAACTGCAATGTTGTCTCTTGTATGAATCTAACAGTCTTTTTTAGTTCATTCAGCGGTCCATAGAGTTTATCTTCCACTGTTGTCTCTCTAGGCCAGAAGGTTCGCCTGGATATGTTGTAGTTTGGGCAATCCTGGAGTATGTGCTCTGCTGTCTGCGACGCCAAACCACATGTGCACATGGCTGAGTCACCGATCTTGAATTTTGTATACATGTGGTTGCGTAATCTATTGTGTCCTGTTCTGGGGCGCAGAAGAATGACCTGTTCTGGTCTGTCCATAACGTGGTAGTCGTCTTGAGTAAGGTTTGGTGGCCTTCTGACTGATTTGATCATTCTTTTCTTTTGGTGGTATGTAATAGGCACATCTGATTTAAATTTCTCTGTCCTATCTGCCATCTTCTGTGATCATACTTCCAAGATTTTTGAATTCTTTAACTTGTTTCAGAGTTGTGTTATTTATCTGTATACTTAGTGGGCCCGGCGATCTGCTAACTTGCATTACTTCGGTTTTGGCTGTGTTTATACTCATATTATATCTGCTGCAGGTTGAACTCAGATTAGTAATATGATTTTGTAGTCTGCCCTCATCGCTGTAAAACAGGCACTGATCGTCTGCAAATAGAAGTTCATTTATTCCTTGTGGGTCAGTTGTTTCATCTGGAGTAAAGAGTTCTAAATTTTCTTTGGAAATTCTGTCCATGTAAATATTGAATAGCAGGGGAGAGAGCACACATCCCTGCCTCACTCCTGTATTGACTATGAACATATCTGATACACCTTCTTGTGTTCTTACTGCACTTCGGCTTGAGTGGTACATGGCTATGATGTTTTCTAGCAGTTGCCCTTGTATCCCATAGTCTTCAAGGATGGTCCATAATTTGTATCTGTCTACTCTATCGAAAATTACTTTGATAATATGGAATATACATATAACTTTCCCCACTTATACCAGTTGTGTAGAACCCCAATATGGAATATACATAGAACTTTCCCCACTTATACAAGTTGTTGTAGAACCCCAGTGGGGAATATACATAGAACTTTCCCCACTTATACCAGTTGTTGTAGAACCCCAATATGGAATACACATAGAACTTTCCTCTCTTATACCAATTGTTGTAGAACCCCAGTGGAGAATATACATAGAACTTTCCCCACTTATACCAGTTGTTGTAGAACCCCAGTGGGGAATATAAATAGAACTTTCCCCACTTATACCAGTTGTTGTAGAACCCCAATATGGAATATACACAGAACTTTCCCCACTTATACCAGTTGTTGTAGAACCCCAGTGGGGAATATACATAGAACTTTCCCCACTTATACCAGTTGTTGTAGAACCCCAGTTGGGAATATACATAGAACTTTCCCCACTTATAACAGTTGTTGTAGAACCCCAATATGGAATATACATGGACCTTTCCCCACTTATACCAGTTGTAAAACCCCAATATGGAATATACATAGAACTTTCCCCACTTATACCAGTTATTGTAGAACCTCATCATCATCATCATCATCCAGTGCCTTGTCAGCTGGCATGGGCGATCATGCCTCTCCACAAAATGACACAATCTCCGATGCCATAGATCAATTCACGTGATACTCCTTCCTACCGTGACACAAGACTGCCAATAATATTCTTCTGCTGTCTTTCTCTTATCTTTCCGATTGTCACATGTTCCAGTTTTTGCTTTCTCATAACATGGCCAAAAAACGATGACCGCCTCTTTCTGATATTCGTGATAAGTTGTCTTTGCCACTCAGCTTCCCTTAAAATGTCTAGATTGCTCATTTGGACTTTCCAATTAATTTTAAGAATTCTTCTATAAAACCACATCTCTAAGGCTTCCATGGATTTTTTTCACCTGTTTTTCACAGCTGTATGTTAAAACTGGTTCCATTTAGCATGCAAGATCTCGTTTTCTAACTTTCAAGGACAGTGACTTATTGCACAAAACATTCTTCATTTGATAGAATGCAGTTCTTGCTTGTCCTATGCTGCTCTTTATATTAATGGGAAATTTACATAGAACTTTCGTCCAGATATACCAGTTGTTGTAGACTTCCAGTGGGGCATATACATAGAACTTTCCCCACTTATATTGGGGGGGGGGGGGGGGGGGGGGCTTTTGAACACAAATGTTACAGAACAATTCTTAGAATGTTGTGTGCCAAGAAGAAGACCGATTTTTAAAGAATTTTTACAGTTTATACTGGACTTATGCCTACAATTTGCATTTTTCATTTAGGAATGACAGATCGTAAGCAAACCATGCATACTTTTCAGTTAAGAAAGGCAAATCATTACCCATTTTCAATTTTTGGTTAAGCTATGGAAGATTAAACACATAAATGTTAAAATGGAATAGACAATTAAGTGGAAGCATACTGTCATTTACTGCCTATAGTACCTTGCGGTGTAGGGCAGGGGGGTCTTGAGCCTGAGGAATCAAGGCCGCATGGCTAGTGCAGTTGCCGCAAACTGTGCAGGTTAGAGTTTTCTTTTTGCCTCGGACAGAAAACAACTCCATACTTTACCGAGGATTCAAACCCGGGTCTCCCAAAGGAGAGCCCGGCATTCTAGCCACTCGACTAGCCGCTCCTCACTAGCGGAATCATAATAAATCAAATAAACAGATGTTTGTGGGTGATACTGCTGCTGTAAATAATTTTGTTGTTGCTTGGCTTATGTAAAAGGATTTTATTGTAATAGTTGTACTAATAAACATTTTATATTTAGAATCTATTCCTGATTATTGTAGCATTTGCTGAGAGAGACTAGACACTTGTGTGTACATGTGGAGTGCAGTGGTGGTTGTTCTATAACCTCTTCTGTGTGACGAATGTACATCTGCAGACGTGGAGTGCAGTGGTGGTTGTTCTGTAACCTCATCCATGTGACGAATGTACATCTGCAGACGTGGAGTGCAGTGGTGGTGGTTCTATAACCTCATCCATGTGACGAATGTACATCTGCAGACGTGGAGTGCAGTGGTGGTTGTTCTATAACCTCATCCATGTGACGAATGTACATCTGCAGACGTGGAGTGCAGTGGTGGTTGTTCTGTAACCTCATCCATGTGACGAATGTACATCTGCAGACGTGGAGTGCAGTGGTGGTTGTTCTATAACCTCATCCATGTGACGAATGCACATCTGTAGACATGTGGAGTGCAGTGGTGGTTGTTCTGTAACCTCTTTCGTGTGACGAGTGCATATCTGCAGACATGTGGGGTGCAGTGGTGGTTGTTCTGTAACCTCTTCTGCATGATGAGTGAACATCTACAGATATATGGAAGCTTAAAATTCACCTACATAAAGTTGGAATCCATTGTTGTGACTTCTTAATGAACTAAGGAAACCTTGTGAAATACAACCCTTATTTGAATTCACCGCACTTAGTTGCCTATATAAGTTCTCATCTCCTATTGTAGATCCCCCATGAAGGTTATTGATACAGTGCGCACACCCGCTAGTGCTAACGAAGATGCCAACATGTGGGTAGCAGAATCTACACATATAAATATTCTGCTGAGAGTGGGTTTTCTCATGTTTAAATTGTTACCAGGGCAGTGATCTATAGGGCCTGCTGTTTACAGTTGTAAGCTGTGGTGGTTTTTTAAGCATAGCATACACGTTACCTAGTTCTGTCCCAGAAAACCAGACATCACCTCCAAACAATTTTACCCTCACTCAAGTCTGTTGCCATTCAGTACTTAATATGATATTTAAACGCAATGGCAAACTACTGAATGTAAACTTGCCAAAAAATCACAACCAGCCAAAAATACTGGGGTTGACTGCGACATTGTGTAAAGGATATGCAACTAACTTGATTAAACCTCTGTGCCGACCAAGGGCGCTAGCTGCTACACTGCCACAACTCCTATCATGTTGGGTAACTCAGCTGATTGTGAGACAGATGCCCGACACTGCTGCCAGTAGTGTCATAACTGACTACACCATCTCTAGGGGTTATAATCGGCCTTGCTTCCTTTACCACATGAGCCAGCCATACCTCTACGTAGTGAGGACTGGGAACTGGAACCGTGAGGTCCCTGGCTAACGAGGAGATGGACTCTTCCAAAGAATTATGTAAGTGTTTGAAATTGTGTAAGATACAATACAACCACTTGAGGTTGTTATCTCTTTTGGCATACATGTTATTTAGTTAGTTAGTCGCAGTTCCAACTTCACAGCAACGGGTCGTCCCCATTATGCTCCGTTCCTGTGCCAGTGAATATCACACAAAACGCTCCCCACTGCCCAATGTGAAAAGTGGAAAAGACAGGAGTCTCGACAAACAACAGCCCACACAGATACACTGTGCATAATGCTGCCACCAGAATGTCAACACACCAGTCCCCCACGAAACACCCAGTTCACCTCTGATGGAATCGGCAGTCAATTTCCTATCTGAATGTTTCCTAGATGTTCACCCACACAGTCCACGAAAATACAGTTCATCCCTGATTGCAGTAGCAGTCAACCAGCAGCCACGCATTTCTGCATAAGGCAAAAACCTGTCAACTCTGGGACATAGCCACCTGCCATCACTCCGAACATGCAGTCACGTTCCAAAACACCTCAGGCAGATTCAAAAGCATTTCACACGAAACTCACAGCTCACAGTGTCACGCCACGCACTCACTCAGTAGCAGGGCGACGGAACCATCAAGCCTCCTTAGTCGCCTTTTACGACATGCATGGTAGGCTACAGTGTTACTATTCTTTGCTTCCCTTATGGGCCCCGGCAACACACGGGAGTAGATGTGACATACATGTTATACTCGGCACCCAGGGGGCTGCGTGGTCTCGAAGTATGGTGTCCGCCTCGAGTGCTGGAGGTCCCGGGTTCAAGCCCCGGTGATGCCGGGATTTTTTCTCGTGGACTTCTAGTAATAAATTTCCCCTGGTCTCTGGGTAGTGAGATCGGACGCCCGTGTGTATTGTTGCGCACGTAAAAAATCACTTGGCAGGTGGAAATCGAAAAAGAGTAGCCTAACGGCGCTGCCGGGGCAAAATTTCGAGTTAAAAATCTACCCAAAGTATTTCAGGATCCTCGCCGGTGCTACGGAGTTCGTGCACTGAGCTGAGTTTCTCCAGACTCAGGCTTGAGTTAGGAGGAGAACGGAGCACTTATGGGTTACACCCGTGTGCCGTGATGTTGATCTAACGACTAATCTAAACCAATCTCGACACCATTGGTTGGGTCAAATACAAAGGGATGTAATTCGATATAACTAGACGGCTGTGTCGTCCAAAGTTATGTCCCTTAATTATGAGCAGTGATCATTGATTGCGATGTTGCACGAGATAAATTCAATGTATCGATTTCAACTAATAGAAACAAAGGGAGGACATAGATATGAGAGAATACTAGACAGTATAGTAAGAGAAAACAAAATAATTTGAACATACCTCATCCATGTGGCAACAGTGCCTCGCTGAAGGAGTACGTATTTCAGCGTCAAATCATATTGACATGAATAACAAACAATCATCTTTATACGGGTCTGTCATCCACCTATACCAACAACTATGGAACAAATCGCACCCAGCCATTTTAAAGTACTATAGATAGCAAAAGTGTATATTAACCAAACATTAGTCAGATAACAAACACGCTACAGAGAATTGCAAACCTCAGCCTCCGTGCAGAATGGGTTGACAGCATTTGAAATTCCCGCCTCTCAATTCCTACCTGGATCATGCCGGCGTAATGGGCAATGAATGCGCAGTCCAATTGGCAAACAATGCACCAGTAGAAGTGGGAAGAAGCATGGGCAGGGCCGATATTATCAATACAGTACGGTCCAAGCTGGCCGCTAGCGACTAGTCTCTAACGATAGTTCGATTACGCGAATTGGGAGTGAAACCTGGCAAAGCACGTTCGTGCTATCTTGCAATGTTGGAGATGAGACATTACAACCAACTCCTCATGGGACAATGAGTAGAGATACTCTGAGATGGCTGCTATATGGAGGACTGAGTACACTGAGTGTGGAGACGTCGATCACGATAACAAAAAAACAAAACAAAAAAAACACACACACCCCCCCCCCCCACACACACACACACACTACTATGTGGGGGGGGGGGGGGTGTTTTTTTTTCTTCTATATATATATATAGAACAGTTAGTTCGGGTTCAAGTCCAGCGTGATGAAAGCTGTTTTTTCTGGACCTCGTACACACATTGCTGGAATGATCTGGCCACGCAGAGAAAACATTCCTATATGGATACACACAAGCACGCACACACACATAGGGTGGGTCAAGTTAGAACCTAAATGCATGTTATTTGCATGCCCTCTATAGGGCGTCTCAATCAACCCTAACATTTTGTTTTTCTGATTGTGACTATCTTAAACAATGTAATGTTCAATGATTATCTTGAAAATGTAATGTTCAGTGATTATCTTGACATTGTAATGTTCAGTGATTATCTTGACATTGTAATGTTCAGTGATTATCTTGACATTGTAATGTTCAGTGATTATCTTGACATTGTAATGTTCTGTAGTTTGCCATTGCTTTCTGAACCAATACACCACTGTGAAAATTAACGCAAGAAGGTCAGGTCTATATCGTGGCCGATTTCGAACCGGATATGCGTGGTTATGAGACTGCGTTCATTGCCCCTGTGCTACAGACGGCGGTCAATGCACCTTATAATGGTAATAAGCGTACGTAGAGTCTGACATGTCCTTAATCACATAGTGATGTTCTTCTCCAGCTGTTTCTAGTTCTCTGTGTGCGTGATGGGGCGGCTTCATCGACGCCATGCACATCTGACGAAGACTATAGCATCAACAGTCTAGACATAACCAGGTAGACGAGGTTTTTCAAACTCTGAACAGAACATAGTCAACTCATGGCATGCCGTTGTAGATGGGGTCTCGGTAACTCTGCTGTTTGGAGCTCCATGACATCAGTGCACATTCAACAGAGCATCCTACACAAGTGCCCAGAATTTGCACGGTGATCTGGGCCAGGCGACAACCTTACAAGATAATTTGTATGTGACTGGAAAAGACCACATGACTCAAGCGCAAGTTCTGGTCATGACTCATGCTGGAAGAGACCTGCAGCAAACGTTTATTGCTAATAATAATAATTAACAAAATAATTAGGTCCAGTTCTACATGTGTTTACATCTTCTCCCATACACTAAACAGTAAATTACATGATAATCAACGCCCATCTTATTGTAAATGTGCTGGTTGTTATTTTACACAAAAGTGTAGTTGAGTTGAGCTAAGAACCAACATCACTGCACTCAGGACATTACCATGCGCGCTCTCTCACCTCATTCAACAGCCAGCGAAAAGCCTTACTACTAATTGCTCCTGCCGCTATCTGATTGAAAGTTCTCCTTGTCTTCACTTTCAGTTTTGAGATTCTTCCAGAACCTCCGCAGATCCCCCGCAATATCATTCTTTCCAGATGCGGGTTCTCAGTCTGTTCCTCCGCCTTCTCCACCTGGTCCCACAGGCGCTCGACCACCTCTCCCTTGTCCATAGTTAATGGACCAAGAGGTGCATTCCCTGCCAGCCTATCAGTCTGTTCATTCCCCCGCACTCCCGCACGACCAGGGCATAAAGTCCATACAGTTCTCACAATCTGTGACCTCTGAAACGAGGATTGCCATTCCACACGAAATATTCCTTTCTCCACCTTGCTAAGCATACTCCTTGACTCCGTAATTAATACAACGTGTGTTGCAGTACTCTCCTCTAACCAACGGAATGCCGCTGTTACTGCTTCCATCTCCATTCTCATGCTCGAGTTTGTAGTCTCATATGCCAGACTCTCATTTTTCAAGAACCGTCCATTAGCTTTTGTAATAAAGCCCCAACCACTACGTCTGTTTCTCACCACTGACCCATCGGTGTAGATTACTTGTCACCTTGATGTGTGTTATTCTGGATCAGATTTTTTTTTTACAAGAGCCAGTGGGGAGAAAATGAAATGTGCGTTTATTTATCACTATAGCATCATTTGGTCTTGTGTCTCAGTTTCAAAATACTCAGTTACAAATCGAATCACTGCACTCGGTACATTTCCACACTTGCTCCTTCTCCATCTTCAAAAACCACCGATGAGTTACCATCCTGATTATTCCAGTAGAAATTTAATTAAAAGTTCGCCTGGTTTTTACTCAGCGCTTTGGGTGTCGTCCAGACCATCTACTCACTCCTTCCTGAGCCGGTCTTTCCAAATAGGGACACCCTGTTTGTTCAACTCTCCAGCCGACCCCAGAGAGCCATCACAACATTAACTTTATCATGAAATAGCTCTCCGACAAAAAGGCCAAGAGCAACTAATTTCTTCTGGCTGTTACACAGCCTCTGTAGATATTGTTCCAAGTCTGTGTGTTGATATCACACGTCTACAAACTACACACAGAAAATATGTTGATTCGTGTAGTCACATTAGAAAATCAACATGATCATATCCATCTCCCTGGGAATGTTCCATGTAGTGCCATTAAAGTGTCAACAACGAACAGAGAAACTGAGAAACATCTAATGGCAAAGTATACCACGGATAGACAGAGAACTAATGAACAAAGTTCTACTAGAAACAAATGAAAACCGTAAATTGATTAGAGAAATTTGGCGTAGACAGTCACAATTTTTTGGGCACATTATCAGAAGAAATAAACTGGAGAACTTGCAATGTGGAGGGGAAGAGTACAAGTGGAGGGCAGATAAATACATATCTTCATGACTTGGCCAGATGGCATAAACAAGAACACAGAGCTGATTCACGACTCTGGTGATCGTGTGAGATGGGGGAAACATGGCCGCTCACGCTTATAGGTATGGCACATGATGGTGATGATGAGAATGTCAACGTTCCTTGCGACATGGGACAGAGGCATTTGCTGCCGTATCGCAAAAACGGCTTCTGATCGAGGCAGAGGGAAACAATGTTAGTCTCTGGGGACAAAATATTGGACATTATCGTATAGAAAACAACGGCAAAGTACTGAGCGTAAAAATTGTCTAGTAAGGCGCAAGAGCTAGAAACATGCTGGGGATTGACTTTGACGTCAAGTGAAGAACATATCACCAACTTTAACTTATCGTAGTACTCCAAATCACGTGATACACTCTCTCTCTCTCTCTCTCTCTCTCTCTCTCTCTCTCTCTCTCTCTCTCTCTCTCTCTCTCTCTGTCTGTCTCTGTCTCTCTCTCTCTCTGTCTGTCTGTCTCTCTCTCTCTCTCTCTCTCTCTCTCTCTCTCTCTCTCTGTGTCGCTCTCTTTTTTGTATCTGCGTGTGTCTCTTTCTCTCTGTCTTTCTCCGTGCGCCTTTCTGTGTGTGTGTGTGTGTGTGTGTGTGTGTGTGTGTGTGTCAATTTCTCTCTCTCTCTCTCTGTCGCTCTCTTTTTTGTATCTGCGTGTGTCTCTTTCTCTCTGTCTTTCTCCGTGCGCCTTTCTCTGTGTGTGTGTGTGTGTGTGTGTGTGTGTATTTCTCTCTCTCTCTCTCTCTCTCTCTCTCTCTCTCTCTCTCTCCTGTGTCTCATTCTGCCATCTCTGTAGTCTTTCCCTAGGCATGTGTTCCTCCGTCTCTCTCTCTCTCTCTCTCTCTCTCTCTCTCTCTCTCTCTCTCTCTCTATCTCTCCTCTCTCGTGTGTGTCTGCCAATCTGTTTC